>OZ005736.1:64849159-65449159 GCA_963930755.1 Eudasyphora cyanicolor | reverse complement strand
AATAACACCAGAAATGATCCGAAAAGTGAAGGCCAGATTTGATCGAAATCCACGACGCAGTGGTAGAAAAATTGCTCGTGAGCTGAACATATCGCGAGAACGGATACAACACATATTAAAAAATGAGCTTGGACTAAAGCCATTGAAGTTCCAAAAAGTGCAAGAGCTCACCGATGCACAAAAACTGGACTGGAAAGAGCCAAGGAGTTGCTTCGCTTGCACGAAAGTGGCCAGTTACCGAATTTGGGTTTCTCCGATGAGAAGCCATTCCAAATTGAGCAGTTTGTAAACAAACAAATGGGTTTACTTGCCAAAGAGGTCAGCTGAAAATTTACACCTTCGATTGGCCACCAGAACTCAAGCGCCGCCGATGGTAATGGTGTGGGCCGCCGTAACGGCCGATGGTCGCTCCCCGCTCGTATTCATCGACCATGGGGGCAAAATAAATGCCGAATATTATCGGGAAAATGTCCTAAAGACAGTATTGAAGCCCTGGGCATGGACATTCCAACAGGACTCAGTACCATCGCACTCAGCACGCGTCAACCAAGAATGGTTTAAAAAGGAGGTTCCTCGCTTCATTTCTACCGCACAATGGCCACCAAGATCTCCGGATCTCAATCCGTTGGACTTTTGCGCCTGTGGCATTTTAGAGAGTAAGGTTCGCACTAAAAAATACCAATCTCAAGACAGCGCTTCGCCGGGAATGGGCCAAAATACCGCAGAGCCACTTTCGTGCAGCGTGTGATGGCTTTGTCGGCCGTTTGAAGGCCATAATTCGTGCCAAAGGTGGCCAATTCGAACAAATCTAAACTGTTTCTAAAATTTTATGTTATTTCCGACATTTTTTGCTTTTGAACAATAAAATTTAAAGAAAAATTAAAAAAATATAGTGCTTTAATTTGTTGCATTACATATCAGCCACCCTGTAGTTCAAGAACTATAATATTTCTTGATGTAGGCTATAGTACAAGGTTTCGAATCTAAAATTTTCCGAAACTTGAGGCTTTGAATAAGCTTTCTACCCCATTGCAGATTATGTCCCGGATTAATTTGAGCTTTTCCCAACACGGTTAAATCGGCGTATCATTTTTGTTATCGTCACGAATGCGTATATTGTATATGTATGGTCTCAGATCGATCTTTCAAGGTGTTGCAGAAGGAATGACAGAGTTAGTATACCCTCTTTTAAAACTTCATTACAACGACCACCATTGTCGCAGTTGAAATTCAGTTTTTGATGGATTTCGGTACAATCCATCGAAATACACACTCCAAACTTCAAACCAAATGATGCAATGGTTATCCAGATTTCGTTTTAGTATTGGGTTCACATGGGTTACGCGCTTGCAAATTCGATATAGTAATCGAAATATTATATTTTTCATGTTATGATGGCCATACCACTCCTCTTTCCTCCATATTGTCCTTCCTTGGTCCAATACGAATTCGTCAAGCCCAAAATCGTGAAAAATTTAAAACCTAAAGTTACCTCCACAGTTTCCTTCCTTGGACAATACATCAATACAACCCATCAAGCACGAAATCATAAAATCGAAAGATTCGTTCTAGAGTAATGAGGTTGTATTGTCCGCACCACGCATTTTTGACTAATACAAATTTTGCTCAATAGTGTCAATACATTAAGAACAAAATCGTAGAGTACAAACGATTCGTACTTGACTATGATATGAGGTGCCGTTGCCCGTGACACGCCTTCCTTCTTTGGCCAATACGAATACATCTAGCCAAAAATCGTAAATTTGAACGATTTGATCACTTTGACAAATCATATATTTTCCTCCATGGTGTCTTCTTGGGGCCACTATCAATCCGATCAATCAAGTCTGAAATAGTAAAGTTCGTACGATCCGTTCTGGAATTATGAGGTATGACCAATCCAAAAATTTCGTCCATTGCATCATTAGTTGTGCCGATACGAACCCATCAATTCCAAAAAAATATGAGGTTGTGTTGCCACAGCGCCTCTTTGACCAATCCCAAATTTTTTTCCACGGTGTCACTTCTGTGGCCAATACAAATCCATTAAACCGAAAATGGTAAAAATCGAATGATCAATTTTCGAATTATGAAGTTATATTGGCGGCGCCACACCCGTTTGACTAATCCATAGTATTCTTCCTTGGACCAATCAATCCCAATAACGTGCAAATCGAACGATCTGATCGAACTATTCTTTCTTTGAGCTTGCCATGCCTCCATGACCAGTCATAAATCTCCATCCATGGTGTCCATCTTTGGACCAGTGCAAATTAATCAAGCCCAAATTCATGAAGATCGCATGATCTGCTCTCCAGTTATGACGTTGTGTGGTCATTTCCACGCCCTTTTGGCCATTCCTAAATTCCGTTTTAGAACTGTAAGGCGGTTTCACGCAGCAATGCTAAATTTCCCTCTATAGTGTTCTTCCTTAGGTCTATACGAATACATTAAACCCAAAATATTGAAAATAGAACGATCCATTCTTGTGCTATAAAGGTTTGTTGGCAGTTTCGCGTCCTTTGACCAACCATTAATGTCCCCACATGATGTCACTTCTGGAGCCACTCAAAATCTTCAAAATAGAACTATGCATTTTTGAGCTATGGGACTGTGTTGACCTCGCGAAACCTCTTTGACCAATTGTAAATTTTCCTCCATTGTGCAATACGAACCAATTATGCCCAAAATTGTGAAAATCAAACAAACATTTCTTGAGCTATAATGCTGTGCTGGTTGTGTCGCGCTCCCTTTGCTAAATTTTAACGCTCATTTCTCGGGCTATTAGCTTGCGTTGGCTGTTTCGCGCCTCCTGAACCAATTGTAATTTTTCCTCCACAGTGTCACTTCTGAAGCTACTATAAACTCATCAAGCCCAAAATCATGAAAATCATGAAAAAACGTATTGTGTTATATATATATATACATTAGGGCGGGTCGATTTAGAAATCGCCCATTGCTCAGTGAAAATCGTATTCTAGGGATCAAAATAAGAAACTTTGCCGAAGGAACCATACCTCTAAAACGAATTCTGATGTCCCGGAAAAAATCCCACTTTGACCCATTTAGAGTGCTCCAATCGAGTCCAAATGTATGACCGACCCCCACTCAGTGAAGTGCTCAGTGAAAATCGTATTCTAGGGATCAAAATAAGAAACTTTGCCGAAGGAACCATACCTCTAAAACGAATACTGATGTCCCGGGAAAAATCCCACTTTGACCCATTTAGAGTGCTCCAATCGAGTCCAAATGTATGGAACCCCCAAGGGGTTCCAGGGGGTGTGGGGGTCGGTCATACATTTGGACTCGATTGGAGCACTCTAAATGGCTCAAAGTGGGATTTTTCAAAATTTGCCCCTACTTAAAAGTTCGACCCAAATTCCGGGACATCAGAATTCGTTTTAGAGGTATGGTTCCTTCGGCAAAGTTTCTTATTTTGATCCCTAGAATACGATTTTCACTGAGCAATGGCGACTTTTTTTGCCTCCCCACAATTCGACCCGGCCTAATATACATACATATATAGATTTTGTACATAAATAGTAGTTTTGACCATTCAACTAAAAAATGTGTTCTCTTTTTAATTCGTCATCATCGTCGAAAGTAGTATTTATATAATAAACATATATTCATACACTTTTAAATAAACAACTTATAACGGGTTTTCCAATAGGGATGATATGAGTTTGAAGTGACGTTTCGGCCATTTGTAATATGTCATGATATGTCATTTATTTTTCATTGTATTCAGTAGTGTTTACAATTTCATCATGGAGAACAACGTTTACAAATTATTCAGTTTTATTATCAAAATAATCATTTTCCAATTACAACTTTTCAAATGTCGTGGAGGCCATTTGAATAACGTTTTATCTAGAACTTAGTTGTACCGATTGTACTTCACATTAAAAAAACTTTTGAATTTCCTTAACAATAAGTGTGATGTTTTTCAAAGAAATCATATCACTCTCATTGGAAAACCCTGTATATAGTTCAAAAGGGTGAACCTCTTCAAAATACGTTTAGAGATTAAACATCGGTTATTAACACTGTGTGTGTACAATTATGTATCTTCGATGAAAACAACGTAATCCGCCTAATTTTGACTTCTAATATATCTTCAAAATGTGTGAAGCGAATAAAAAAAGTGTTAACGAATATTCGCATTCGCATATGCGAACGCGAATTATTCGCATCATTTTAACATTCGCTTTTGCAAAAACCATCTTTGGATTATTCGCTTTCGCTTTCGCAAAAATATATTTCAGTATTCGCTTCCATTTGTTAAAAGTTTAACGCTTCCATTTGTTAAAAGTTTAACGAATACTGAAATATATTTTTGCGAAAGCGAATAATCCAAAGATGGTTTTTGCAAAAGCGAATGTTAAAATGATGCGAATAATTCGCGTTCGCATATGCGAATGCGAATATTCGTTACATCCCTAATATTTAGCCACAAAGATTGCTGGGTAAACAAAGAGGTTAGTAAATTCAAACACAATTTTAGTATAGAAAACTTCGGAATAGATGTTCCATGTCAAAGAATAAAAGCGAGGAGACACTTTAAGAAGGGTTTCTCCCACAACACCCGACACCCACGCTCATCCTTTTATCCCCAGAAATCACCTTCCAAAAGTAATGTCGTATTAAAAGTCGTAGAACTCGATGAAATTTTTGGGTGATGTATTCCACAAAAAGATTCCTTATAAAAAATCATTATAGGTCCCTACACTTTTATGGCGACAAAATTTTTTTTGGAAATTTGTATATCGTAAATATTGGTGATGCATTGTGTTTTGTGCGGTCCTGAAATGTATCTTTGTTCTCAATTGTTTTAAGATAACTTATAAATACGATACATTAAAAAAAAAAAAACGTTTGATAAATCATTATTTTTGGCGGGGGATTTTCACGGGTACGGCTGTGAACGGGTGTGTCGAGTGTTTTGAGAGAAATGCTTTTTAAAGTGTCTCCTTACTTTCGTTCTTTGGCATGGAACTTATATTCCGAAGCTTTCTATACTGAATTTACTAACCCTTCCTTTAACCAGCAAACTTTGTGGATAAATTCGATATATTAAAAAAAAAACACTGGGTTCGATTAAAGTGGATTGTGGGGACCTATATTGATTTTTACAAGGAATATTTTTGTCGTGCATTCGAAAAATCCATCGATTTATATGACTTTTGATATATCATTATTTTTCGAGAGAGTTTTCAGGAGTTAGGCGATGAGAAGGGTAATCGGGCGTTCTGAGAGAAATACTTCCTAAAGTGTCTCCTTATTTTGATCTTTGACATGGAGCATCTATTTCGAAGCCTTCTATTTGAATTTACTAACCTCTTTGCTTACCGAGCAAACTTTGTGGCTACATATCTCAAAAACGCAATGTCACAGGAAAAAAACTGTTAATGTCATTCGATGTAGCGTATCGAAGTTATGCGAGATAAGTTGTTCTCGACGAGGATACATTTTTAAAGTGCATTTTGCACACACACACAGTGTCATTAACAAAGTTATAGAAGTTTAAGTGTAAAAAGGAGAAAATGTTTTTATCTGTTAATCCGGCTTTTGGGGGTGTTCGTGGAATTTCAAAAATAGACTCATGTTTTACTCGACAGGACTTACAGAAAAAATATTATCGCGTCTTTAGTTTTTCAACTTGTGTTTATTTTGTCGCACTGTGTTATCAATGTATTTTTTTGTACATTTCTAAATAGCTGTCATATAATCCACGGTTATCGGTTCACATCCACGTAGTCAGGAGATACAATGGTAAAAATTTCAAACTTTGACACCCTGTGTATTCGTAACCTATAACGTAATGAAGCTGTATTTTTGGCACACCTCCTATCCATACTCGTAGTACTTTTGTTCTGTTAAAGCGAGAACATCCATACGTTGGAAATGAATAATGTTTCTATGAAGCTATATTTGTTGGTGTTAAGATTCTTATATTTCATCAAAATGAAATTTGATGCACAGGGTATCCGCTAGTTATCTTTAAAACTTCCCACTGTATTGTTCATTGACGATTATTTTACCAAGTGGAGTACAAGAATCGACTCGGCAGGACATCTTCGCCTAGTTCTGCATTCGAACAATATACTTTGCATTATTTACGTAAAAAAGTCGGTACTGAGCAAAAAGTGTGTTGATTTTGTTCTGGATTTCGACCTTTCTGTCGTTGCCACTGCTGTTGCTTTGTTTTTATCCTCGTTTTCGTTTCCCTCGTACACCGAACACCGGGCGTGAGCGTGTATTACACTGCACATAAGAGTATGTGAATAAAAATGTAAATGTTTTACGCTGTTTTTTTCTCCCTTTGCGTAATTTATATTTAATGATGTGTGAATATATATGGGTAAATAGAATTCGTACTTACATACTCACACATGTGTGTTTGTATACGTATGTGTACTTTTATATTTGTTCTTATGCAAAGGATATACCGCTGCGAAGAGAAAATAAACAATGATCAGCGAAAAAATATAATGTCAAACATAACGAAATCGGTGGTACCCTATGGTAGAAGAGGCCAACAATAATATTGTGCGGTGGTACCCTATGGAAACCATATTGTGTGTGGTTTCCAGTAGTAATGCGTAAAATCATTTTTTTTAGAGTTACAGAGCATTAAATTAAAACCAGTAAGGAAAGACCGAAAGTCGGGCGGGGCCGACTATATAACACCCTACATCTCCCTAGCAATGCGAGAATGGGAATTGCGATAAGAATTTGGCACTGCTCATACATGTAATAAGAAAACTTCCTCTGCCGAATTTCGTACTGATCGGATATAAAACACGATTTCTACAGCGCTTTCATGTAAAATTGGGTGAAACATATATATGGGGACTATATCTAAATGTGAACGGTTTTCTTCGAATTTGGTAGTTTTCTTTCATGTAATATGAAAACTCACTCTGCCGAATTTCGTACTTATCGGATATAAAATACAGTTTCTACAGCACTTATATGTAAAATGGAGTGTAACATATATGTTGGGACTATGTTTAAATCTGAACAGATTTTCCCCGAATTTGGCAGTGTTCGTACATGTAATAAGAAAACTCTCGCTGTTAGATTTCGTACTGATCGGATATAAAATACGGTTTCTACAGCGCTTACATGTCAAATCGGCGGTAACATATATATGGGGGCTATATCTAAATCTGGACCGATTTTGAAAAATTTCAATGGTGATCGTCCTTGGGCCAAAAAAGAGCACGGTGCTAAATTTTATAACAATCGGGCCATAAATACGACCTGCACTTTGATTGCAAGAATACATGGACAGACAGACAGACGGACATGGCTAAATTGACTCAGAAATTGATTCCAAGTCGATTCGGTATAATAAACGATAGTTCTATCTCTTCTCCTTTTGGGCGTTACAAACAAATGCACAAAGTCATAATACCCTATACCACAGTGTGGTGTAGGGTATAAAAAGCACATAAACATGTTTTTATTGGCAAATAACTTGACTTTGTTTGTTAGAAAATTTTATATATTTTTTAGTGTGGCGCAGAATGAGCTATATGGTTTAAATGGTTTATAACTTTTTTATTTATGCGATTATTATATATTTTTTTAAATACTGTATTTTATTGGGGGTGCTATTTTTAGCATATTTTCCATAACTTTTCGAAAAATTTCGGAAAAATTCAATCATTTTTGTACGTTCTTCGATTCATAATTAATTCCCCAAGTCTCCTTCACCAAATGTTGAAAAAAAGAAAGAAAAACAATTAGCGAAGTTATAAAGAATGTAAACCATGTAGCTCATTCTGCGCCACCCTGTATTATAACTTTTGGGGATATGAAACAAAAGAAAAATTTCGCAAAAATTCAATTATTTTTGTACGTTGTTCGATTCATAATAAATTCCCCAAGTCTTCTTCAAAAAACCCATAACCGGTTTTATAAAAAAATCATTTTCGGTTACCGAGAAACCCGGGTTTCCCCGTTGGTTGATCGGTTTTTTATTTATTGTTTATAAAGAAATTATTGTATTGATCTAATTTCTTATTTAAGAAAGGTCCAAACATTTTCTATCTCATGATGAATCCATATTAACTGATGGAATAAATATGTATCTTCGTACAAGAATACATGAGTGTAGAACAATATACTCTAGGCTTCTAAATTAGAATTCAAATTTAAAATCAGGCTTTGATATTGTTTTAGTTATTCATCTTATTAAACGCGAACTTTAATCTGTCGGTTTAAAGCTAATATTACTAAAACTAAGATTACTCAGCTGAAGTATTAGAAATAGAATCCATAGCAAAAAAACTAAACAATGCTATAGATAAGTGCAAAACACCTATCAAAGCAATGAAAAGGTCGATGATGATAAATAAACTTAGTTTCAATGTTTCAAGTTAGCAAAAAAATCCCGAAATATGCTGAAACAACCCGGGACCCCGAAAAATCCCGGTAACATAATTTTCTCAATTCCGAATCCCTCGATTTGCGAAACTCAGTCCCGATCGACATCCTTAGAATCCACAGAGGTAAAAGTGTGTCTAGTCGCTGAAGAGGATTTTCTTTGTAAATTCACCATTCACTTCGGTCTGTTCAACAACCCATTCGGCGTATTGACGACGCTTGAAATGGTCAGTAGGTTTCAGCTCTTGAGACAATTGAACCTTGCGAGCGTGTAAATTCAAATCATTATTCAAAATTCGCATCAGTGATGTTCGTGTGTACGACATTTTCCGAAAAATGTCAAAATTTTCTAAAAAGAAAAAAATTCAAATTTAACTAATTTTTTTTTAAATAAGAAAATTCGGCTATATTTTATTCTGGAAATTTAATTTGGACAAACTACAATTTGGACAAATTTCAGAAAATTTAAATATCGATTAAATTTTTCCAGAAAAATGCAATTTCGATGAAATTTTGTAGAAAAATAATATTTCGATGTAAGTAACAGGTGGCTCAAAAGTAACCTTTCGATGTTTTTTGGCTGTAATTTAAATAAAATGAAACACTTTGATTCTTCTTGTGGATTATTTTTACAAGGTGGCGCAAAAGTAACCTTTCGATGTTTTTTGGCTGTAATTTAAAAAAAAAAATGAAAAACTTTGATTCTTCTTGTGTAGGGGCCAATCGCAAAATTTATAGCATTTTCTGATAGGAGGATTACTTTTGCGCCACCTGTTATGTTTAAAAATAAATACAGATTTGTATATATAACAGTAAACTTGGACGACATTTTCCAGAAACGGCAATTTCGCCAAAATTTTCTGAAAAATTAAAATTCGACAATTTTTTTTGTGAAATGCGATTTCAGCAAAATTTTAAAAAGCAAAAACGCAATTTCGATATTCCTGTAAGAAAGTTTCAGTCGGGTAAACCGACTGGGGTATACCGTCACCTTGTGATTACCGTAATGTGAAATATTACACGATTTGTATGGGAGGACCATAAGGGGTTTAACAAATACTCCTATTTGTTTGTTTGTATGTGAGGTACCAAAAGGAGCATGTTGATAACGCCCATTTCATTCATAGGGCTACATGTACTTTTAAAATATTACACAGTGCAACATTTTGTTGTATTTTCGTGCATTGGTACTCACGCTATAAGCCCTAACTTTTTGTAGAAATTGGTACATTTGTGTGGGAGGTACCAAAAGGCGTGGCAATAACCACCGCATTACATTGTACATAATTTCAAATATTTTCATGCACTGGTATTAAAGTTATAAGCTGTTAAATTTTGGTGCAAAATGGTCCATTTGTGTGGGAGGTTCTAAAAGGGACGTGGCAACTTCGCCCATTTATCTGTGGACTGGACTATAAAACCATAACACTGTAAAAAATGTCAAGTCTTTGTATGCACTGGTATTCAAGTTATAAGCTGTTAACTTGTGAAAAATACTACATTTGTGTGGGAGGTACCAAAAGGGAGTGCCAATTACGCCCACTTTTCACTGGACTATAGGTACTATAAAAGCATTACACTGTACAACATTTCAAGTATTTGATATTATTGTTATAAGCAGTTAACTTTTGGTGCAAAATGATCCATTAGTGTGGGAGGTACCAAAAGGGGCGCGGCAACTTCGCCCATTTTTATCGAGGTGATAATGACTAATAAACTAATATTATGTGTGGAAATTCCGAGGATTCAAATAAGTAGTATAGAAGTTATTAAATAATCAATAATTCAGTAAATATTTATCCTTTGTGGGGGTGGTACTAGAAGGAGTGGACCAAAATGGCCCATCTTTGAACTTGGCCGGAGATAGAAAAAATATTACTACTAAATATACCAAGTTTGAAGTCAATCGGGTACTCCTTTCAAGTGTTATCGTGCGCACCAGCCAGCAGACAGACGGACGGACATTGGTCATTCGACTTAAAACGACCTAAAATGGAAATCCGTTAAACATACTTAGGGTCTTATGTCACTCCTTCGATGTGTTACACTTTTGGCCCGAAGCAAATGATATATACCCTCCCCTCTAAGGTGAGGGGATAATAATAGTATAGTTTCGCAAAATTTTCTTCGACGAAATTTTCTAAATAAATATGTAATTTTTTTCTATAAAGCTGCAACTGTAACAAAGTTTTCAGAAACCTGAAAATTTTACTAATTTTTTTTTAGAAAAATGAAATTGTTTTATAAACGCAAAATACAAAATATAGACAAATTAAATTTCGTTGAAAGTTTCTAGAAAAACCAAAAATTTACTGTTTTCTAGGAAAATACAATTTCGACAAAATTTTCCATAAAAATCTATTTACGGGTAAAAAATAAAAAATGAATATTCAACTAAAATTTGAAGAAAACTGCAATTTCGACAACATTTCAGAATAATTAAAATTTCGACGGATTTTTTCCAGATAAATTAAATTTCGGTACAATTGTTTACAAAAATTAAAATTCGACGAAATTTTCTAAAAAAATATTTTTTATAGTTTTGTTTTTGACTATTGAGTTCGAGTTCGTTGTTTTTGTTTTCTGTTAAACAGAAAAACAAACCTTCTTTGAAATAGAATAAAAAATAATAATAAGAAATGTGTGAAATCTTTTAAGGGTGGTCACTGGTTGGTGGACGATATCGTTTCGGAAGCTACCAAGCAACCTCATCGGCACCTTGGACAAAATACTCTGACAATAATTAGCAAAATATGATAGCAGCTCAAAAAGAAATAATTGAGAACTGATTTCAAAGTCCCATATCTCCAAAACATTGCAGACAGTATTTCTCAACCTTAATACATCCCCACACTTCTTGTTTGGTTATTTGTGTGCCCCTGCAATTTGCAATATTTATACCCTACACCACACTGTGGTACAGGGTAATATAACTTTGTACATTTGTTTGTAACACCCAAAATGAGAAGAAATAGACCCATTGTTTATTAGACCGATCGACTTAGAATCACTTTCTGAGTTGATTTAGCTATGTCCGTCTGTCTGTCTGTCCGTCTGTCTGTGCATGTATTCTTGTAATCAAAGTACAGGTCGCAATTATGGTCCGATCTCGACGAAACTTTACACATATATTTTATTTGGCCCAAGGACGATCCCTATTGAATTTGGTTAAACTCGGTTTAGATTTAGATATAGCCCCCATATATACATATGTTACCCCAGATTTGACATGTAAGCGCTGTAAAAACTTTATTTTATATCCGATCAGTCTGAAATTCGGCAGAAAGAGGTTTCTTATTATATGAATGAACACTGTTAAATTTGGAAGAAATCGGCTCAGATTTAGTTATAACTCCCATATATACGTTACCCCCGATTTGAAGTGTAAGCGCTGTAAAAATGTTATTTTATATCCGATCAGTATGAAATTTGGCAGAAAGAGGTTTCTTATTATATGAATGAACACTGTTAAATTTGGAAGAAATCGGTTCAGATTTAGATATAGCTCCCATATATACGTTACCCCCGATTTGACATGTAAGCGCTGTAAAAATGTTATTTTATATCCGATCAGTGCGAAATTCGGCAAAGAGAGGTTTCTTATTACGTGAAGGAATACTGCTAAATTCGGAGAAAATCGGTTCAGATTTAGATATAGCCCCCATATATATGTTACCCCCGATTTCACATCTAAGCGCTGTAAAATCTGTATTTTATATCCGATCAGTATGAAATTCAGCAGAAAGAGGTATCTTATTATATGAATGAACACTGTTAAATTTGGAAGAAATCGGTTCAGATTTAGATATAGCCCCCATATATACGTTACCTAGATAAAGGAAAAGTCGGCTTAATTTTTCCAGATAAATGCAGTTTTGATAAAATTTTGTAGAGAAATAAAATTTCAATGCAAGTTTTTAGAAAATTAAATGAAAAGTCGACTATTTTTTTTTTAGTAGAAAGCAATTTTCAAAAAAATGTTTAAAAAGTACAAATTTGTCTGTTTTCTACTATTTTAAGGCAAATGAAATTTGGCAAAATTCCAGAAAAAGGGTAGTTCGATTAAAATTTCCCAGAGAAACCTTCCAAGTTTTATACAATTTTGTAGAAAAATACTATTCCGATGTAATTTTCCACAAAAAATTAAATTTTTTTATAAAAAATGAATTGCGACCATATTTTTCATAAAAATGTAAGTTTGCCAACATTTTGTAAGAATTAAAATTTGTTGAGTGCAAGCAATATCAATAAATTAGTTCAAATTCGACTATATTCTACCATTTTTTAGACAAATGCAATTTTGGCAAAATTGAAGAAAATAGAAAGTTCTTCCAGAAGAAAATAATTTTGATAAAATTTTGTAGCAAAATCCTCCTCCAAATATATTTTCTAAAAAATGAAAATTATACAAAATTTTGTTGTGGCATTAAATTTAAACAATTCTAAATTTTCTTAAAATGGAAAATGTTTTTTCAATTTCTATTAAGTTTTGTAGATGTAAGTTTCTAGAAAAATATAACTTGTATATCGTCCATTCCATGTCAAACCGAACACCTTTTTTGGGTCACCATTCCCGATTTCAAAATAACTTTGCATATCGATTCTCTGCTCAAAATGAAACATTTTATAGTTGGCGAAAAAAATACAAATATTTTTTCCAGATGTTATTAGCATATGAGAAAAAAGGAATATAATCTCAAAAGGCGTTCGTTTCGAGTTTTTACCAATTAAGGCTCATTTTAAAGGTCGTAAGTTGTTTTTTATATAGCAGGGTTTCATTTTCGCGTTCTAAACGTTTTTAAATGCATTCGATGCATCTGGAAATTTAATTTGCATTTGATACATCAATGACACCAACTTAAAATTCTATGAAAAATATAGCTATGTAAGCCCAAATATTCTAAACGAACGCTGAACATTTTAAGATGGTGTTCAGCCCCGTTATTGTTTTAAAAAATGTTTATTAAAAAATTCCTGAGGTGTGAAAATTGCATTTGTTATATTTTAAAAACGAGTTTGTATATTTATACAAGTTAGAGCTTTTCTTAATGGTCTTGACTAGGACATCCTAGATATTATATTTTAATTTGCATACTGGACCAGGAAAACACCAATATATGTAGATTTATGAATTACATAGGAATGTAGTCCTATCTAATCGGATCTGATGCTGTAAATTTTCTGGTGTTTTCTTCCGTTTCTAAGTAATAGCATTTTTACTTAAAAGTGTCAGAAATCTAAGTTGTTTTTATCCCCTCACCTTAGAGAGGAGGGTATATACTCGTATCATTTGCTACGAGCCAAAAGTGTAACACATCGAAGGAGTGGCCTAAGACCCTAAGTGTGTTCGGCGGATATCCGTTTTGGGTCAAGTCGAATGGGCAATGTCCGTCCGCCCGTCTGTCTGCTGGCTGGTGCGCACGATGACTCTCGAAACTCTGTTTTAAAAAAGAACGAGGCGGAACACCACCTTTAAATTTGTAGGGTCAGTTTAGGAAACGACGATATTTTTCTCAGAATTTTAAGTTGGTGTCATTGAAGTGCAGGATGCAAAATTAAGTTGCTATGCATCTGATGCATTTAAAAACGTTAATTTAACCACCGTTAATATATGTACTTGAAAGTACAAGTCACGACCTTACAAGCCAGCCTTCATTTGTAAAATTCCGTCCACGCGTTTGCACAATGCAAAACTTCTAAAATACGGCTTTTTAGAGATTTCCCAAAAATTTTCAGACTTCAAATGCTTATAAAATCTGAAAAAAATTGTTTTTTTCTCGCCAATTACAAGATGATTCATTTCCATAGCAAAACACATATGTAAATTTTTAGGACAATCGTGAAAGATCGATAAGTTCTTTTTAGAAAATGTTTTCTGTTTGATATGGAATGAACGATATACGAGTAAAAAATAAAATTTCGGCTATATTTTCCAAAAAATTAAAATTTGGAAAATTTTGAAAAAAAAAAATGAATTCAAAATTCGACAAAACTTTTTTGTGAAATGATTTTCAACACAATTTTCTAAAAATCAAAGAAAACTTAATTTTCTACAAAACTTAAAATTCGACAATATTTGGTAAGAAATATTTTTTCCATTAAATGCATTTTTTCTCTGAGGAATTATTTTTTTTTTAGAAATGTGAATTTTTTTTAAAAATGCCACAAAAAATTTCTAAAATGTATTTTTTTTAGAAAATTGAAAGTTCGTTTTAACTTTTCCAGAAAAATTGCAATTTCCATATGTTTCTAGAAAATATAAATTCAATTTCAACGATATGTCCATAAAAATGTAAGTTTCCAAAAATTAAAAAATTATTAAATGAAAATTGGACAAAATTTTTTTTTATTAAAAAGCAGTTTCAACATAATTTTTTAAAAAGTACAATTTTGACTATATTCTACTATTTTTTAGGCCAATGCAATTTTGGCGATATTTCGGGAAAAGGAAAGTTTGATTAAATTTTTTTAGAAAAAAAGCATTTTTGATAAAATTTTGTAGGAAAATACTATTTCGATGTAAGTTTCTAGAAAAATTAAATTTTTGTATACAAATTAAATTTCGACGATATTTTCCATAATAATGCAAGTTTACCAAAATGTTATTCAGTCAGAATTTATTTTGGTTTGAGACCATATGTTTCAGTTACTTTCTGTCTATTGCAAAAAAGTAATAGAAACACGGAGCAAAATCGCCTTTTTTGATATGTTTGAATCGAAAGAAAATATATTTGGAATAAAAATTTTGAAATATTATATATTTCCGAACAAATTAATTTTATTTGAAAACCAATACAATTTTTTTGGAACGTATATATTAATATATTAGAACAAAATATATTTGCAAACTAAATTTCTCAAATAAAATATGTGTTTAAATACAAATAAAATTATTGTTTAGAAATTTTCTACATATATTTTATTTGAAAAGATTTTCAAAACTTTGCTGACTTTTTCAGATTTAATGTTTTTTTTTTAATTCGAATTGTACCTCCCAGATATAACACCATATGTAGCACTAACTTTTATTTTAAATCGATCATTTTAAATTTGTGAGTATTCCAAGTTATCATTTGTTGTCAATCCGCCAAGTAATTTATGTATATCCAACATTATACGATTTAAATTTTCAATATTTATTATTTAAAAAAAAAAAACTTTAAAATTAATTTTTAATTGATGAGAAATGTAACACTTAAATGCAAATAAGTCTTTGTTTCAAAAATAATAGTCTCAAATAACAAAATATTAGGATAGAAACAAAGATTTGTTTAAAACCAGTAAGGAAAGTCTAAAGTCGGGCGGTGCCGACTATATAATACCCTACACCACTCTCGTAATATTGAATAACTCTGATATATAAATTTTGTAATTCATGCATAAATTGTTTACATAAATTTACTTTTGGGACATTTTATACTTAAATAATACCCTGTACCACAGTGTGGTGTAGGGTATAAAAACGATTGGATCTAAAGAGCCAAATCGGATGAAACATATATATGGGAGCTATAGCTAAATCTTAACCGATTTTCTTCAAATTCGGCAATGTTGGTTCATGGATCAAGAAACTCTACCATTCTAAATTTCAAAACGATTGGATGTAAAATACAGCTTTTATAGGACTAAAGGGCTAAATCGGACGAAACATATATATGGGAGCTATAGCTAAATCTTAACCGATTTTCTTCAAATTCGGCAGTGTTGGTTCATGGATCAAGAAACTCTACCATTCTAAATTTCAAAATGATTGGATGTAAAATACAGCTTCTACAGGACTAAAGAGCAAAATCGGACGAAACATATATATGAGAGCTATAGCTAAATCTTAACCGATTTTCTTCAAATTCGGCAATGTTGGTCCATGGATCAAGAAACTCTACCATTTTAAATTTCAAAACGATCGGATGTAAAATACAGCTTCTATAGGACTAAAGGGCCAAATCGGACGAAACATATATATGGGAGCTATAGCTAAATCTTAACCGATTTCAACCAAATTCAATAGCGATCTTAACAGCCGCGAAATACTCTAAACTGAAAAATTTCAGAACGATCGGAGTGAAATTTCGACCTGTAGTCGACGAACAACTTTACATGGACAGACGGACGGACAGACATCGTTAAATCGACTCGGCTAGTGATTCTGAGTCGATCGGTATACTTAAAGGTGGGTCTAGCTGTGTTATTTTCAGGTGTTACAAACATCTGCCGTGAAACAAACTTATAATACCCTGTACCACAGAGTGGTGTAGGGTATAACAACAGCATATTTCCAAATATATAATTTTTGTGTTTACCAAATATTATATGTTTAGAGTGTACGCTAAACATATATATGTTTCAAGCCGAATATGTTTGGGAGAATATACCACAGAAGCGATTTTTTTTTCAGCGTGAACAAATACAAAAATTGGTAAAGAGTTTTAATTGCTTGGTAGAATTGACTGCAGTTTCAATAGACAACACTCTATCATCTTCAGAATTCAGTAGCAATAGTGTATGTCTTTAACTTAAATCAGCTGAAATACTTATGGAAGCAGTAAATTGAATTTAACAAGAACTGCTAATCACACTAATTATCATTCAAAAGGCCTCCACGACTTCATCTGCAGGAACGAATTCGATGAACACAATTTTCGAGCATGGGTGTCAAGGCACGTTCAATATTGACTTCTAAAGCTTGAAAAGAGTCTGTTTTATTTCGAAAGACCAATGACTTCAAATAACCCCACAAGAAATAGTCTAATGGTGTTAAATCACAACTCCTTGGAGGCCATTCAATATCACAATTTCTTGAAATAATCGAATCTCCAAACTTTTCTCGCAACAATTTAACTGTTTCATTTGCTGTGTGGCACGTAGCCATAATCGGTCAATGGCAAAACGATAGCTCTTAACTAGAGATAAAATATTGCTCACGGGTGTCAAGGTCGTAGGTCGACTGAAAGGAGTTTTTTTGGATTTAAAAAAATGGACTTAGCATCATTTTCAATTACGAACGGAAAATTTAATTTTACTCTAGCTCCTTAAAGGTGCTTCGGATCGGGAATCGGTCAATGGCAAAAATTTATGTAGCTTTTAACGAGAGTTATAATGGGTGTCAAGGTCGTAGGCCGACTTGAAAGTGTTTTTTTTTTGATTTTTTGGATGACTTAACGCACGAAAAGTTGCAAATGGAGAACGATTATTTTGATAATAAAACTGAATAATTTGTAAACGTTGTTCTTGCGTATATCGCTCCATGATGAAATTGTAAACACTACTGAATACAATGAAAAACAAATGACAGATCATGGCATATTACAAATGGCCGAAACGTCACTTCAAAATCATATCATTCCCGTTGGAAAACCCATTATTAATAATATGTTTTCCATAAAATTACAATTTCCCCAAAATTTTCTAAACAATTAAATTACCCTGGAAAACGCAATTTCGAAAATATTTTCCCGAAAAACACAATTTCGATGAAATTTGCACTAAGAATTCAATTTCAGCAAAAATTTAAAAAAATAAATAACTAATTTATTAGAAGCATTAAATTTCGACAAAAATATTTAAAATTAAAATTCTACTACACTACATTCGTTAATTAGTCTTTTCCTGTCTTTGTTTGTAGACAGTTTATACAATTGTAAATGTATTTTTAATATTTAAACATTTACGATATTTTCCACAAAAAAAATGAAATTCGAATAAATTTCTTAGTGAAATGCAATTTTTTTCGACAAATTCAATTTTTGCATTCTACTATTTTTTTCTACAAATTCAATTTTTGCAAAATGTTTAGAAAAAAGAAAGGTCGATTAAAATTTTCCATAATAATGCAATTTTTATAAAATTTTGTAGAAAAATACTATTTCGATGTATGTGTGTTTCCGTAAAAAGACAACTTGCAATGTTTTCTAAAAAATTTAAATTTTATAAAATATTTTAAGTGGAATTAAATTTTAACAAAATTTTTCTAAAAGGAAAGAAAGATCATTCTATTAAAATTTTCCAAAAATAATGCAATTTTTGTAAAAAATTTTAGAAAAATTCTATTTCGATGTATGTGTTTGAAAAATTGAATATCAACATTTTTTTAAAAGAAAATCGCACGAAATTTGCAGTAAAAAATTGTTTTAAACCAAATTTAATAATAAAATTAATTTATATATATATATTTTCAAAAATATAATTTCAACAAAAAAATAATGTAGAAAAAATATAATTTCTTCAAAAAAAGTAAAACACAAAATTTCGGCGTAAATGTACTCCCCAGCAAAATCTTGGTAAGTACCTGTCATTATTCCCTGCATTACCAAATAATGACATCTCATTATTCGCTCTCGACTTATTAATAAGGACAGAAATAAGTAATTTTTTGTTATCAAAATAATTTTAGCAAATTTTAATATAATGGAATTTTGGCTATATGTGGGTTATTGTGCAAGATTTGTTTATTTTTCAACATGTTTTCAAATAATACGTGCAGATTTGAATGAGAATACCATAATTTTAACGTACATCATATCGTCGGCTTAATGATATTTTGGGCCATACACCATTTTTGCGTTTTTTGAGTTAGGAGTTGATTATATGGGTTTCAAGCATGCTCTTTCAGAATCTGCAATATTTTTTTTCCTACCTCGTCTAGTTTTCGAGATCTTGGTAGGGTAAATCGATTTAACTCTGATATAAGGGAAATAATTTTTATATTTTTGTTCTATATCCCCATTTTTTTATCGCCTTATATTTTTTACTCACTATTTTACGTTCTTTCGATCACAATATGTAAATTACTCTCCTTTCATACCGACTTTCTTTGTGGTCCATGTAATACAAATACGAAAAAATATTAAAATAAAAGTGGAAATGGACCAAAATGCCATGCACAAAAATTGTTATAACTTGCTTATTTTTGAATATAATGGCATAGAAATGCATGGGAATAATGCAAATACTGTTGGAAACCCTATGGAATAAAAAGTGTGTAACTCTTCAGTCCCGTTTTTACTCAAACAATAAATTGCGTTTTTCTCCGATCATACAAAATGGCGTATGGAACAAAATAGCATTAAGCCGACGATATGATGTTAGACCATTGAAGAATTTTCCACATCTGGGTTTGGGTTCAGAAATTTGAATCTGGCATGAGGAAATTGTTTGTTTCGAAAAATGGCCATTTCTACATATCTACCATATCTACTACTTATTTAATAACTTATTGGTAATGCATTATTCAAGTTCTTAAAATCGTGAAAATATAAGCACATATTTATGTGGTATGCCTATGCTACAAATAAGTACTTATTATGCTACTTTATTGTATGCTTTTGGGAAGTACTTCCCTCCAATGACATCCCCATGTTAAAATAATGAGAAAAGTTCCTAAATAATAAGTACTTACCATTATCGAACTTTGCGTACTCGTCGGATTATTTGGTAATGAGAAATTTTGCTGGGTCGTATCTTTAATAGGTGAAACAATGGAATAATGAAAATATTAAAAATTTTGTTTCGACAAAGTTTTCTAGAAAAATACAATTTTGATAGAAGTTTCTTCAAAAAGTAAAATTCGACGAAATTAAAAAAAAAAAAAAATTCAACGAAATTGTCTAGAAATTTAATTTTGACGGATTTTGTAGAAAAATTCAGTTTTGAAGAAGTATTATTTCCTTTTTATGGTAAATACAATTTTTACGAACATTTTGCTCGCCTCTCCTAAAGAACTAACTTTTTGGATTGGATCGAATTGACCAAATTTGGCTTCAATGACAAACAACAATAGCAGACTTATTTGCCGCACGTAGAGTGTTCATTTATGGAGATATAACAAAAAATAAAAATTATTTTCTTTTATTTAAATGTTCTTCGGAATGTGTGTTAGTAATGTCGATGTCGTTGTTGTTTCTCTTGTTATGATTTCGCTGTTGTTGCTGTTACGGTTGTCGGCAATGTTGTCTTTACGTGTGTTGGGATGTTGGGCGGTTGGTGTGTGTGTGTGTGGTTTTTTCTTTGTCGCTCTGCTGAAGAGACGCATTTTCATGTTACAGTTCGCAATTTACATTTTCCTTCCGCATCTTTTTTACGGCAAATGTTGTCGTGCGACCCTTCGTCTGTTCGTTTGTTGGTTGTTCGTTGCTCTTACTTCAAATTTGTTGCTTTGTTTGGCTCCGATGAGAAGGATATTTCTTGATGAGCGAAGGCTTTTCAGATCATTGACCCAAAAGTGCGGCGGATACGGATACGGATGTTTGCCGAGAGTTGCTGTTCACTGAAGAAGAAGGCGGAAGAGCAGAAAGGAGGGGTGTATTCCTTCTACAGGAACACCCACCCTCCCCAATTTTCGCTTATCTTCCCATCTGTATTGTGCGGTCTTCTAAACGTGCACTTTCATCTGAGCTTTGTATTTTTTCCCGTGAACAGTTTTAATGAGAATTCTGAATTGTGTTGTTGTTGTTGCTGTAGTCGTTCTGCTAACCTATGAAGTTCTCTCTGCTCTACTATGTATTTGTTGCTGTTATTTGCATTTGTTTTAAGTATGATTTTTAACGATTATATGTTGTTTTAGTTTTGCCAAACTAAGCCATAATCATTATGAACAAACACACGCACTCATAGCCACAAAAGGGGAAAATAGATACGAGGTCGAATCGACTTCGGTCGGGTCGAGTCGACCAAAGTGGAACAAAATGGAAGGGGAATGAAGTAGAGAATGGAATTTCCTCCTCTCAAAGCTAAGTGCTTCAAACATTGAACTAGCTTCAAGAGGAATTCGAGCAATAGACTTTCAAAGAGAATTACACTTTGTCTGCAATTCCGTTGATTTTCCTTTGGCGATATATTTTAACTTTAAACCTGATTTTTATGGTAAAAAGGGGTGTAGAACTGTAGTGAATTTTAGGACCATAAACTTTAGAACAGTATTTCTTACGTGGTGAGTTACTATGGGAGCCTTTTCGGTATTCCCTGGGAGCAGCAGAAAAATCAACAGACAAGTGCTACAAAACGATACGTCCGATGTATTACTTTTAGTAATACATTACTTTTAGTTACTTTTTTTGTTTTTGAATAAAACAGTGAATACACAAAGCAAAATGTTTTTTTAAATGGTAAACTTTAGGGTTAGAAGTTGCAGTAGCTGAAGTCTTCATTAGAAAATGAAATTGTAAAGGGTTTGCCAACAAGAGGTGTTTTCAAAGAAAAATTCCATTTTTTGAGATAAATGATCGGATGTTTATTTCATAATAAAGAGAAAGGTATGCCGTTAATAATGAAAAACAACATCAGCTAAATGGCCACCACGCTTACAGGACCATATCCTTTTCATGAAATTTTCCATTACCAAATCGCAAAGTGGCTGCCCTATGTCCTCGATAGCCTCACGAAATAGACCTTATCTTTCACGTGGCCCCAAAGGAAGAAGTCACAAGGTGTTAAATCACAAGATCTCGATGGCCAATTGTGATCACCTCTTCGAGAGATAACACGGTCCGGAAACTTTTCCCGTAACAGAGCAATGGTTTCGTTGCTTGTGCGGCACGTAGCGCCGTCTTGTTGAAAGTAAACGTTGTCCAGGTCAATACCATCCACCTCCGACAATAAGAAATCATTAATCATCTCTCGATAGCGCAATCCATTCACCGTAACGGTTGATCCAACCTCATTTTCGAAAAAGTAAGGTCCAATGACCCCGCCGGACCATAAACCGCACACGCTGAAAAAAAATCGCTTCTGTAGTATATTGTCCCAAACATATTCCGCTTGAAACATATATATGTTTAGGGTACACTCTAAACATATAATATTGGGAACACACAAAAAGTATATATTTGGGAATATGTTATTCTAAAGAAATCTTTGTTTACATCCCAACATGTTTTTATTTGGGACTATTATTTCCGAAACAAATATTTATTCGCACTTATGAATTCAGAAAATACGTTAATTGTGTTAAATTTTTTACTAATTCAAAGTTATTTTTTAGAAATATTTTATGTTCGTAAAAATAATAATTAAAATCATATAATCTTGTATCAAAATAAATTAATTTGCAGGATTGACAAGAAATGTTACTTGGAATACTAACTCAGAAATGTTAAATGATTGATTTAAAACATAAGTTAATGCTACATATGGTATCAGAACTGGGAGGTACAATTCGAAGCCAAGGAAAAATTAAAACTGAAATTCGAAAGTCAGCAAAACTTTTGGAAATCGTTTTAAATAAAATATGTTTGGAAAAATTCCTAAATAATAATTATATTTATATTTAAACGCATATTTTATTTGAGAAATTTAATTTGCAAATATATTTTGTTGTAATATATTAATACATGCGTTCCAAATATATTTTATTGATTTTCAAATAAAATATATTTGCTAAGAAATATATAATATTTAAAAATTTGTGTTCCAAATATATTTTCTTTCGATTCAAACATATCAAAAAAGGCGATTTTGCGCCGTGCACCAAACAGTCACACGTTGAGGATGTAGAGGCTTCTCAGCAATAACTCTTGGGTTTTCCGATCCCCAATTTAGCTTGTTGACGTAGCCACCGAGATGGAAATGGGCCTCATCAGTCAACATGATTTTTCGACGATTTTCGATTTTTCGAATTTTAATAATTTCCATGCGTTGTTGAATCGTGTATCGTTTCATTTTTAGTAATGGCGTAGTTTCTACTTGTCAAATGTCAAAGAATAAAAGCTTCAAAAGTGACAGGTATCGAAATCCCGGGTGATTCAAAATAACAGCTCTTGTTGGAAAACCCTGTATATTCTTAATCGTCGTCAAATTCTAAGACGATTTAGCTATGTCCGTCCGTCGGTCTGTCTGTCTGTTGTAATCACGCTACCGTCCGTAATAATAGAGCTATTAGAGCTTGATCAAATTTGGTAGAAACATTTCTTATAGTTGCAGATTGTTTGGGATTGCAAATGGGCCATGTCGGTCAATGTTGTGATATAGCTCTCCTACACGCTGAAAAATAATCGCTTCTGTAGTATATTGTCCCAAACATATTCGGCTTGAAACATATATATGTTAAGGGTACACTCTAAACATATTATATTGGGTGTACACCAAAAGTATATATTTGGGAAATGTTATTCTAAACAAATCATTGTTTACATCTAATACTTTTTTATTTGGGACTGTTATTTCCGAAACAAACATTTATTTGCACTTAAGAATTCAGAAAATACGTTAATTGCGTTAAATTTTTTACTAATTGAAAGTTATTTTTTAGAATTTTTGAATGCCCTTAAAAATAATAAATAATAATAATTGAAATCGTATAATCTTGGATCAAAATAAATTACTTTGGAGGATTGACAAGAAATGAAGACTTGGAATACTAACTCAGAAATATTAAATGAGTATTGTAACTGGGAGGTAAAATTCGAAACTAAGGACAAATTCAAACTGAAATTCTAAAAAGGTCAGCAAAAATTTTGAAAATCTTTTTTAAAGAAGATATATTATATTTTTTATTGGAAATTCTAACTAGGATACTCTCCCGGCTTCAAGACCATTTTGTTTCTATATTATTATAGAAACAAGTATTTTATACATGGCGGTGTATAAATATGTATTAAAAATTGGCAGCACACATACTGGATCATGATTTCTGAGCCGTGACACTCGTTATCAACAGTTCTGCTGCAATTGTATGGGAGAAACGGAGCTCTATATGGTTGACTTCTAAACACAAGCAAATGAGAAATCTTTGTGAAACCACACTTCTCCAAAATCTTCCAAAACACAATTGTTAACCAAAGTTAATACAAAACACCAGCCATGTCCAATGAGAAGCAAATTTTGCTCCATCAAATGGAAAATTACCACACTATGCAGAAAAGCTTTTTATGGTTTTTGACTGCACTAAAGCTGAGTATAGACGATTGCCAGATCGGCAAACGTTATCAACCCTGTTAAAGTGCTGCAAATATACGGGCAATGTCAGATTGTTAGGCAAATGTGAATTGACAGTTCAGACGATTGCAAGAAAACATTACAATTTCATATATTTACAATATATTTTGTAAATATTTATATGCAGGATTGTCAATAAAAATACATTATATACAGTGTTGCAAATAAAATGATTTTCTGGCAATGGCGCCGTTGTCACATGCATAAACTTCGAACATATAACAATCAGCAAATTATCTCGCAATGACTTTTCTGCTAACGTTGCAAAACAAAAATTGTATGTTCACACGGTTGTAAATTCACAGGGTTGCATTTTTCAGACATTTTTCTGGCAATGTTGTCTGATCTGCAAATCGTCTGTACATACCTTAAGTGTAGTTTCTCCCATACAATTGCAGCAGAACTATTGATAACGAGTGTCACGGCTCAGAAATCATGATCCAGTATGTGTGCTGCGAATTTTTAATACATATTTATACACCGCCATGTATAAAATACTTGTTTCTATAATAATATAGAAACAAAATGGTCTTGAAGCCGGGAGAGTGTTTTGTATTAACTTTGGTTAACAATTGTGTTTTGGAAGATTTTGGAGAAGTGTGGTTTCACAAAGATTTCTCATTTGCTTGTGTTTAGAAGTCAACCATATAGAGCTCCGTTTCTCCCATACAATTGCAGCAGAACTGTTGATAACGAGTGTCACGGCTCAGAAATCATGATCCAGTATGTGTGCTGCCAATTTTTAATACATATTTATACACCGCCGGGAGAGTATATAAAAGCAAGCAACATTTTTTATTGGTATTTAAACACATATTTTATTTAAAAAAGTTAGTTTGCAAATATATTTTATTGATTTTCAAATAAAATTTATTTGCTCAGAAATATATAATATTTAAACATTTGTGTTACAAATATAAATCCTTTCGATTCAAACATATCAAAAAAGGCGATTTTGTCCCGTGTATAAACGTCGCCATAGATACCTCAATTTAGCAGAAACTTTGCAGCTTGTATACTATTTTGACAAGAATTCATCATAGCAAAAATTTTACAAATCGGTTCATATTTTGTTATAGTCACCCTACAGAGGACACACCACAATATATGTATTGAAGCCATAAATACAATATTTTCTAAGCATTTTAACTGAATCTTTGTATTTAATTAAGACATGAATTCATCGCAGTAAAAATTTTTAAATCAGTTCATATTTTGTTGTAGTCCACCTACAGATGTCGCTCCAAAAAGGCTTATTTAAGCCTTAAACACCACATTTTGTAAGGTGACATTCTTGGTTTATTCACCTTTATACTTCTCTATAAGTGATGCGATCACTCAATGGAATTCTTGATATTGGGCGGTACAGCGACATTTCAAAGGCTTGCAGTGTCTTCGGGTCTATTGCCTTTAGTGTCCGCATTCGAATTCGCAAAAATTAATTTATTAAAATTTTCGCTATTCCATTCGCAAGAAATATATTTCAGTATTCGCTTTCCCTAAATCCACTTCCGTTACATCCCTGCTGTAGACTGAGCAAAGAAAGAGTAAAATGTTTCCACCGTTCTGGTCTCTCCCACTCAAAGTACCATTTTCCATTAAGGACATAACATTTTTTATATATTAACAAAACACAGAATATTTAAGATATAGAGTTGAAGTTTATTCCAGGTTTAGTGCAAATGTTACATATTAAGAATGAAATTAGATTTTGGTCATATGACCACCACGAGCATGTCTACCGCGATCTATTCATTGGACCCAATTTTCCACCACTTTTGCACACATTTCGACCGGAATTTCGACTGAGCTCCATAAAAGGAAATCCAATGGCGTCAAATCGCATGAACGAGGTGGCCATTCGACTGGACCGTTTCTCGAGATAACACGTTCACCGAATTTGCCTTTCAGCAAATCGAGTGTAACGCGTGCTGTGTGGCTAGTGGCTCCGTCTTGTTGAAACCACATATCGGCGATGTCAAGTTCATCCAATTCTGGCCAAACATAATTTTCTAACATGGCACGATAGCGCTCTCCTTTGACGGTAATATGACGATTGCTCTCATCGATGAAAAAATATGGCCCAATCGCACCTCCGGCATGAAAACCACACAACACATTAATTGTTTGCGGATGCCATCGTGTCTCTTGAAGCACATGTGGGTTTGTTGCAGTCCACTCAGCCAGAAATAAGCTTCATCGCTGAAGATGATTATGACGGCCGAAAATTGGAGTAAGCGCTCTTAAAGTTGCGATCACCGACCCAGAATTTCGGTAGTAATTTTTAATGATTTCCAAACGTTGCACGTAAGTGAACTTTACCATGTTAAAAATGTTGACTTCGACTAACGTTTTGACACAGAAAGACCATTAAAATTTTTTGAGGGTGCGTTGACATAAAGATACGAAATTGTTATGTCTCGGAAAACTCGTTACTCACAATGTGAGGGCATAGCCGGTTTTCGATAGAATTGTTCTTACTTGTTTGTTAATACAAGTAAAGTTTTTCTTGAAAAAAGAAGAAAATGTGAAACAGGTTAAAAATATTCTGGAAATACTCATGATTCATCATTTCACTGAACGTATACGTGACTGGAGTTTTTTCTTAAACGGACACAACTTATGCTTTTTGCATTTTCATTCATCCACGTTTGGTAAAAAATCGCAATTCACCTCTTTAAACCTGTCCTTTCCACACCTCCCCTTGAGACAACCTTAGACTGACAAACGCTCTGTCGGAAAACTTACAACATCACTCGTTTATGTGTAATTTGCTTAGTTAGTTTGGTCGGTCATAAACATTTATTCTTCATTGGCTTTTTTGCTGTTCATCTTTTACTGTATCCCATTTGAACTTAAGTATTTAATGAGTTGATTTCCCATCACACACAAACTCTCTCGCTCTCTTTTTCCTTTGTCTAGCTCGCTCTTTGCACTGTCATCTCCATAGCTTTGGAGGCAAAATTGCATATGGTAAAACATAATAATAACAAACAACAGCAGCAACAAATTCATAACAAAAGTTTTAAGTTCTTAATTACACTTTGTATGGCAGCATTAGCTTCGAGTGTTTATTTTGCATAACAACGAGAGAGATAGAGAATAAAGTCCTAGTTTCGTCTATTGTAACATAGTAATCCCTAATATATGCAACAATTTGTAATAGCTGCTGAAAGCCTATAAGTAGGCAATGATTATTTACATATGTTTAAATGGCTAGATTATGATTATACAATTGTGAACCAGCTTAAGTTGATTCCAATATTATGTAATCGTACTAAGTATTGATGCAAACTAGAGCTGTTGTTAACACTGTGAAAATGTATGTGGTGTATATCAGACTATGACATTTTGCTGTTAAATTTTTTGGATTTATGCGAAAATTCAAATCATTTACTACATAGCTCAAGGGAATACTGTGACATTCAATTTTTGAAGTCAAGTAATGTTTGTGCATGTTCATGCACGTATTGTTATTTTAAAAAGTTGTTATGAAGCAGTAAATGCTGATGTGGTCTAAAGAAAATCAGTAATAATTTAAAGGGTTTCGGAGAAACACAAAATTTTGTCAGTAGACCATAGCACAATTAACTATTACACAGTGGAGCATTTTTTCTTGATGGGGAGGATATTTCATTTGTCAAATTATTTCCTTCAATCAGTTTAATAGAACCATGCAATGACAGGTTCACCTTAGATCAAACTTGACTACTATGATCGTATACATTTTTGATTTTCCTCTCCGAAGAACTTTAGAAACAGCAAGGTCAATATTAATTTAAGACAAAAAACTGGGTACATTAGAATCTTTTGAGCGCACCAGTAGGTGAGGTGGTAGCGTGCTCTTCTATGAGTTTTGGGATCGTGGGTTCGATTCCCACCATAGGCTCTGGACTATCGCAACAAAATTTAGCCACATGATTTTTGTAACCCGGCAATTCACTGGACCGTAAAATTTTAATATAAAAGTACATTTACTTTGTATTGTAATTCATATAAATAAATAAAATCATCTGATGAATAAGAAGAAAAAAATAAAATCTTCTGATGAATAAGAAAATTTTATTTACGTGGGTGTACTAACTTTGTTATTACGTATAAATTATGTCGTCACCAGAAATGAAAAAGAACCAATTGTGTATCATTGCTTCAAAATACACATCCTGACAAATATTTATCGCTATACCTTAGAAACACTATTTTATTAAGAAACCAGTAAGGAAAGGCTAAAGTCGGGCGGTGCCGACTATATAATACCCTACACCACTCTCGTAATATTGAATAACTCTGATATATAAATTTTGTAATTCATGTATAAATTGTTTACATAAATTTACTTTTGGGACATTTTATACTTAAATAATACCCTGTACCACAGTGTGGTGTAGGGTATAAAAAACGATTGGATCTAAAGAGCCAAATCGGATGAAACATATATATGGGAGCTATAGCTAAATCTTAACCGATTTTCTTCAAATTAGGCAATGTTGTTTCATGGATCAAGAAACTCTACTATTCTATATTTCAAAACGATTGGATGTAAAATACAGCTTTTATAGGACTAAATGGCCAAATCGGACGAAACATATATATGGGATCTATAGCTAAATCTTAACCGATTTTCTTCAAATTCGGCAAAGTTGGTTCATGGATCACGAAACTCTACCATTCTAAATTTCAAAACGATTGGATGTAAAATATAGCTTCTATAGAACTAAAGGGCCAAATCGGACGAAACATATATATGGGAGCTATAGCTAAATCTTAACCGATTTTCTTCAAATTCGGTAGTGTTGGTTCATGGATCAAGAAACTCTACCATTCTAAATTTCAAAACGATTGGATGTACAATACAGCTTTTATAGGAATAAAGGGCCAAATCGGACGAAACATATATATGGGAGCTATAGCTAAATCTTAACCGATTTTCTTCAAATTCGGCAATGTTGGTTCATGGATCAAGAAACTCTACCATTCTAAATTTCAAAACGATTGGATGTAAAATACAGCTTTTATAGGACTAAATGGCCAAATCGGACGAAACATATATATGGGAGCTATAGCTAAATCTTAACCGATTTTCTTCAAATTCGGCAATGTTGGTTCATGGATCAAGAAACTCTACCATTCTAAATTTCAAAACGATTGAATGTAAAATACAGCTTTTATAGGACTTAATGGCCAAATCCGACGAAACATATATATGGGAGCTATAGCTAAATCTTAACCGATTTTCTTCAAATTCGGTAGTGTTGGTTCATGGATCAAGAAACTCTACCATTCTAAATTTTAAAACGATTGGATGTAAAATACAGCTTTTATAGGACTAAATGGCCAAATCGGACGAAACATATATATGGGAGCTATAGCTAAATCTTAACCGATTTTCTTCAAATTCGGTAGTGTTGGTTCATGGATCAAGAAACTCTACCATTCTAAATTTCAAAATGATTGGATGTAAAATACAACTTCTACAGGACTAAAGATTTTAATCTTAACCGATTTTCTTCAAATTCGGTAGTGTTGGTTCATGGGTCAAGAAACTCTACCATTCTAAATTTCAAAATGATTGGATGTAAAATACAGCTTCTACAGGACTAAATGGCCAAATCGGACGAAACATATATATGGGAGCTAAATCTTAACCGATTTTATTCAAATTCGGCAGTGTTGGTTCATGGATCAAGAAACTCTACCATTCTAAATTTCAAAACGATCGGATGTAAAATATAGCTTCTATATGACTAAAGGGCCAAATCGGACGAAACATATATATGGGAGCTATAGCTTAATCTTAACCGATTTTCTTCAAATTCGGTAGTGTTAGTTCATGGGTCAAGAAACTCTACCATTCTAAATTTCAAAACGATCGGATGTAAAATACAGCTTCTATAGGACTAAAGGACCAAATCGGACGAAAGATATATATGGGAGCTATATCTAAATCTGAACCGATTTCAACCAAATTCAATAGCGATCTTAACAGCCGCGAAATACTGTAAACTGCAAAATTTCAAATCGATCGGAGTGAAATTGCGACCTGTAGTCGACGAACAACTTTACATGGACAGACGGACGGACGGACGGACAGACATTGTTAAATCGACTCAGCTAGTGATTCTGAGTCGATCGGTATACTTTAAGGTGGGTCTAGCTATAGTATTTTCAGGTGTTACAAACATCTGCCATGAAACAAACTTATAATACCCTGTACCACAGTGTGGTGTAGGGTATAAATACAAAAGGGCCTAACAACAAATTATTTCTGTTTTCATAATTAAAAAATGCATATTTCACACAATTTGCAAAAACAAGTTTTAAATTATATAAAGTTTTCTGATCGGGAATAAACTTGCACCAAATTTATTCATATTGGATGTTAGTTATGATACAAAATTTCAAAGGGATCAGCTAAGGACTATCCGTTTCGGAAGGAGTTGAATTTCGAAATTTTGGTCAAACGGATCTTTTTCTCATTCAAATAACTAATTACACTATGCAACAAAACAATTTTTTTGTGTCCGAGACCCAACAACTTTTTTAGTATAGATTGAATCATACTATTTTATGAAAACAAAATCAATATTTTGATGGTAAAATTTGTTTTTAATTTTTTTTTCTAGACTGGAACGAGTTGGCAACCCTGTTGGATAAAGACGTCAAAAATTGTGCTCGCGATCGCAGTGATTTATTCATCCAAAACAGAAGTAGAAACAAAACATAACAAACACAAAGATATAAAAACGTAAAGAACAAACAATTCGCATTTCGGGAATTATCAATTATGCCTGCAACTGGACGTAGAAGTACCAAACCGAAAAAAGTTTTTTGTGCTCAGTGCAAACTTGGAGTGAATGAAGAAAAGGAAGAATGCATAGAGTGTGATAAATGCACGAAAACATACCATGCAATGTGTACGAAACTAAACAAAAAGCAGTACGAACACTTGCTAAACAACGAAGCCGAAGAATGTGATATAAACAACTCTGCTACAGTTTCAGAGCAACTGCAAAGAATGGAATCAAAGCTTAACAAACTAGATCAGCTGGCTGAGTCTATGAATTTTATGTCTGCGAAGTTCGATGAGTTAATGAATGGCATAAGTGCTAATAAGAAAAAAATTGATAATGTTGAAAAGGAAAATGTAAAACTTAAATGTGAAATAAAAGAATTAAAAGACACTGTTAAAATGTTAAACGACCAACGTGTAAAAAACGATTGTGTCGTAAATGGTGTCAAAGTTGATGACAGAGAAAGTGCTGTAGAGGCTGTAATAAAACTATCTCAAACTGTCGGTGTTTCAATTAAAGAAGAAAATGTTGAAGAAGCTTACTTCTTGAAAAAGAAAAATGTATCTAATCCTAATCAGTCGTTAATAGTAAAATTTAATTCAAAAGTTGGTAAAAATAAGCTAATGGAAGCAAAGTCAAAACTAAAAGGAAACGATAACACAAAGAACATTTTTATAAATGACTTTTTAAGCAAAGAATCGCTGGAATTATTCAATTACGCCAAATCTTTGAAATCTGTTGGAGGCAACTTTGTTTATACGAATGGCAACAGAATTTATGTGAAGAAAAGTTCAATAACAAGACCCAGAGTCATTCGAAGAAAAGAAGATGTTGATGAAATTCTACTACAAGCTACAACAAATACTTTTCATAGAAGAAGGTCATTGAGAAGAATACCACCCCAGATGATGAGTCCGATGATAATGAACTCGATACCCATACCCAGTTTTTGTCTCCTGATCAACAACAATAAAACAAGAAACTAAGTATAAAACTTGTATTATTTAAGATTTAATTATTTTATATTATGTCTACAAATACAAATAATAATTATTTTGAAAATATTGAACATTTTGGGGATTATTTGAAAAAATTAAAAGTAAATCTATTTAACATAATGTCTGTAAACATCAGAAGCATATCTTCCGTTAATAAGTATTAAATAGGAATCGTCCTTGGGCCAAAAAAAAAGATATGTGTAAAGTTTCGTCAAGATCGGGTCATAATTGCGACCTGTACTTTGATTACAAGAATAGATCTACAGACGGACATAGCTAAATCGACTCAGAAAGTGATTACAAGTCGATCGGTATAATAAACAATGGATCTATCTCTTCTTCTTTTGGGTGTTACAAACAAATGCACAAAGTCATAATACCCTGTACCACAGTGTGGTGTAGGGTATTAAAATTATGAATTGTAATGTTTGTTAATTAAAAATATGTGATGTAAGACAAAGATAATGCTGCTTATGACATTTTTAACTATGAATAAAACACTAACTAACTAAAATTCGAAGAAGTCAGCAAAGTTTAACTAAAATATATTTGGGAAACTTGTTAAACATTAATTTTGTTTGTGCGTAAACACATATTTTATTTGTGAAAGTAAGTTCGCAAATACGAGTATATGTTGTTCTAATATATTAGTATATGCGTTCCAAACAAAATTTCTTGATTTCCAAATAAAATGTATTTCTTCGAATAAATTTTTCATATGTTTTCATATGTTTTCGATCAAAACATATGAAAATGTCGGTTTCCCCCCCTGTATGTTACTTCTTACTCTACAGATTTTTAATTGTCCTTTTTTAATTATACCCTACACCACACTGTGGTACAGGCTATTATAAGTTTGTTTCTCGGCAGATGTTTGTAACACTTGAAAATAACACAGCTAAACCCACCTTAAAGTATACCGATCGACTCAGAATCACTAGCTGAGTCGATTTAACCGTCCGTCCGTCCGTCCGTCCGTCCGTCTGTCCATGTAAAGTTGTTCGTCGACTACAGGTCGCAACTTCACTCCGATCGTTCTGAAATTTTGCAGTTTAGAGTATTTCGCGGCTGTTAAGATCGCTATTGAATTTGGTTGAAATCGGTTCAGATTTAGATATAGCTCCCATATATATCTTTCGTCCGATTTGGCCCTTTAGTCCTATAGAAACTGTATTTTACATCCAATCGTTTTAAAATTTAGAATGGTAGAGTTTCTTGATCCATGGACCAACATTGCCGAATTTGAAGAAAATCTGTTAAGATTTAGCTATAGCTCCCATATGTATGTTTCGTCCGATTTTGCTCTTTAGTCCTGAAGAAGCTGTATTTTACATCCAATCATTTTGAAATATAGAATGGTAGAGTTTCTTGATCCATGAACCAACACTACCGAATTTGAAGAAAATCGGTTAAGATTAAGCTATAGCTCCCATATATATGTTTCGTCCGATTTGGCCCTTTAGTTCTATAGAAGCTGTATTTTACATCCAATCGTTTTGAAATTTATAATGGTAGAGTTTATTGATCCATGAACCAACACTACCGAATTTGAAGAAAATCGGTAAAGATTTAGCTATAGCTCCCACATACATGTTTCGTCCGATTTGGCCCTTTAGTCCTGTAGAAGCTGTATTTTACATCCAATCATTTTGAAATTGAGAATGGTACAGTTTCTTGATCCATGAACCAACACTGCCGAATTTGAAGAAAATCGGTTAAGATTTAGCTATAGCTCCCATATATATGTTTCGTCCGATTTGGCCCATTAGTCCTATAAAAGCTGTATTTTACATCCAATCGTTTTGAAATTTAGAATGGTAGAGTTTCTTGATCCATGAACCAACACTACCGAATTTGAAGAAAATCGGTTAAGATTTAGCTATAGCTCCCATATATATGTTTCGTCCGATTTGGCCCTTTAGTTCTATAGAAGCTATATTTTACATCCAATCGTTTTGAAATTTAGAATGGTAGAGTTTCTTGATTCATGAACCAACATTGCCGAATTTGAAAATCGGTAAAGATTTAGCTATAGGTCCCATATATATGTTTCATCCGATTTGGCTCTTTAGATCCAATCGTTTTTATACCCTACACCACACTGTGGTACAGGGTATTATTTAAGTATAAAATGTCCCAAAAGTAAATTTATGTAAACAATTTATACATGAATTACAAAATTTATATATCAGAGTTATTCAATATTACGAGAGTGGTGTAGGGTATTATATAGTCGGCCCCGCCCGACTTTAGCCTTTCCTTACTGGTTTTATTTACTTATATTCCAATATGAATAGCATCAATATGTATGTGTATTAAAAAGAAGAGGATTTCTACTATTCATTACAATTTGCCCAGGGACAAATGATTATAAAAATGTCCTTAACAACTTTTATCCTTAAATATCCTGAAAAGAATTATGTAGAAAAATTTAAAAAAAAATATATGTTAAAGGGCTGCACGGGGCATAATCGCCTTTTTGATATGTTTGAATCGAAAGAAAATATATTTTTAAATATTATATATCTCTGAGGAAATACTTTTTATTTGAAAATCAATAAAATTAATTTGGGACGCATATATTAATATACTACAACAAAATTTACTTACCTATATAAACTAATTTTGGATATATGTATTGTAGACCATTTTGTTGTTATGATTGGATTGAGGTCCGTGATAAATAAAAGACAATACTTCTATTTTTTTCTTTTTCTTTATTTGGCCAATATTTCGGCCATCTTCGTTGGTCATCATCAGAGGGAATATATCACACAAAAACACGAATTATTACAATGAAAATATAAAAACATTTTTACGATAAGTATTTACATTTAATATTGTTGTTGGTTAAAATCGGTTCAGATTTGGATATAGCTCCCATATATATGTTAGCCCCGATTTGGCAGGTAAGCGCTGTAAAAGTTTTATTTTATAACCGATCAGTATGAAATCCAGCAGAAAGAGGTCTCTTATTATATGAATGAACACTGTTAAATTTAGAAGAAATCGGTTCAGATTTAGATATAGCCCCCGTATATACGTTATCCCCGATTTGACATGTAAGCGCTGTAAAAATTTTATTTTATATCCGATCAGTGCGAAATTCGGCAAAAAGAGGTTTCTTTCTACATGAAGGAATACTGCCAAATTCGGAGAAACTCGGTGTAGATTTAGATATAACACCCATATATATGTTACCCCCGATTTGACATGTAAGCGCTGTAAAAACTGTATTTTATATCCGATCAGTGCGAAATTCGGCAGAAAGAGGTTTTTTATTACATGAATGAATACTGCTAAATTCGGAGAAAATCGGTTCAGATTTAGATATAGCCCGCATATATATGTTACCCCCGATTTGACATGTAAGCGCTGTAAAAACTGTATTTTATATCCGATCAGTATGAAATTCGTCAGAAAGAGGTTTCCTATGATATGAATGAACACTTTTAAATTTGGAAGAAATCGGTTCAGATTTAGATATAGCCCCCATATATACTTACCCCCGATTTGACATGTGAGCGCTGTAAAAATGTTATTTTATATCCGATCAGTGCGAAAGTCGGCAAAAAGAGGTTTCTTTCTACATGAAGGAATACTGCCAAATTCGGAGAAACTCGGTGTAGATTTAGATATAACACCCATATATATGTTACCCCCGATTTGACATGTAAGCGCTGTAAAAACTGTATTTTATATCCGATCAGTGCGAAATTCGGCAGAAAGAGGTTTCTTATTACATGAAGGAATACTGCCAAATTCGGAGAAAATCGGTTCAGATTTAGATATAGCTCCCATAAATATGTTACTCCCGATTTGACATGTAAGCTCTGTAGAGACTGTATTTCAGTCTTTGCGCGACCGTGGTCTATACAACACGTATTCCGGTGTCATAGATTTTTGAAAGCAAATAACATAAAAAAACATAAAACAACAATTACTACACATTATTGTTAAAGTTGTGAAAATAACCAGTTCAGTTTATTTTGAACAAAAAAAAATAACAAAAACAATTAAATGCAACTGATGTGCATGCACATCTTTTGTACAACAACAACTGTGCAAAGTGCAGTTTTTCAGCATGCAGACGGACAATGCAAATGCAAGTACAAGTGCAAATGCAAGTGCAAGTGCAAGTACAAGTGCAAATGCAAGTGCAAATGCAACTGAAGACAACAGTGACGACGATGCAAACTGGCAAGTAGTAGGCAAGAGGAGACATGCAGGGTCACCAAATATTTTCCAGCCAAAACGTCCGCATAACTCAAATGAAGAAAATGTATCATCCAATAAATATGCTGCTCTTGCTACCGAAGAAGGTGAAATAGACAATGCGGTCAGTGAAACTTTTACACCCAAGCCACCACCCATATATGTCCCTGATGTTGGGAATATAGATAAAATGGTAGAAGTTATTGCCGGTGTTATCTCAAGGGAAACCTTTTATTTTAAGTGTATGAAGGATAGTCAGATACGTCTAACCATAAAAGACATCGATTCATACCGAAAATTGATAAAACATTTGGAAACTTCTAATAAAAACTTCCACACATATCAAGCCAAAAATGACCGAGCTTTTAGGGTTGTATTTAAAGGCCTTCATTACTCTACACCTGTAGAAGACATCAAAGCCAAACTGTTAACATTAGGTCACCAAGTAAGGAGTGTCAGAGGTGCTGTTAGTCGGGTTAACAAGCAGCCACTTTCTATGTTTTTCGTTGATTTGGACCCAAAACCAAATAATAAGGATGTATACAATATAACCAGTATCGAAAATGCTAGAATGACGGTAGAAGCTCCACGAACGTTTGATGATATTGTACAATGTTTTCGTTGCCAAGAATACGGACATACTAAGTCGTATTGTAGTAAACCGTACAGATGCGTGAAATGCGGTCTGTCGCATCCTACGTCGCAATGCACCAAAAAATGGGAAACACCTCCACAATGCGTTAACTGCCTAGAAAAACACACAGCAAGCTACAAAGGTTGTAAAATATACCAAAAGATAATTTCTGGAAGAACCAATAACGTTAACACTTATTCTAGCAATAATCGAAGGTTATACTCAAACCAAAATAATATAAATAATACCAATTTTGTAAACACGGCAGATATCCAACCACCTGATGACTCCAAACCATCGTATTCACAAGCTGCAAGGGGCATGACCGCAGGGGTAAATAACATATTGCAAAAACTAGAGTCAATGGTAGCTAAACAAATAGAATTAACCAACACATTGATAAATATGATGTCTATGCTGATGACGAAAATATGCAATTAGATATTAGAATTGCTCAATGGAATGCTAATGGCATTTCAAATCACAAAAACGAAGTTGAATTATTTCTTCTAACTAATTTCATCGACATTCTCCTCATTTCCGAAACTCATTTTACAAACAAATCTGTTTTCAAAATCAAAAATTACGATACTGTAATATCTAACCACCCCGACAACAAGGCTCATGCTGGAGCTGCTTTGTTGGTTAAATCGAAAATCAAATATGAAGTTATTGAATCTTTCTCTGAGCCATACTTACAAGCAGCAGGAATAAAAATATATTGTGAAAATTCTGCCATATCTATTGTTTCAATATATTGTCCACCTAGACATAACATAAAATGTGAACAGTATGAAGATTTCTTCAAAAAAATTGGCAATAAATTTATTGTTGCAGGCGATTATAACGCAAAACATCCTTGGTGGGGTTCTAGGCTACAAAATCCAAAAGGAAGAGAGCTGTATAAATGTATTACCAAAAACCAATATAAATCACTGTCAACAGGAAGCCCGTGGCCCAGTGATCCACATAAAATACCAGATTTATTAGATTTTGCAATCTATAATGGTATCTCTAAATCACTTTTGGGTATATCAGACTCTAATGATCTAGGATCCGATCACAGCCCCATTATAATAACATATAACGCTAATTGTCGAAAACTCGCGCCAAAGAAAAATATTATAAATAAAAGAACTAACAAGGAGACTTTTGACTCATACATTAATTCAAATCTAAATTTGAGTATTCCTATTAAAAGTACAGCAGAACTAGATGATGCTTTAGAAACTCTACATGATGTTATACACCAAGCTGCGTATATATCTACACCTCAACATAACGAATGCAATAACTCTCTGGTTCATATGTCTACAGAAATAAGGAAACTTATTAAGAAAAAGAGGAAATTACGAAAAATCTGGAAAAGAACAAGATCACCTACTGACAGAACCAACTTTAATCGAGTTTCCAATATTCTTAAAAAATGCATGCAAGAGAAGAAGGATGATTCTACTAGAATGTTCCTGAGTAATTTAAGTACGACTGAAAATAACGATCACAATCTCTGGAAAGTTACCAAAAATATTTCGCAACCAAAGAAGAGAAACGTACCCATAAAAGACTCCAATGGAGCGTGGTGTAGATCAGCTGAAACCAAAGTGTCAGCATTTAAAGATTATTTGGAAGATACCTTTACTCCCTTTTCCTTCTCTACTGGAATTCAAAATGTGGAAATAACAGACTTCCTTGAGGTACCATGTCAAATGTATCGTCCAATTAAGGCCTTTAAATTCCAAGAAGTAAAACAAGAAATATACAAACTTAACAAAAATAAAGCTCCAGGATACGACTATATAGACTCTGGTGTAATTAAGTATCTACCAAGTAAAGGGATAGTGTATTTAACGACAATATTTAATTCTTGTTTAAGAATAAGCCATTATCCTTCTCAATGGAAATTTGCGAAGATTATAATGATCCCAAAACCTAACAAACCAGAAAACATCGTCTCATCATACAGGCCAATAAGTTTGCTGCCAATTTTCTCAAAATTATTTGAGAAACTTTTAAAGAAGAGATTAACACCGATTCTCGAAAGTCTTCAAATTATACCGGATCACCAGTTTGGCTTCAGGAATCAACATGGTACTCCAGAGCAATGTCACCGCATTGTAAATGTAATAAGAGATTCTCTTGAGAAAAAGCTTTATTGCTCAGCCGTATTCCTAGATGTAAAACAAGCTTTCGATAGAGTATGGCATTTGGGTCTACTTTTTAAGCTGAAAAAGATACTGCCAACTCCTTTTTATCTACTTCTAAAATCATATCTCAATGAAAGACAATTTTATGTAAATATAGATGATGTAGACTCGGAGTTTGGGTCAGTGAAATCTGGAGTTCCACAAGGGAGCGTTTTGGGGCCGATTTTATATACCATTTTCACGTCTGATATGCCATATAACAATGACGTGACAATTGCTACATATGCAGATGATACTGCAATTCTAGCCTGCAATGAATCGCATATAACAGCCTCTGCTATGGTTCAAAGTGAACTGAATTTAATACAGAGTTGGTGTAACAGGTGGAATATTAAAGTCAATGCAGACAAATCATCTCATGTTACCTTTACTCTAAGAAAGGAAGACTGCCCGGAAGTGTTTTTACATGGAAATAATATTCCGAAATCTGGCCATGTAAAGTATTTAGGAATGCACCTTGACAGAAGGTTAACATGGAAAAATCATGTAACAGCAAAGCGAAAACATTTGGATATAAAACTAAAGAAGATGTACTGGCTGTTAGGACCAAAATCCCAACTATCATTGGAAAATAAGATTCTCCTGTATAAAATCATATTGAAACCAGTGTGGACCTATGGCATCCAAATTTGGGGAACAACTAGCAACTCAAACATAAAAATTCTCCAGAGATTTCAGTCCAAAACCTTAAGATTACTAGTAAACGCTCCATGGTTTGTGACAAACAACAACATTCACAAGGATCTTGGTATTGCTTTAGTTAAAGATGAAATTTCCCGATATAGTTTAAGTTATCTACACCGATTGAGTAATCATTGCAATGTACTGGCTATATCCCTGCTAGATGACAGTGAAGAAATAAGAAGACTGAAAAGGCTACATATACTTGATTTACCATTTATCACCTAATGTATAAATACATATATTACCATTAAATACTAAATGTATAATTCTTATCATTTTAAACTAATATAATGTTTGAAATTAGCTTTGTATTAGATTATCAAAAAATGTAATATATTTTACAGCTGAGTTTGCTGGAACTCGGCTTTCCGTCATTTTCCAATTGTTATAAAATTTGCTTATTGTTTCGTTGAAATAGATTGCAAATAAAGATAAAATAAAAAAAAAAAAAAAAAAAGAGACTTGTAGCGATACAACTACCTACATTCAAATATACTTTGTTTGAAAATATTATATTTAAAAACATAGCATTGCATTTTATCTATTTGAAAAGTCAAAAATGAAAAAATAAAATTTAGATTATTTTGTGATTTGGAAGAAAACGAATGTCTTTCATTTTTACTCTTTCACGTTACAAATTGGTGACCCCTGACTTCCACACGCGTTTTTAAATCGAATATATAATAAAAGCAAAATGACGAGAGGACAAGCAAATGCACAGCAGCAGGATACTTCAACAGGAAAAGGTGAACATTCAACTGCATCTACGTCCACATCTGCGGCAGCAACAACGCCAACGACGCAATCGTCAGTTACCATGCGGATTCCACGTTTTTGGAAAGAAAATCCAGCTGTTTGGTTTGCACAATTGGAAGCGCAATTCGAGAATTACAATATTGGATCCGAACAGTCAAAATATTTTGCGGTTCTTCCCGAACTGGAACCGGAACTTTTATCTCAGGTGAGCGATATCATTTTGTCACGCCCGAATAATGCCTACACGCAGATGAAACAACGGCTGATTGATCACTTCTCCATATCTGAGGAAAAAAGAATCAAACGATTGCTCAACGAAATGCCTATAGGTGACAGGAAACCCAGTTCTCTGTTACGCGAAATGCGTAACCTCGCTAATGGTGGTGTTAACGACGAATTCCTTAGAACAATGTGGTTACACCGTTTACCCTCACAAACCCAAGCCATTCTGGCCACCTCAACAGAGCCTTTGGAAAACTTGGCTTCTATGGCAGATAAAATTGGTGACATTTCTGGTAGTTCAACAAGGAATATATCTGCTATTCAAGAGTCCACAGACATAAACGAACTGCGTCAACAGATTGCAACACTTACCTCAGCTATAGAACGACTGCAATCGTCAAGAAATCGTCAGTCAAGTTCGTCATCTCGGAAGCGACAACCAGGATCCAGGAGCTTATCACAAAAGGTATGCTATTATCATAGAAAGTTCGGAAGTAACGCACGATGTTGCCGTCAACCATGCACATTCAAGGCCACGTCTTCGGAAAACTCTCAAGGCGGTCGCTAGAATCGTCTAGTGACCGATGCTCAACAACCAACCGATTATTCATTTACGACCCAGAAATCCGTAAAAACTTTTTGATAGACACCGTTATACCTCACTCCAATGTAAACACGAAGAAGCAACCACAAAATTATAAACTATTCGCAGCTAATGGATCATCCATTAATACCTACGGTGACACCATTCTATCTCCAACTCTCGGTTTGAGAAGAACTTTTAATTGGAAGTTTATCATCGCTGATGTGAAACACCCAATTATTGGTGCAGACTTTTTACAATACTATGGTCTAATCGTGGATATAAAGAAGAGAAAGCTAGTAGACAACACAACTGGTTTGAATTCATCATGTTCTGTTATAAACACAGACTTCGTCGAAATAAAAACAGTGGATTCTAGCCATATATATCACGATTTGCTGCGCCGTTTTCCCGAAATAACAAATCCATCAACAACTGCAGTAAAACGCAAACACAATGTACAACATGTAATCGAAACTACAGGTCAACCCGTAGCTTCAAAAGCCCGTCGACTTTCCCCCGAGCAACTCGAAATAGCGAAACGAGAATTCGATTACATGATGCAATTGGGATTATGCCGCCCTTCGAAAAGCAATTGGTCAAGTCCATTACATATGGCTCCTAAAAAGAACGGACAATGGAGACCATGTGGAGATTACAGGAGACTCAACGCAATAACCATCCCCGATAGGTACCCTCTACCGCATATTCATGACTTTGGGTACGGATTAAGTGGTAAGACAATATTCTCCACCATAGATCTTGTTAGAGCTTATAATCAAATCCCCGTGGCTCCCGAAGATGTTCCTAAAACGGCCATAATAACGCCATTTGGACTCTTCGAATTCCAATATATGACCTTTGGACTCTGCAATGCGGGACAAACGTTCCAGCGCTTCATCCATGAAGTAATTCGAGGATTAGATTTTTGCTACGCTTATTTGGACGACGTTTTAGTCGCATCAAGTTCTGAAGAAGAGCACTTACGACATCTCGAACAATTGTTTCAACGATTAAGAGATTATGGTGTCGTAATAAACCTATCAAAGTGCCATTTTGGTCAACGCGAAATCAAATTTCTAGGTCATATGGTAAACAAAGACGGAATTTCTCCACTAGCCGATAAAGTTGAAGCCATCACCGACTTTCCGAAGCCATCAAACGTGAAAGAAGTACGACGTTTTCTGGCCATGACGAATTTTTACCGCAGATTCATCCCGCATGCAGCCGAGACTCAATTACCACTTCTCGAATATCAAAAGGGAAATAAAAAGAATGACAAAAGCCCTATAGTGTGGAATAGCGAAGCAGAATTGGCATTTAACAAGTGTAAAACTGATCTAGCAAATGCCGTTCTCCTGGTTCATCCAGTTGACGGAAAACCCATTTGCGTTATGGTCGACGCATCGGATCATGCAATAGGAGGTGTCTTACAACAACAGTCCGACACTGGTTGGGTTCCTTTAAGTTTTTTTTCGAGAAAATTATCTGAAACACAAAAGAAATACAGCACCTATGATAGAGAACTCCTTGCAGTATATAGCGTCATAAAGCACTACCGACACATGCTCGAAGGACGCCACTTTATTATATTCACAGATCATAAACCATTAACGTTTGCCTTCAAACAGAACCCCGAGAAAGCTTCTCCACGCCAGTTTCGTCAATTAGATTTTATCTCACAATTCTCCACGGATATTCGACATATTAGCGGTCAAGGTAACATTGTTGCTGATACGTTGTCTCGTATTTCAACAATAGAAACCCCTGCTTCAATCGATTACGAAGACTTAAGCAAATCGCAGAAAAATGATAGTGAATTGCCTGATTTGGCATCAAACCGCTATAGAAGTTGTATTTTACTTCCGATCATTAAAATTTTCCAGAAAGATGTTTCTCAATTTAGGAACGAATATTGCTTAATTTAGCGATTATCGTTTCAGAATTAGATAATATGTTTCTACCCACACGCTGTCCCAAACATATTCGGCTTGAAATATACATATGTTTAGGGTACACTCCAAATATATAATATTTGACACACACAAATATTATATGTTTGGGAGGATATTGTTTTAAACAAAAATATGTTCCCATTCCAATATTTTTTTATTTGGAACAAGAATTTCCGAAACAAAGATTAATTTGTATTTATGTATTTTGGCAATGCCTCAATACTATAATTTAAAGACAAATTTTCTGGTTTTCAGATTCTTTGAGCAAATTTTTTTTATAAATTGTATATGTTAGTAAAATTTATTTAAAACTTAAATGGTATAATCTTTGTAAATATAAATTGCATTGATGGGTAGACAGAAAGTGATGAATTGGAAAAAAACTAACTAAAATTCGGATAAGTCAGCAAAGTTTTTAAAACCTTTTTTAAAAAAAATATATTTGAAAATTTCTCAAACAATAACTTTGTTTGTGTGTAAACACATATTTTATTTGTGAAAGTCAGTTTTCAAATAAATTATGTTCTAATATATTAATATATGCGTTCCAAACAAAATTTCTTGATTTTCAAATAAAATTTGTTTGTTAACAAATATATAATATTTAAAAAAATCGTTTCCAAGTATATTTTCTTTCAATTCAAACATATCAAAAATTACGATTTTCCCCCGTGCATTTACCAATTATTCCAAATTATTATGGCAATGACCCTTATCGCATTGTTAGGGAGGTGTAGGGTATTATATAGTCTGCCCCGCCCGACTTTCTGTCTTTCCTTACTGGTTGTTCATCCATCAATGCAATTTATACACGCTGAAAAAAAATCGCTTCTGTAGTATATTGCCCAAACACATTCGGCTTGAAACATATATGTGTTTAGGGTACACTCTAAACATATAATATTGGGTACACACAAAAAGTATATATTTGGGAAAATGTTATTCTAAACAAATCTTTGTTTACATCCCAGTATGTTTTTATTTGGGACTGTCATTTCCGAAACAAATATTTATTTGCACTTAAGAATTCAGAAAATACGTTAATTGTGTTAAATTTTTTATAAATTCAAAGTTATTTTTTAAGACATTTTTAAAGTTCGTAAAAATAATAAATAATAATAATTTAAATCGTATAATCGTGGATCAAAATAAATTATTTGGAGGATTGACAAGAAATGATGACTTAGAATACTAACTCAGAAATTTTAAAATGATTGATTTAAACTGAAGTTAATGCTGCATATGGTATTGTAACTGGGAGGTACAATTCGAAACCAAGGAAACGTTTTAACAGTTTTAAGTCAGCAAAGTTTTTAAAATCATTTTTAAATAAAATATATTGTGATCAATTCCTAAAGAATAATTTTATTTGTATTTAAACACCTATTTTATTTGATAAATTTATTTGGCAAATATATTTTGTTGTAATATATTAATATATGCGTTCCACATATATTTTATTGATTTTCAAATAAAATTTATTTGCTCAGAAATGTATAATATTTAAAAATTTGTTTTACAAATATATTTTCTTTCGATTCAAACATATCAAAAAGTCGATTTTGCCCCGTGTAGTTACGAAATATTATATCGATACCACCATTCTAAAACATGATAAGTCTACTTAGCATGTTTTTAGGGAGATTAAATTTTTAATTTCTAAATATTCCAAATTATATTCTGTCAAAATTTGGTGTTTATCCGTCAACCCAATCAAAAGTTATTTACAAAACAGTACAGATTATTCGATTTCCATCATAAAGGAATTCCACACAAATTTAAACAATTCATCAGACTTTAGTCGCCTCTCCTGAAAAACTTCCTTTTTGCACTTAGCATAGTTTAGAATGAAGGTATCGATATGATTTAAGTTTTAATTGAATTTTACAAACTTATAACTTTTCTAAAATTTTTCTGAAAAACAGAAAACTAGCTTTTAAATTAATTCATGGACTCAATGCCAAAATACTTAAATACAAATTAATCTTTGTTTCGGAAATAATAGTTCCAAATAAAAAGAACAACATCTTCCCACATATATAATATTAGTATGTGTCAAATATTATATATTTGGACTGTACCCTAAACATATGTATATTTCAAGCAGAATATGTTTGGGACAATATACTACAGAAGCGCGCACGGGGCAAAATCGCCTTTTTTGATATATTTGAATCGAAAGAAAATATATTTGGAACACACATTTTTAAATATTATATATTTCTGGGCAAATAAATTTTATTTGAAAATCAATAAAATACATTTGGAACTCGTATATTAATATGTTACAAAATATAATATTTGCAAACTAAATTTCTCAAATAAAATATGTGTTTGAATACAAATTAAATTATTGTTTAGAATTTCTCCAAATATACTTTATTTAAATAAGGTTTTCAAAACTTTTGTTCAATTTTTCGAATTTCAGTTTTAATTTTTCCTTGGTTTCGAATTAAACCTCTCAGTTATGATACCAAATGCAGCATTAACTTCTGTTTTAAATCAATCATTTAAAATGTCTGAGTATTCCAAGCCATCATTAGTTATCAGTCCTCAAAGTAATTTATTTCGATCCAAGATTATACGATTTCAATTATTATTAATTATTACTTTTACGAACATGAAAAATTTATAAAAAATTAACTTTGAATTACTGAAATTTAACACAATTTAGGATTTTTTGTTGGCGCAGACACGAACGCTCATCATACTATCTGGGGTAGTACGGATATAAATAATAGGGGTGATTCGCTTCTTGACTTTATTCTAACTACCAACCTAAGTATTTGTAACATAGGTAATAAACCGACCTTTACAATTAAAGACAGACAAGAAGTAGTCGACGTAACGTTTGCTACTGACCGACTGTCAGACAAAATTATTGGGTGGAATGTACTGGACGACCACTCATTCTCAGATCACCATTATATTGAGTTCAAACTCGCTGAAAAAGCGCCTAAACCTGCCGTCCACAGAAATGTGAGAAAGACAAAGTGGTACCTGTATGAAAAGAATTTCAAGAAAGTCCTCAACTCCAAACTTCTGTACGAACCGAATGACAAAGCCGGTCTGGATCATCTGGTCGAGCATATCACCACATCATTCAATAGTTCCCTTGAGAAGCCTGTCCAAAAACAAGGTACAAGGGTAAAACTAAACCCCAATGGTGGACTTCTGAGCTAACGGCTATGAAAAAGACCTGCAACAAGCTATTCAACAAGGCTAAATCTACTGGGGTGGCTAATGTTTGGGATGCCTATAAAGAGCAACTCAAGATCTATAAGAAGGAGCTTAGAAAGGCGCAATGACGCTCTTGGTATACCTTCTGTGGCGAAGTGGAAAAGGTCTCCGACGCCGCAAGGCTGAGGAAAATATTATCAGCTTCACCCTGTACAGTGGGTTACTTGCAGGATGAGGCAAATAATTGGACCAAAAACAGCGAGCAGTCGCTCAATGTACTCCTCGACACACATTTCCCGGGGAACTCTCTAACAGAACCAGAGGATCAGCAGGACCAACAAGAGTGCGAGTGGACTGCGAGCGTCGCTAGCTTGTTGACTGAGAGATCCAGAATAAGCTGGGCTATTAATAGCTTTGAGCCCTTCAAGTCACCTGGACCAGACGGCATCACTCCAGCAGAAATGCAGAAAATGTTGAAATACATTATCCCCTGGCTGGAGAAAATTTATGTAGGCTGTATCAGGCTTTCATACATCCCGAATCGATGGAGGGATACCAAAGTGGTATTCATACCAAAAGCGGGGAAGATATCACACACTAGGCCAAAAGACTTCAGACCAATTAGCCTATCCTCCTTCCTATTGAAAGGTCTGGAAAGACTTTTAGATTAATTCATTAGGGAAAACCTGGATACAAAACTCCTGTCAGTGAACCAACATGCTTACAATAAGGGGAAGTCTACAGAATCAGCCCTGCACGAACTTGTGAGCACTATCGAATCGTCCCTGCATTTCAAGGAATTCACCATGGTGGCATTTCTTGACATAGAAGGGGCTTTTAACAACATTCACTCAGATGCAGTAATTGCGGCACTGTCACATCTTAATGTTAACTCTAGTTTGATTAGACTAATTCAAAGTCTGCTCAACAGAAGACGCATAACAGCACGTCTTGGGTCCACAACTCTAACAAGGTTTGTAAACAGAGGGACCCCACAAGGAGGAGTACTGTCTCCACTAATTTGGAACCTAGCGGTGAATGAAATCCTGCTAGATCTAGAACGTTGTGGCTGCAAGGTCGTGGCATATGCGGACGACGTTGCAATCGCAGTGAGTGGCAAATTCGAAAACGTCCTCCGAGACATTCTACAGGTGGCTCTGAACAAATTGGCTAGATGGGCCAGAAGCAGCGGTTTGGGCATAAACCCAAACAAGACAGAATTGGTTCTCTTTACTAGGATGAATAAAGTCCCACATGTGCACCCTCCACCTCGGTTAAATGGAACAGATCTAGTCTTTTCTGAAAGTGCAAAATTTTTAGGAATAATTCTAGATAGAAAACTGTTATTTAGACTTAATGTATTGGAACGTGTAAGGAAGGCTAACGTCGCCTTATATTCCTGCAAAAAGGCTGTAGGGTCGCGGTGGGGCCTCTCTCCTAAAATCGTCCACTGGATATATATAGCAGTAGTTCGTCCTATACTGCTATACGGCATTGTGGTATGGTGGACGGCAACTGACAAACTAACCATCACCAACCTACTAACAAAGGTTCAGAGAACCGCCTGCCTGAGCATAAGCGGAGCCTTAAGGACTACAGCGACCGAGTCTCTACAAGCCCTACTCCATATACTGCCGATTAATATTGTGGCGAGAGAAGTTGCAACCAAAGCGGCAATAAGATTAAACTGCCTATCAATGTGGAGGTACAAAAACTACGGTCACATGAGAATATCAAAGTGTAGTGCTATGGTAACCGACCGAGTGGACTATATACCAACGGTGTACACCTTCGAGAGAAATTACATCACTATGATTCCCGCGAGAGATGAATGGGTTGGAAGAAAACCAGGTAATAGAAACCATCTCCACTTTTACACGGATGGTTCGAAGCTTGATGAAAAGGTTGGCTTCGGAGTACACTGTGCAGAGCTTAGATTGGATATAGCTCACAGACTACCAGATACCTGCAGTGTCTATCAAGCCGAAATAATGGCAATATGGGAAGTAGCCAAGTGGCTGAGTCGCAACATAGTAACCAACACTGGCGTTGTCATTTACTCGGACAGCCAGGCTGCCATCAATTCTCTGGAGGCAACATCCCTAAATTCACAAACAGCCCTCGACTGCCGCAGATCTCTTAACGAGATGGCTGAGCAGTTTAACATACACCTCATATGGGTGCCTGGGCATAGGGATATCCCGGGGAACTGCAAAGCCGATGAACTTGCTAGGAAAGGGACGACATTACAAATTCTCGAAGAATTTGCATATATTGGTGCGCCACTATCCACGTGCAAGCTTTGGCTTAGGCAAGAGGCAATCAGGCAGTCCAACGAAAGATGGACAGAAATCGGCACCTGCAGAGTAGCTAGACAAATATGGCCAAGGTATGACCTGAGAAGATCAAAATATCTCCTCGCACTAGAGAGGCAAAGATTGTCTACGTTAGTATCAGTTCTGACGGGTATTGACTCTAATGACTTCTGCAGAAGCTGTGGAGATGAGGAAGAAGTGGAGAGCATTGAGCACTTGCTATGCGACTGTCCCGCTTTGAGTAAACGACGACTGGACATAATGGGGTCGGCTTTTCTAGGCAGCCTAACAGATATTTCCAGTACCGATATTCGTAATATCGACAAATTTGTATATCAAACAGGTTGGTTTCGATGAGGGGCATTTCAGCCCGTGGTAACACTAGGGACCTAAACTGGTCTATGCGAGCTTGTGTAAAAAATACGGCTGCCACCCTAACCTAACCTAACTAACCTAGGGTTTTCTGAATACTTAATTGCTAACAAATATTTTTTTCGGAAATAATAGTCCAAACAAAGATTTGTTTAGAACAACATCTTCCCAAATATATAAATTTTTGTGTGTGCGAAATATTATATGTTTAGAGTGTAACTTAAACATATATATGTTTCAAGCCGAATATGTTTGGGACAATATACTACAGAAGCGATTTTTTTTCAGCGTGTGTAGAACATTTTCTTCTCCATTGTATTGACAATTTGCTATATACTAACTTCAAAATAAATAAATTTTTTATAGAATTAAAATAAATCTTAAAAAGCGACCTTTAATGAATCTAAACATTTATGTTTTTACTCTTGCATAGTATTATTTCCAGCTTCACTCATGTGAACATTTTCTTCTCAATTGTCTGTAAATCACTTCGTATCCCAACCACCATTTACTTAGTAGACATTCCGTAATCCATCATAAGAAGAAAAACATCATTCAAATAAATTCTATTAAATGATAATAATCTAATTTAAAACAATAATAAATCTTTAATACGGATTTTCGATGAGGCTCAAGCGCGAAAATCTTGTTTTCTTCGTGTTTCCATGCCATTCCAGGCTTTTGTGAACCAAATTATCATATAATCAAAAAAAAAGCGGGAGCAGCAGCAACAGTCTTCCATGTAACCACAACAATAGAAACAGTTCCATCAACAACAATGCCGAATGACAGTGTAGTTGTGGAGACAACATATTTAAAATGTGCAAAACCGACAGATGTCGTCTGGTGCTGGTGTTTCTGTTTCTGCTGCTGCTTCAGCTCCTGTCCCGGATTCCATTGTTTTTCCCCATTTCGATGCTGGAGTACTGTGGCGTTGGTGGTGACTAAAGCTGCTTCTGCTGCCGACACTGCTGCGGTGTGACAGTGACATCTTCTGTGCTCGGGAAAAATAGTTAACAAAACCAACCAAAGGACATGACAGCGACAAAAAATTCTTAAAGAATAAATACGCAAATTATGCTAAAACCAAACAAAAAGCAAAAGAATAAATAAATTAAACTCAATAAACAAAGAAATGATGGAATAAACAACAACATAAATAGACAAGGAAGGATGCCGATGACGGGCATGAAATGAAAACCTCAAACCGCCATCAACGTCCTTCTCGTCATCAGCATCGCCAAAGCCACGAGTACAACAACTGCAGGACAACAAAGCATCAGCGACAAGCGCCAAAAACCACCAAGTCCTTTCAGCAACACAGCTACTAAGTACCCCCTACGATTCTCTCCCCCAGACTCCTTCTGTATATGTGTGCATGTACTTGCTTGCCTGTGTGCACCGATAATATCCGTTGGCATTCTCTATTATTATCTATCTTGATGATGTTGTACTATGCATCTTATATGCAAAAGTATTGGCGTAGAGCTGTTTTGGAAGTTGGATGAGTTGCTAGGTAAGGGAACTAGTTCTTGATTTGTAGAGTAAAAATGTTTATAAGTAAGCTGTCTGAACTTGTAATGATATTTTGAGATAGAAACGTGAAAATGGCAATTTTGAAATCCACTCAAATTGTGTTTTTTATTTGGCGTCCCGAATTCACATACCGATTTTCATCAAATATTCGACAAAAAATAATTTAAGGCTGTTTTGAAAATATTTTACCCATAAAGATTGGGTAAAGATTAAAATACAGTAAATAGGCAGGAATACTAAATAGGCAGGAACATAAATATTAGGCCATATCTAACTTTGAAACGAGTATCCCCAAACTTAGCAGAATTCGTTCCTAAATTAAGAAACTTCTTCCTGCCACATTTTGTAATGATCGGAAGTAAAGTACAACTTCTATAGCGCTTTGATACCAAAACCAGTAAGGAAAAACAGAAATACCCTACACCTCCCTAACAATGCGAAAATGGGCATAGCGAACATTTGGCAGTGTTCCTCTATATGTATATAAAATTGTTGCTTGACTGACTGATCATCGCCCAGATCAAACAGCTGAAGCTAGAATCATGAAATTTGGTGGGAGGGTAGCCCATCGGATGTAGACGAGCAATAAGACGGGATTTTTGGGAAAATGGGATAAATGTGGTACAACAGCCAAATCCAAATGGCAAGACCTAGAATCGTAAAATTTGGCGTGAGAGTAGCTCTTGGGACGTAAAATAGAACAAGGAGCAATTTGTTTGAAAAAATTAGGGACACAGTGGGACAGAAAGGCATAAATATGGTACCACCGCCAAATTTGAAGCCTAAAATTAAAATGGTGAAAATTGAAGCGAGGGATGTCTTTAGGACAACGGATCCCGATCCGTCAGTTTTTTGTATTCGTGGCTTTTAGGGCACATTAGGGCAAAAAGTGTAACATATGGTACAGTGGCTTAAAAATGTTAAATATGGATCAATGGTTCCAGGGTTACTTTTGGAACATCAACTAGAGATCGAAAGTGATTTTTAGTAATTCTAACTTTAAGAGGCGCCTTGGGACAAGACCGGTTAATTATAGAGCATGGGGAAAAAATGGAACAAAGCCGTTTTTGACCACTGTGTTAAATAATGCACAGTGGAGAAATATGATTAAATATGGTACAGTCGGGGAAAAAGGGTTAAGTATGCTAACCTGGACAAAAACCGACGGCCTAATATCCGAAGCTATCAACCGAGACTGCTGTATTTGAATCTACGAAAGGTTGATCCCGAAGAATACAAACACCCTGCTTGTACAAAGCCGAATTCATAGGCGCAACTTCATTCCGAACAAGTTCTCGATAATCTTAAAATCGATTACACTCAGCACTAATCTCGCCTCGCTACCAACACCACCTAAGAGCCTAATCGGCCCTGAAGCACAGTATTTTGTAGTTGTCAAACGAAACTAAAACATGAGTAGATTAGAGAATAAATTGTCAATCAATAAAACCTGAATTGTAAGCCCTAGTCAGGGAAAATCCTTGTGTTCTTATTTCGTAAGGTTTGTGGGTCCTTAGGACGACCCTGGCGACGACTGAACTTACCTCAGCCTTCGACAAAACCACGTTACACGGTGAACCAATAAAAAGGGGAAACAATAGTCCCAGATATGTATAAAAATTCGTACTTTAGAAGCACAGTGTAATAAAAAGTGTTTAATATGGAGTAGTGGTGCATAAAGTGTTGAATGTGGTCCCAGAGGGCAAAGGTAGCTCTAACAGCATAAATCAAAGCTAAGAAATTGTTTTTTCCAAATAGGTTCTTCAACTTAAACCGTGAAGAAAACAAGCTAAATAAATGGCACATATAGGAGACAAAAATTTTGAAATACGGCCTACGGATGCGAATTTGGATCTTGAAATATCAATTATGATTTTTAAATATTGTACAATCGTGCAAAATTGCTTAATTATGACACACAAATCGTTAAATGTGGCACAATGGAGCGATTCATTTTAACTTCCTAAATTCGTACCTTTATAGACACAGTGGGACAACCATGGTTTTATATTGTACCAGGGTGTGATTGTAGCAACATAAACTAGGGGAAAGTTGCTAACGTACGATCCAAAAAAATAGTTGTTCAACGTTCAGAGGTACAGTATGGAAAGGGATAAATATTGTACCATGATGTCAGAGTAACTCTTGGAACACAAACTGGAAATGTAACGAGGGTACGTATTTTATAGTATAAAGGTAATCAAATCGTCTTCATTTTGTACCATATAAAATAATCATGTAATTTTGAAAGAAAGAGGAAGAAATATTGTACAGTCAACAGAAAATAAATAAAAGATGGAGGCTGCGAAGCGCACCGGGTTAAAGCTAGTACATGCAATAAGAAAACACTTTCTGCCGAATTTCATACTGATCGGATATAGAACACGGTTTCTACAGCGCTTACATGTCAAATCGGGTGAAACATATATATCGGAGCTATCTCTAAATCAGAACGGATTTTCGTAGTGTCCTTGGGCCAAAAAAGAGCACTCTGCTGAATTTCATCACAATCGAACCATAAATACGACCTGCTTTTTGATTAGAAGAATACATGGACGGACAGACGGACATGGCTAAATAGTGGCTCAAAAAGTGATTCTATGTCGTTCGGTATAATGAACTACGATTCTATTTCTTCTCTTTTTGGGCGTTGCAAAAAAAATTCACAAAGTCATAACACCCTGTTCCACAGTGTGGTGTAGGGTATAAAAATGGAAGTAAGTTTTCAGCTTAACGTGAATTTGCATGTTTTTTAGCTAAGTTTACATAGTAATCCCAAAAATCGAAAAACATTAAAGAAAAGGGTATATTTAGGTTACTAAAATAGCTATTATTAGAATTAAGCACTTAGTGGGTCGTCCAAAAACTAGAAATTCTTCTGTTGCGGACGTTACACAACTATTTCAACACGTTAAGGCGTGTGTATTCTGCGGAGAATTTGTATATAATGTCGTAATTTATATTTTATAGAACCAGATGAACGAGTTATTTCAGTGGTGAGTTCATTATAATGTACCACAAAATAATGATTTCATTACACACCAGGGTTTTTTTTTTCATATTTTGTATATAGTTTTTCGGATTTGTCCATATTTATGGGGGCTATATATAAATCTGAACCGATTTAAACCAAATTCAATATGGCTTGTCTTTGGGCCAAAAGAAAGATATGTGCAAAGTTCGATGACAAATGTAGGTAAATCAACTCCGAAAGTGATTCTATGTCGATCGATATAAGAAACGATGGCTCTATTATAATACCATGTACCACAGTGTGGTGTAGGGTATAAATATGCTTGCCAACTGACCCCCTTTTGGCTTCACCTTTAACCAACTAATTTTTTAGTTCTCTGGAGTTAATTACACAGTTACGTCCAAAAAATTTAAAATTGTATTCCATAACGTTTGGCTGTCAAATAAAATACACAGAGAGAAATATTTAGTTGTGACAACCGATATTGTCGCCAACCGAATTTAGCAGTTGACAGAACAGCAATTTTAATTGCTGTGTGTTTTATCAACTGGAATGTACGAACATTACGGCATTAGGCATTGCGCCCCACTGGCGGATGTCCTCGATAAATACAGACCTAACATCTCCGCCAACTAGAAAATATGTCCAATTAGAAGGAGTTGTCAGAATACAAAGCAACTTCATTGCTGGATCAAAACTCTGTATACAGAACTGGTCATGTGCTACCAATTGCAATATGCAACACAATTTTTATTGAAGGGCTGTGCATAACATGTATGATCATTTTTTATAATATTTCTTTTTTATTAGATTTGTTTGGAAGATGCCATTATTTGGATCATAATATCTTATATAAGCTCGACAATGTCGGCATACCATCTTAATTGAAGGAAATTATGAGGGCTATGCTTGAAACTTCACTTTCACATAGCATCCGAAGAAAACTATGCCTATTTGAAATTTATGGATAAATGTAGAACGTATATCCCTTTTGGTAGATGTAAGATAATTGAAACAAAATCGTGTTCTTATATACCCACTATTGTGAACGATAGTATATATCAGTTGCAGCGGGTTTAAAGGCAGTGTTCGGAAAAAAGAGTACGTTATACAAAGGGTTCGTTCGGAGAAATCAATGGTTTTTTTATTTCTGTTGTGTTTTGTGTTCGAGAACGCTACCACTACGATAACGTACGGTTTTTGGAACACTATCACTACGCCGTAGTGTGTGTTCTTTCGAACAAAAACTAACAGAGTACACTACGTGTACTTAAACAAAATGGCCAAAAAGTAAGAACTTTTCTGTTTCCACGTGAAGGTAATGTTTATTGCATTTTTTACCCTCATAATTTCTCAAAATTAAAAAACACAGGTCGATACACATGGTGGCACAGAATGAGCTATATGGTTTAAATGGTTTATAACTTTTTATTTATTCGATTATTATATATTTTTTTTAAAATACAGTGATATCATTATCATTTGATGAAAAATGATATCATGTAAGTGATTTCCATTTTCTGCTTCGCACATACGTGGTCTTTTTAGCATATTTTCCATATCTTTTCGCAAAATTTCGGAAAAATTCAATTATTTTTGTGCGTTGTTAGATTCCTAATTAATTCCTTCACAAAATGCTAAAAAAACAAAGAAAGAATAATAAGTAAAAAAGTTATAAAGAATTCAAACCATATGGCTCATTCCTCCATCACCCTGTATTACAACTTTTTAAAGAAGTGGGGGATATGAAACGAACGAAAAATTTCAACTATTTTTGTACGTTGTTCGATTCATAATTAATTCCCCAAGACTCCTTCACAAAATGCTGAAAAAAAACAAAGAAAGAATAATTATTAAAAAAGTACAAAATTACAAATCCAAATACAGGGTGGCGCAGAATGAGCTATATAATTTTCTTTTGATTATTACTTTTTATAACTCTTTTGATTATTGTTCATTCTTTGTTTTTTTCAGAATTTTGTGAAGGAGACTTGGGGAATTAATTATGAATGAAATTACGTACAAAAGTATTTGAATTTTTCCGAAATTTTTCGATCGTTTCATATCCCCAACGTGCTCTTTTTAGCACATATGTGCGAAAAAGAGTATGTGCGAAGCAGAAAATGGACATAACTCATCATTTTTCAGTGCTAATTGCAAAAAACTTCCTCAATAATAAACTGATTTTTTAAATAATAAATTATAATAATATCATAAATAAAAAAGTTATAAACCATTTAAACCATATAGGTCATTCTGCGCCACCCTGTACCTCATAATTTCCTCTAATTTAAATGGTTCTACTTCATACTAAAGGAATAGTAGTAGTAGTAGTAGTAGTAGTATCTCTCTATTTCATCAAACAGTTGATTATAAGTTAAATACATTTCAAGGTAAATTACATTACATTATGTGAAAAAAAGAAATAGAGATGTACAGCATTGACATAAAGTCGTCAGCCGGAAAAAAATATATAAAATCCCTATTTATATAATTTTAAAAGAAAATACATTAAAAATAGTTGTTTAGTTAAATTCATTGATTAATAGTTTTCTATATTCTAGTGATGCCTTAAGATAGCCAATAAGGTTCTTCCAATCCGTTTCCTCTCTTCCGTCCAGTATACGTATTACTTCATATTCCACCAGTGTAGATTTGCCGAAGTACATCTTTCTATATGGTTTCAATATAAGGCATATTACAATAAAATGCTGGATTGTTTCATTTTGTCTCATGTTGCACAAGGTACATTCTCCGCTTTCGGCTGCATTCAACCTATATCTATTGCTGTTTAGGTAGATTGGATCACATCTAGCTTTAAATATCCAGGTCATCTCTCTGGAACTATAAGTCCCGTTGAAGTAATGCGCTCCTCTTCCATGATCTAAGTCCTTATAAATTCTTGTATTGCTGTTTTGTGATCTCTGTAAAGCTAGTGCTTTATTTGAAGCACTTAAATATTCTAATAGTATACTAGATGTATGATTCCAACAATATTTCGAGATATTTTCATCTATCGGTTGTGCATCTGCTTGCTTGCGTAGCTGGTTTATTTCTTTTGTCCAAAAAATTTGCTTTCTAATTATAAGATATGTTAACTTATGCGGTAGCCTATGCCTTTCATATTTATACATTGTTCGCCAGATGTATTGTAAATGCATCTGGAGCGTATAAATATGACTATCCTCAAGACCAGTCTCAATCGATAGTACATAAGTTGGTGTTGATTCTGGTAGTTTTAGAACCATTTTTAGGAAATAACGTTGGAGCTTATCTACTTCCTCGAAGTGTCCACAGCCCCAGACCTGTGCTGCATACGATTGTATTGACCTGACGACCGTCATATATAGGCTCCACTTCCGCTGCAGCGATATGTCATCTTACTTTAAAAATTTCTGCCAGGTTTGGCATATTGCACTTTTTGCTTGAGTAGGGTTCTGATGTGTTTTGAAAATGACATTTGTGGTGTTAGAATAACTCCAAGATAATTGTACTGGGATACAATTTCAACTTGTTCTCCATTGTAAGTCCAGTTCTCTTGCGTCGATAGTCTTCGGCCTTTTCGAAATACCATAATTTTGGACTTATTAGCATTGACGCTCAAATTCCAGCTTGAGCCATAAATCTCTAGTCTATACATCATTTGCTGTAGAACTTTTATGTCTTCTGCCAAAATAACAATATCGTCGGCAAACATTAAAATTCGAATATTGATACCATCAATATTTAATCCCCCACCCAGGGTTTCGTGGAGATCGTTAATATACAAAGCAAATAATAAGGGTGATAAAAGACAACCTTGTTTCACACCGGAATTTGTGATAAAATAGTCGGAAAGTTCTTCTCCGGTCCAAACAGCTGATTGGGTAATTTGATAAATACTTTGTATCATTTTGACATATTTGGTTGATATGCTTAATTGATGCAATTTAAAGAATAGGAGATTTCGGGCTACATTGTCAAAGGCTGCTTTGAAATCAACAAAGAACGCGTAATTTGTTTTCTTTTCGGCAAATTTTATGTTGATTTTTTTTTGATGATGCTAGATTATATATGTTATCTATTGTTGAGTAATTTTTTCGGAATCCCACCTGATATTCTACCAATATTTTACGTTCATCTGCCCAGGATTGTAGACGTTCATTAATACACATGAAAATTTTTGCTACCGTGTTCATAAACGATATTCCTCTGTAGTTTTCCGCTTCATCATAATTTCCTTTTTTATGTATTGGAAATATTACTGTTTTGGCAAAAGCTTCATCTATAATGTCATCATTATACCCTACACCACACTGTGGTACAGGGTATTATAAGTTTGTTTCAGGGCAGATGTTTGTAACACCTGAAAATAACACAGCTAGACCCACCTTAAAGTATACCGATCGACTCAGAATCACTAGCTTCATTTAACGATGTCCGTCCGTCCGTCTGTCCATGTAAAGTTGTTCGTCGACTACATGTCGCAATTTCACTCCGATCGTTCTGAAATTTTGCAGTTTAGAGTATTTCGCGGCTGTTAAGATCGCTATTGAATTTGGTTGAAATCGTTTCAGATTTAGATATAGCTCCCATATATATCTTTCGTCCGATTTGGCCCTTTAGTCCTATAGAAGCTGTATTTTACATCCAATCGTTTTGAAATTTAGAATGGTAGAGTTTCTTGATCCATGAACCAACATTGCCGAATTTGATGAAAAACGGTTAGATTTAGCTATAGCTCCCATATATATGTTTCGTCCGATTTTGCCCTTTAGTCCTATATAAGCTGTATTTTACATCCGATCGTTTTGAAAATTAGAATGGTAGAGTTTCTTGATCCATGAACCAACACTGCCGAATTTGAAGAAAATCGGTTAAGATTTAGCTATAGCTCCCATATATATGTTTCGTCCGATTTGGCCATTTAGTCCTATAAAAGCTGTATTTTACATCCAATCGTTTTGAAATTTAGAATGGTAGAGTTTCTTGATCCATGAACCAACATTGCCGAATTTGAAGAAAATCGGTTAAGATTTAGCTATAGCTCCCATATATATGTTTCGTCCGATTTTGCTCTTTAGTTCTGAAGAAGCTGTATTTTACATCCAATTATTTTGAAATTTAGAATGGTAGAGTTTCTTGATTTAGCTATAGCTCCCGTATATATGTTTCATCCGATTTGGCTCTTTACATCCAATCGTTTTTATACCTTACACGACACTGTGGTACAGGGTATTATTTAAGTATAAAATGTCCCAAAAGTAAATTTATGTAAACAATTTATACATGAATAACAAAATTTATATATCAGAGTTATTCAATATTACGAGAGTGGTGTAGGGTATTATATAGTCGGCCCCGCCCGACTTTAGCCTTTCCTTACTGGTTATATATGCGGTTGTATATCTGAGCTAGTTTTGTGAGAAATTCATCTGGAGCATTAGTGAAGAATTCATACGGAATTCGGTCTTCTCCCGGTGCCTTATTTGGTTTTGTCTTATGAAGCCTACATTTAATTTCTTCGACTGAAAAGTCCTTGTCCAACCGATCACTGGTTATGAAAAGTGGTGCATAGTATATGCTCGGGGATAATTGTTCGGGGTTGAGAAATTTTTCGAAATACCCCATGAATTCATTTGTTGTGACATTTTGACTAATATGGAATTCCTGTTCATTTATTTCTCTCGCTAACATCCACCATTATTTTCCACTTGAGACAGTGTCTAATTATACCCTCACTTTAGTGTGACGAGGGTATATATTATTTGCTACGGAAAAAAGTGTAACACGTCGAAGGAGTGACCTAAGACCCCAAGTATGTTCGGAGGAAATCCGTTTTGGGTCATTTTAAGTCGAATGAGCAATGTCCGTCCGTCTGTCTGTCTGTGTGTCTGCTGGCTGGTGCGCACGATAACTCTCGAAAGGAGTAACCGATTGACCTCAAATTTGGTATGTGGTAATATTTTTTTCTATCTCCGGCTAAGTTCGAAGATGGGCCATATTGGTCCACTCCTTCTAGTACCTCCCACACAAAGGGTTAAAATGTTGTGAAATATTGATTCTTTAATAACTGCTATACTACTTATTCGAATCTTTTGAAATTCCACACATAGTATTAGCTTATTAGTCGTTATCAACTCGAGAAAAATGGGCGAAGTCGCCACGTCCCTTTTGGTACCTCCCACACAAATGCACCATTTTGCACCAAAAGTTAACAGCTTATAACATTAATAACAGTGTATAAAAATACTTGAAATTTTGTACAGTATTATGCTTTTATATTGCCTACAGTCCAGGGAAAAATGGGTGTTGTTGTCACGCCCCTTTTGGTACCTCCCACACAAAGGTACCTTTTTGCACCAAAAGTTAACAGCTTATAACATTAAAACCAGTGTATAAAAATACTTGAAATTTTCTACAGTGTAATGTTTTTATAGTGTCTATAGCCCTGTGAAAAATGGGCGTTATTGCCACGCCCCTCTTTGTACCTCCCACACAAAATGCCCAAATCATACCACAATTTAATGTCTCATAACGTTTAGTGCACATAAATGCTTATAAGTCGGCACAGTGCAATGAATTTAAAGTATCTAATGTTCAGCAAAAAAAAGTGTATTTGATAAACCCCTTCTGGTACCTCCCACACAAATTGACAGAATAATTTGAGTAATATTCATTACATTACTCACAAAGTGAGGGTATACCTTAGTCGGTTTACCCGACTGAAACTTTCTTACTTGTTTTTCTCTAATTTTGGTATAATACGCATGTTTACTTGCTTCACAAATCGCTTTATATTGTGTCCTCGATCTGATATTAAATGAATATTTAAACCTCTTGACGACCACTGAAACTTATATATTCCAAATGTCCCAATTGGCTTTAAATGTTTATTCGGTCAGAAGAAAACGTAGTTTTTTAGTAGTAATTCAGAAAAAATTTTATTTTTTAAAACTTATGGTCGTCAAATGGTTGAGATGATTATAAATATTTTATACGCATGTTAAATAACCTTTTTTATAACTCCAAAATACGAAATATATCTTTCTTTCGCAAAAATATATTTTTTTCCAATGCCCATAACTTTTGCCTTAATAGGTATATGGTAGTGCATTTTTTTATAATATTGGAATATTTGTTGTTAATACGGACAAGTTTATGCCAGAAAGAAATCGGTATACATATATCGGTCGAAGGACTATATGAGATAAATGTTGTAAAAAGCCTGTAGAGCTCGGTTAGTAGAATGCACACAAAAAACATCATTTGGTGGTCGTGGGATCGATTCCCACAAGAGGTTCTGGTCTGTCGCTACAAAATTTAGCAAACAACAAGGTCTTTGTCACCCGACTTTTTCCTGGACCGTAAAATTAGAATATAAATTTACTTTGTATTATAATTCATATAAATAAATACAGATATAAAGGTCATTCAAAGCTGGCGACAAAGACAAAAGTTACACGTGCTTAAATAATTTGTACACCCGAGGTGACCAACTTGAGATCCTGAGCTCCGCCCATGGGGACCAAATTTAAACCTAATTATGTAATACCTTTCTTGACATAGAAGGGACATTTAACAACATTCACTCAGATGCGGTAATTGCGGCACTGTCATACATATCTAAAAGTTAACTCTAGTTTGATTAGACTAATTCAAAGCCTGCTCAGCAGAAGGCGCATAACAGCATCTCTTGGGTCCACAACTCTAACAAGGTTTGTAATAAGAGGGACCCCACAAGGAAGAGTACTGTATCCACTAATTTTGAACCTAGCGGTGAATGAAACGTTGTGGCTTCAAGGTCGTGGCATATGCGGACGACGTTGCAATCGAAGTGAGCGGCAAATTCGAAAACGTCCTCAGAGACATCCTACAAGTGGCTCTGAACAAGTTGGCTAGATGGGCCAGAACCAGCCGTTTGGGCGTTAACCCAAACAAGACATAATTGGTTCTCTTTACTAGGATGAATAAGGTCCCACATATGGACCTCATCCTCGGATAAATGGAACAGATCTAGTCTTTTCTGAAAGTGCAAACTTTTTAGGAAAAATTCAAGATAGGAAACTGTTATTTTACTTAACGTATTGGAACGTGTAAGGAAGGCCAACGTCGCCTTACATTCCTGCAAAAAGGTTGTAGGTTGTGGGGCTTCTCTCCTAAAATCGTCCATTGGATATATCGATACCTCCATTCTAAAACATGCTAATTCGACTTAGCATGTTTTTAGAGAGATTGCATTTTTTTCTTTCTAAATATTCCAAATTATATTCAGTCAAAATTTGGTATCTATCCGTCACCCAAACAAAAGTTATTCACAAAACAGTGCGGGTCATTCGATTTCCATTAAAAAAAAATTCCACACAAATTTAAAAAATTCATCAAACTTTGATCGCCTTTCCAGAAAAACTACCTTTTTGCACTTAGCATAGTTTAGAATGGAGGTATAGATATATAGCAGTAGTTCGTCCAATACCGTTTTACGGCATTGTGGTATGGTGGACGGCAACTGACAAATTAACCATCCCCAACCTACTATCAAAGGTTCAGAGAACTACCTGCCTGAGCATAAGCGGAGCCTTAAGGACTACAGACACTGAGTCTCTACAAGCCCTATTCCATGTACTGCGAGAGAAAATGCAACCAGAGCTGCACTACGATTAAACTGCCTATCAATGTGGATGTACAAGAACTACGGTCACATGAGGTTATCAAAGGGTGGTGCTATACTAACCGACCGAGTGGACTATATACCAACTGTGTACACCTTCGAGAGGAACTACATCACTATGATTCCAGCCAGAGATGAATGCGTTGGCAGAATACCAGGTAATATAAACCATCTTCACTTCTATACGGATTGTTCGAAGCTTGATGAAAAGGTTGGCTTCGGAGTACATTGTGAAGAAATTAGTTTGGATATAGCTCATAGACTGCAGTGTCTATCAAGCCGAAATGCTGGCAATATGGGAAGTCGCCAAGTGGCTGAGTCGCAACATAATAACCAACACCGGCGTTGTCGTTTACTCGGATAGCCAGGCTGCCATCAATCCTCTGGAGGCCACATCCCTAAATTCACAAACAGCCTTCGACTGCCGCAGATCTCTTAACGAGATGACTGAGCAGTTTAATATACACCTCATATGGGTTCCTGGGCATAGTGATAGGGAATGTGCAAAGCTGATGAACATGCTAGGCACGGAATGACATTAGAAATTCTCGAAGAATTTGCATATATTGGTGTGCCACTCTCCACGAGCAAACTTTGGCTTAGGCAAGTGGCAATCAGTCAGTTCAACGAAAGATGGACAGAAATTGGCTCCTGCAGGGAAGCTAGACAAATCTGGCCAAGGTATGACCTGAGTAGGTCAAAATATCTCCTCGCACTAGAGAGGAAAAGATTGTCAACGTTAGTATCAGTTCTGATGGGACACTGCTTGATCGGCGAACACGTCAAAAGACTGGTACTAAAAGGGACGTATCAATAAGGCGCATTTTTCATTGGACTGTAGGTACTTTAAAAACATTACACAGCACAATATTTCATTTATTACACTAGGTCACAAATAACAAAATTTTCTCTGTTATTTGTTTCTAGCATACTTTTTCTCATTGATTTTGACCTACTAAACACGAAAATGAGTTTTAAAATTTTTTCTGTCGATTGGTTTTCGAGATACAAATTTTTGAACTTTTTTTTTAAATTTTTGGAGATACACTTACAATTTTGAGCATATCTTTCGTCTTCTTTGACGTATTTGATCCTACTACTCAAATTAAAGCAAATTGAGCCGTCTACAACTCATTCTCAGAAAATTTTCAAATCGGGTGAGTAGTTTTTAAGTTGGCGGCTTAAAAAGGTTAAAAAACTGCGTTTTTTTAGTAAAAATTTGGCAGAAAAATTCATATAAAAATTCATATAAAATATAAAACGCGATGCTAACAGCGATTTTGGTTTTTTTACGTATAGCTGACATTTTTCCAAAGAAAATAAGCACTTACTTAACAAAATCTGACAACAAATGGCGGACTTATAATTTTTTTGGTAAAAGACCGAAATTCCGCTATTTCACGATATTTTGATTTTCATTATTTGCACAGCTTACCTACCCAACGCAAACGAATAAATACATTTGAACTTAATTTAAAATAAACAAATTAGTCTTAGTATATTATTTTTTAATTTATTTAGAGCACTACATACTCAATGTATGGCACAATTAGAAATGGATGTGCCAGGTTAGCTAAACTAACGAAATTAACCAAATCAATGCCCAAAAAAATGAGTAGAAACAAAGATATAACTGTACATTTTATGCCATGTGGAAAAATAGCTGACTTCTTCTTTGTTTTTTGTATTCGCTGCAATTGGTCTCACGTATTAGGGTCCAAATGTAGTCACCCATCATAGCCGTGTCATAGATGCCCTGATAGCGTCGTTCCATAGCCTTCAATTCCTGATGAAAGCGCTCGCCGTGTTCGTCGCTCACGTCTCCTAAATTCTCAGGGAAAAAATCCAAATGAGAATGCAGAAAGTGTATTTTAAGTGACATGTGCACTCCTACCCAAAAATGAAAAAAAACGAGAATTAAAACGCTATTTAAATTAACATTTGTTTCAGAAAAACCTACCCATTGCTTCATAGTTCTTTACCAGATCCTCAACTATGTCCTTATAATTATTATACCCTCACTTTAGTGTGACGAGGGTATATATCATTTGCTACGGAAAAAAGTGTAACACATCGAAGGAGTGATCTAAGACCCTAAGTATGTTCGGAGGAAATCCGTTTTGGGTCATTTTAAGTCGAATGAGCAATGTCCGTCCGTCTGTCTGTCTGTCTGTCTGTCTGTCTGTCTGTCTGTCTGTCTGTCTGCTGGCTGGTGCGCACGATAACTCTCGAAAGGAGTAACCGATTGACTTCAAATTTAGTATGTGGTAATATTTTGATCTATCTCCGGATGAGTTCGAAGATGGGCCATATTGGTCTACTCCTTTTGGTACCTCCCACACAAAGGGTTAAAATTTAGTGAAATATTGATTCTTTAATAACTTCTATACTACTTATTCGAATCTTTTGAAATTCTGCACATAATATTAGTATATTAGTCGCTATTAACTCGAGAAAAATGGGTGAAGTTGGCTTGCCCGTTTTGGTACCTCCCACACAAATGGACCATTTTGCATCAAAATTAAACTGCTTATAACTTTAATACAAGTGCATAAAAATGCTTGAACTTTTCTACAGTATAATGTTTTTGTAGCGCCTATAGTCCGGTAAAAAATGGGCATTATTGTACAGCCCCTTATGGTACCTCCCACACAAATGGACCGTTTCGTACCAAAAGTAAACGGCTTGTAACTTTAATACCAGTGCATACAAATACTTGAAATTGTGTACAGTGTAATGCTGTTATAGTGCCTATAGTCCTGTAAAAAGTGGGCGTTATCACCCCGCCCCTTTTTGTACCTCCCACACAAAATGAACAAATCATACTAAAATTACATAACTCGTAACTTTAATATACCAGTGCGCATAAACGCTTATAGTTCAGCACAATGCAATGTATTTAAGAATGTACTGTTTACCGAAAAATATGTGTATTTGGAAAACCCCTTCTGGTACCTCCCACACAAATTGACAGATTTATTGGTGTAATGTTATATATTACATTACTCACAAAGTGAGGGTATACCTTAGTCGGTTTACCCGACTGAAACTTTCTTACTTGTCGCTTTGTTGTTTCCTAAAAAGTTTTCCACAACAAGCCTGAAGGAATTCCATGCTGCGGCTTCGATGGGTGATAACAGCTTCGGGAATGTTTCATCTTTCAACATTTTTTTTGTCTCGGGTCCTGCGAAGACTCCTTCTTTAATTTTTGCCAGCGAAAGGTAAGGGAAAATTGACCGTAAATAGGCAAAAGCTTCACCTTCTTTGTCCAATTTTTTGGCAAAATTTTTTATCAAACCCAATTTTATGTGCAGCGGCGGAAGTATTATATTTTCACGGTTTTCTATTAGTGGTTTGCGCTGAACATTCGCTTCTCCAACTACAGGTTTCGTTCGTTCCGGCCATTTTTTTGAATATAATGCTGATCATCAGCGCGGCTATTCCAAAGGCACAGAAAACAGCAATGTCGCGTATAGCCTCCTTGGAGTCCACACAGAATGGCCACAACTTTGAGGTCGGCGCATATTTTCCAATTATATTTGCTATACTCTATGCATTTCAACAAAATGTTCATAGTTTCATAGTTCTCCTTTGAATGAACCGCATGAGCAATAGGAAGAGATGGCTTTTCATTCCCATTATGTAAGAGAACTGCCTTCAAGCTCTCTTTGTTGCTGTCAGTAAACAACCTCCATTCATTGGGGTTGTGAATTTGGTGAAGCTCTTGGAACAAGCCGGAAATGTCGCTGCAAAAACATATTTCGTCTTTCTTTGTATAAAATTTTGCATACTGCTGGTGACGCTTCCTGTACGCTGTTACTTTCACTTCTGAATCCGCAAATCCACACTGTACCATCCGAGACGCAAAAAGTTCGGATTTCTCCTTAGTGAGACCAAAATCGCGCACCCAATCGTTTAGTTCGGCCTGTGACAGTAATTTTCGCTTTCTGCACGCCCCAAATTCGCTTGCACTTGACTCGGACTCTTGATCTGACGAATCTGCTTTTTGAAGAGATGCGCCAGGGCACACTGGATATTGTACATCATTCGAATGTGGTACTGGAAGTGCAAACGATCCCACTTGAGCGTAGTTCCATTTTAAAAATCTCCCTACCCCACTGTTTGTGGTGAGGCAAAAATAACAGTCTGTGGAATGGCATAGCGGCTTTTTCCACATCATTGGTGTATCGAATTTCATATGACGCCTAAAATTAAAATAAATTACTATATTTGCTTTGCTTAATGTGTTTAAATACAAATTCTTACCTTCCGCCAGCTGCCCAGTTGTTTAGGATTATATAGCAAAGATCACATAGCGACTTAGGTGTCCATGGTTCTGTGATATTTGGTGAAATACCAAAATAATTCAAATAGTGCAATTGCACTGCTGGAGTAAACGTGTGTGCGTGATTATTCTTTATAAACTCGCCACAAACATTGCAGAAATTGTCTGGATTGTTCAAACACTCGAACACACGTAGTCTTTTACTCATTGTCTTACTTGTTGGGTAGGTATTATATGCACTTAAATTCAATTTGTTTCACTTTTTACTCGTACTACTCGCGTCCGTAGACACTTGTTGAATGACAAAAAACGATAAATGAACACCTATAAATACTAAGTATGTTACAATATTTTACTGACAGGTACTTATGAATGGGCGCATCTTTTAAGGGTGGCTATATACCTGATTCAGCAAGTGTGTGTTTCAAATTGTGGAAAAATTTCCAAATAATGACCACTCACAAATGTGGGGGAATTTCTGTAAAAAAAAACCGATACAGGTAGCCATCGGGAAAACACACATCAATAAAAAAGTGTAATTCCCTTTTTTCCCTTTAATTGACTGTGAACGGAGTAGCAGTCATAAAGGAACACGAAGAGCGTCCACGCACATTCAGAAGCGTATATTACTCTGCAACCACAATCATAAAAATTAAATAACTATTTGTGTATTACTTATTTTTTTTAATTCTGAGAATCATAAAAATTACGTAAACGTTTTTTCCAAACAATTTTGTACATGTAAAGTGGGTTTGCCAAAATTCGTATCGTAAAATGCACCTGTGTTTCTATGTTCTGCATTTTCATTATACCATTTTCGACGAAACGTCCCTACGGTATTGTAAATAGGTTTTTTACAATTATGAAATATTTGTCTTATTAATATTAATTTAAAAATTTTATCAAAACTGCAAAGTGCTGTGACATTTGAAAAAAATGTCCAAAAAAAAATTGCTGATTTCACTAAATTTTTGAAATTTCACGTCCCTTGCCAGAACAGAAGACATTAACCCAGGGTGGTGAAATTTTGAACAGAAGTAACTTATGTATAGGAGCAACTGTTCCGTTCTATTCCAAAAGGATTATAAAAAACTTGCTTTTTCGATCCCTCCTAGTAGGTTAGCTGGGCAAATAATGAAAATCAAAATATCGTGAAATAGCGGAATTTCGGTCTTATACCAAAAAAATTAGCTGTTAGCATCGCGTTTTATATTTTATATGAATTTTTATATGAATTTTTCTGCCACATTTTTACTAAAAAAACGCAGTTTTTTAACCTTTTTAAGCCGCCAACATCAAAACTACTCACCCGATTCGAAAATTTTCTGAGAATGAGTTGTAGACGGCTCAATTTGCTTTAATTTGAGTAGTAGTAGGATCAAATACGTCAAGAAAGATATGCTCAAAATTGTAAGTGTACCTCCAAAAATTTAAAAAAAAAAGTTCAAAAATTTGTATCTCGAAAACCAATCGACAGAAAAATTTTTAAAACTCATTTTCGTGTTCAGTAGGTCAAAATCAATGAGAAAAACTATGCTAGAACCAAATAACAAAACGACTGTTGGCTAGTGTTATTATATGTTATAAGCTCCTAACTTGTTGTAAGCTCCTTTCTTTGGATTATTCGCTTTCGCAAAAATATATTTCAGTATTCGCTTCCATTTGTTAAAAGTGTTAAACCTCCTTATTCACTTCACACAATTGGAAGAAATGAATACCAATGAAAACCTCTGCCACTTCTCTTCAAAACAGATGATAAAATATGTTTGTTCTTGTGGTAACAGGAGGTAAAAATATGGAAAACATTCTTAATACTTGAATATCCTGGAAAAGTATCAATTCAGTTAAATTGATCAATTCCTTAAATTTGTTGGTACTAAAGGGTCAAACTTTTATTCGCATTCGCTTTCGCAAAAATTCATATTTCACTATTCGCTTTCGCAAGAAATATATTTCAATATTCGCTTTCGCTAAACTCACTTTCGTTACATCCCTAACACAAATGGATTTCTTGTGTGGGAGGTACCAAAAGGGGCGTAACATTCTCGCCCTTTTCGTTCAGTTTATAGACACAGTGACAAGATTCGTATGAGTGTTATAGAAGTTAGGAGTATAAGAGATTTAATATGACACTAAATGTTAACCATTTGTGGGGGAGGTACTGCAATGAAGGGGCGATATGGCTAATCATCAAGCGTAAACTAGGTTTAACAAAAATATTACCACGAACGAAATTTTAAGTCATTCGGTAACTCCTTTTCGTACCATTCATTCAAACAGACAGACGGACAGAGATTAATTAATTAATATTTTTTAACCCATTGAGAATCCATAAGATAAATTTTATTTTGTAAAAATATATGTGGGTAATTTCTAAAAGTAGAACGGAAAATATTGAGAAAGCGTGTCCCAATGTTTGGGGACATTTTCGTCCTTTTAATATCCTTAAGACACAAAAGGTAATCATTTCATTTACAATTGGTAGAGTGGATGTTAAAATCTTTCAAATTAATCTGACATTCCGTTCAGAAGTAATGCCTTCTTAAAAATAGCTTAAATTGTAAAAAAAATTGTGTAGATGACCAACTTTGGCACCCTATAAAATATAAACCTCTTTCAGTTTGGACAAACGGTAAAATGCCATAATTCCGCATTGTCTTCAAGTATACGCATGCAAAATTTCTATGAAATCGAAAGTGTAAAATTTATAATTTCTGGGACGTTTTACTTTGGAGATACCACTCTAAAGTACCAAAAATTAACTACTAACTAGTGGCAACTGACTACTTTTACAACTCGCGGGTGTGTAGATACAACGTGATACATGCAACGCTTAGAAAACCATTATGTTAATGTCGTTAAGGATCAGGATTACATACATCAGCGCTATAGCCATCGTCGCCCCACTTCTCAGCACGCAAGTAGATATGTTTTTATGTTTCTTTTCAAAAACATCTTTGTATTGCTGTAAGAGCGCAACACCACCGCAAAGCTTTAAGAAGGATGAGAGAGAGTAAAAAAAAATTAAATGTTTTATAAGCTGATGAAGCTGAACGACAGCAAAACAACGAACGAAACTCTATTGGATAAAGGAGAGCTGCTGAGCACTAATGCGAAGCGGTTGCAACCGGAGCTGTTGGTTGTGTGAGGAGCTGCTAGTGGCAGCTAAACAAAAATTGTCACTTTGCTGTTGCGTTGCACGGTCACCATATTTACCACTCCATGGCTGTACTCATCATTCTTAGCTGCAGCCTTAGAATGTCTTATATTGTCCGCCTCAAAATTCTCAGAAACAGTGGGGGCAAATTATGTAACAATTGAATTGAAATCACCTTTATCACCTAAGTTAGGGTTAGGCTAGATTGAAGGGAGGAGACGTTTTAACGTCATATGTCATGCATTTTAATTTATAAATATTCCAAATTATATTCAGTCAAAATTTTGTGTTTATCCGTCAACCCAATCAAAAGTTATTCACCAAATAGTACAGGTCATTCTATTTCCATTCTAAAGTAATTCTACACAAATTTAAAAAAATCATCAAACTTTGATCGCCTCCCCTGAAAAACTACCTTTTTGCACTTAGAATGGAGGTATCGATATACTTAAGCCAGTGGATCGACCTGCTGTGCGCTGCTTACTTATGATCGTATAGAAAATCGGTACTAGACACAAATTTCTTAAGCATCTTCCAATCATTTTCTCCGAGTTGAGTCAGATCTGTTAATGTGTAAAAACCGTAGTATTGGGATCTTGAATCTTTAGGTTTAGATTAGGATGACAGTCGTTTTTACCACCTCACATAGACCAATTTAGGTCCCTAGTGTTACCAACCTGTTTCTTATATAAAGTTATCAATAGTACGAATATAGGTACCTGAAAGAGCCGTTAAACTTCCTAGAAAGGCCGACACAGTATAATCAGACGTCGTTTACTCAATGCGGGACAGTTGCATAGAATGTTGCCAATGCTCTCCACTTCATCCTCTTCTCCGCAGTTTCTGCAATAGTTATTGGAGTCAATACCCAACCTTTTGGCGTGTTCGCCGATCATGTTCCTCTCTAGTGCGAGGAAATAATTTTACGTTATCAGGACATATCTTGGTCATATTTGTCTAGCTACTCTACAGTTGGCAATTCTGCCAATCTGTCATTGGCCTCTTGCCTTACACAGTACAGCATTTTTTAGCTCATTGATTCTGAGAATTGGATGTGAAAGCACCCCAAAAATTAGAACTGCTGCATCATTCGTTTAGTCAGGTTGGCTTAATAATTTAATGGTGAGACGATTTTTTGTTCAAGATGGATTTTTAGGACTTTTTCTCGGTATACCGTACGGAATATCTTTTTTGTTGCCTGAAGCAAAGTTGTTGTTGAACCCTGGTTCAACAACTCCTGTCCAACATGAATTTTTTTGTATCGCAAATGAATTGAAATTAATTGTTTCCCTATGAAAACTTTAGATTAAGTAAATGAATTGTTTTCGAAGAATTTCCCCTGTTTTTGTTCATTCTCATTTAGATGGCAACTCTTTATCCATTTCCCTGCCATGAAGGCAAAAGCTTTTACTCAAATGGATAAAGGGCTGCCATCTTCTCTTTTTGTTCCAATGGATTTGCTGAATTATAAAAATCCATCGCTCTGTTTCTGTTCGCTCTGCACCGCCAATTTCACTTTGGATTCTACGATTGAAGCGGTAAGCAGCGGCGACCCATACTAAATAAAATCTGTTCTACATTTAAATTAACCCTGTGCCTTTTTTTCCTGTTTCCTTTCTTCTTATTACAAACTTCCTGGAGTTTCATCATATTAATATACAGTCCACTCCGCAGAAGGAACTCCCGAATTTGTACATGGTCCTTCGAGCCGGATATGAACCAGCGACCTATGGATGTACATGGTCCTTCCGATCCGTCTAAGGAACTGAAGAGAGTTTATTATTGTTCTGGATTACGTCCACCGCCGCTAAATAAAGTATCTGTAAACTTAGGAAACGCAAAAGATGGAAAACAGGTATGTGGAGTTTACATGTTGAACAGATTGGTATAGCTAAGTTTGAAATACATGAGATGGTAACTCAGATTGAAGAAAAAGCTCTGTCAAAGCTTTGATAAAAGATACAGAGTGTAATTGTTTCGAACGCTTGTATGTCGGGCAGGGATGGAAAATTCGATTTCTCAAAAAGTACTAAAATGGTACTTTTTAAGTTGAAAAGGTATTTTTTCTTTTATAATATTAATTTAATGCAAATATAATTAAATTAATGTCTAATGGAAAATTCAAAAGGGTCTAAAAACAAATTATTTCCTTTTATTTATAGTTAAATATTTATATTTCACGCAATTTTCACAAACAAGTTTAAAATCATGTTTGTGTGAATTTATATATGCATCATTATGTTTAGGTATTATCCTAATAACCCCGTTTTTCTAGTGACAACATTTTTTATTTTCTTTAGTTTTTTGCTTCTCCTGTAAAATTTTCAAATATGATGATAGGTCCTTTCTCGTTTCAAATGACGATATATGACATGATTTTGCGCCATAACTATAAAAACTTATGTAATAACGTGTCTTTCAAAATACATTCCAATTATAGCTATTCCCTAAAATCATTTCATAGAATTATGAATTTGTCAAATGCTCTTCTATTCTGAAAGAAAACTTCAAATAGCTGCAAGCGGTTCTCAAAAATTCTTCTTAAAATGCATATTCTTCTGATTGAATCAAAACCCATTTTCAGAAAATAAATTCATTAAAAATATATATCCTACACCTACCTCACACTTTCGGTGTATATTTTTTTAAACTTTGAACATTTACTTCCATAGTTAGTTAGTTAGTTTATTGAGACTTAAACGTTTTTTTAATAAATGTTATAAACTAATGCATCTAGATGATAACTTAAAACTATAATGTATTATTTTAATTAAATTATTGAGCAAATGTTTACAAACTATATAATGTATATGAATTCACATGCATTATGTCGAAGTTGGGATCGTGATCAATGCTTGCTCCCGGCACTTCCTGTGATTATTATTGAAATAAAAAAGGGATTCTGTAAGGACTCACTTCTGCAGAATAAATAGATAGAATAAAATAGTACTGAAATGGCGGTGGGGGTACTTCGGTACTTTTGGAAGTGGAAAAGTACTGAAAAAAGTACTAAAGTACTGACTTTTCCATCGCTGATGTCGGGTTTCGCTTTAGCTGTATGCTCGCGCAAAGTCAAAGATTCTGTTTTCTCCCTCCAAGATAAGAGAGTTCACAAAACCAAAAACGCTTTATCTGCTGTGCATTCCTCTCTGGTCCTCAATTAAAAACAGATCCGCTTTGGTTCTCCTTTCCCCTCTCTGGAGAAAGAGAACAGTTTTGCATCCACCACATCTTCTCAATATTTGTTAACATTACATATACACAGACCGCAAACTCTCACGAGTCGCTCTTTACACATATACTTACTTAATTTACAGAAAGGTAGATTTTTATTATACAACGGTCTTTCGCTCTTGTGGAAAGCTCTTTGCCTCATCGTCTCTTAAGAAAAAAGAAGAAATAAAAATAAAGTGGAATACAGAAATAAAAACGCTTTACGCGCTTCACACTTGCATCCTGCACATAAGCTCTGAGCGAGGCTCTTGGAAAACCGAGAAACACATCTCTCTTAACGACGAATAGTCTAAACAATTGCATCATTAGGGACACATATTACGTAAAAAAAATGCGGGGAAATTTGTAAGTTCGAAAATGTAAATTACAATTATGTTCTAACAGGTTTATCAGCTAGAACTAAAACAAAGGAACTACATTCCAAAGTCACAAAATACGTAATAATTGCTCCGTTGCTAAAGAACGGCAAACCCATTTTTTTTTGTTAGACTATTGCAGTAAAAGAGCTTACAATTCATAGAGATTGGAGTAATACCTTCGCTTTAAAATCTATTTCACTCATACACTGAGGCTGAGCCAGACTCGCCAAGTCCAAAACACAGTACCTTCATCTCAGTCTCTGCCTCTGCACCTGTTTTCTGAAGCGCAGAGTTCAGACGCGACCTGAGTCAATGCTAGCGCAAAATTTGCCTACTCTGTTATTCAAGTTTTTCAAATCAAGCACACACACACACCTCTAAGTACTCGCAGAGCTGAAATTCTCTTAAACAGATCTCTGTTTTTTTACGCTCGCACGGACTCTTTGGTGCTCTCGTAAAATCATCTTTGGTTTGCCAACACCGGTACAACTTTATTCAATACAACTCATGCATACACGCGCATCTTAAATACATCAAGTCAGCTAGTAAGTCTCTTCATCTCTGCGTTGAAGCCATAGGCTCACTTCCAAAGGTGGTTGAAGCCGGCCGGCGTCATTTGAATTGTGATCTGAACGTGTATACATCAAAGGCTGCGGATGACCACATGGCCACATGCATGGATGAATTTGTTAATTATTACCTTATTTAATAATCATTAAAAGCGAAAAACTATTGTTATTAAAGACAAGTCTAGTGAAAGGAAATACATGTGTAACCAAACAAAATTACATAAACGAAATAGTGCTTTGGCAAATTGGAAAATACATAAATGAGAGAAAGCAAGATTAAGAGCTAAAATCAAGTCATTACGGTGAAAAAGAATAAGGTAAATAAACTCGAAGGTGAATAAATAACAAGAATAAATAAAATAAAACATCGTCAGAATAAATTAATGATTACCCAATTAACTAAATGTGTGGTAAATCGACAAAAGGTCACATTTGAAGGTTACCGACATTCGCTTGCTGCTCTGGTTTGAGGTGTACATTGAATTTTATGTAAATGAGAACAGACAAGCGGTAATTGGTGCAGTGAGTTAAAATTGAAGTGGGTGCATGACTGTGTATGCGTATGAATGTTTGATTGCGCTGCTTTGGGCTAACTTTTAGCAGCGAGAATAGCGCCAAAATAAAAAAGCGCCAATTTAAGAAAAGCGGCAAATATATTTTATGGCTCGTTGCTTCCTGAAACCAAATAAACAAGATTGGTGGTACACTAAGAAAACTCAAGCAAATATAGAGAAAAATAATAAATAATCTATTACACTGAAATTGTTTAAAATTACTGTCTGTTCCATAAGGTAATTTGTACCAATAATTATTACTTCAGTCACTCAAAGTTGTTCAAATAATTTGTGTTTGGAAAGGGTTTCAAATTGGTTGAAGAGAATTTTTGTGTTTTAACAATAATTCGAATTTTTTAGAATTATATCTTACGAAACAAAGGCCTAGGATTCTAAGATAAAACAACAAGTTGGAGAGGATCCATAAAAACAGTATATACAGTACACAATTTAACAGAACAAATAGCTAAGATATATAAAACCACAGATTATACAAAAGTGGCATATTTGTTGTGCCAAGTAGGAAAGTAATTGCAATAACTATAAATGTAAAGAAACAAAAACATGAAAGATTGGCACCATTGATCGTCAGCTGCGAAAGCCAGATCTGCAGGCAGTGAAAGTGGAGGGAGTCTGCCATTGGTGATTTGCTCATTGGAGTTAATGTGAATGTGAATGTTTGATTGCTCTGCCCGAAGCTAACTTTTCGTCAAAAAAAACCGCCAATTTGTAAAAGGCGACAAGTATCCTTTGTTGCTTCAAATAAACAAGTTTGCTTTCAAACTGGAGGAAGTGGCAAAGTAACATTAAAGATCACTAGCTTATAATAAAAATAAATTTATCGGAAAATAATTTCATTGTTCTGTTTGTAGAAATGAAGTACAAAAAGTTTGGTAAAACATAAAAAGAGAAAAATAAAGAAGTATGTTTGCCGGCATTTTCATTATTTATTGAGATTTCCGTTTTCGCGAAAGTTTATTGAGTATAGTTTCACAAAAGTACCGAAATTTGTTCGCAGAGTATATTGCCAATATATATTTTAGTTTCCAATAACAAAAACTACCTAATATACTTGCAAAGGAGCAGTGGACTTATTATTCAATGCACAAATCAAAGCGTTAACGCAAGGAGTGTCCAGGATTTTAAATTCACACAATCATCGCCTACTAGACTTTGGGAAGAACATAACCGTCCTTTTGCAGACAATTTCATATCGACCGGCCAGCTTGGTTCTCACATAGAGCTACTGTTGCGCGGCTGTCGTCATCTCAACATAACCACATCATTTTGATTGTTTTGAAATCTTTATTGTCCACAACGTATTGTGTAGAGGAACCAAAAACCTTAAATTTATCAAATATATATATATTTTGTCTTCAAAATACAAAAGAAAATTTATTTATTTATCAATTTATTACTTCTTAAAATACAACTGTTTCAAACCCATTACTGTTTTTTGAAACTACAACATTGTTGATTCAGAGAAATCTAATAAACAAACGCTTGCACCAAAAGTACCAGACCAACAATAAACAAAAAGATTTTCACCAGATTCCAAGGGAACTTGGCGAAAGACATATTAAAAATTTTATTAACATTTGATTCAACACCCATTGGATCTTTGATTACCTTTAACATACATATCGTTCACCACTGTGTATTAACAATTTCCAAGATTGGTTTATAAATAGAGACTTTCCTATTCTTTCAAAGATTTTTATTATTTAAAATTTTATACATATACATACCGAATATTTTAATAGACAAGGATAGCTCTATTACTTCATACAATTAGACAACCTTTCACACAAAACTTTGCAAATTCCTGATTTGGTTTCCTGAGGTGACTCTGCAAATGTTAACGTAATCATCAGTTCGTATAATAAATCAATAATCATATATCGAGTATCCATTTATACTAACAGCTGGTGTACAACCTAAATCTTCAAGTTTTCGATTTGTTTGTCGCGAATTTTCTATTTTGGCAGATCGGTTTCTCAATTTTCAGGATTCTCTCACGATTTTGTATAGAGGTTGTGTTATACCATACAATATTGGAATAGAGAGCAGTTCCGGAAATTTACACAATTCCTTCTAAATAGTCTCTGTTTCGAGTTTTTCAGAAAACTTATAATCTGGTACGGCGAAGAGTTTCAATTCCAAAATATTACGTTGTGAATATTCTGTTGTTTCTTTGTCAGCTTCTTCACCTGTTTTTATACGAGGAAGTATTTGAGAAATCTATCTGACCCATTCTCGAAATTTCGAATTAGTTTCATTTGTTTTGTTTCTCTTTAGTAACGCAAATCGAAAATGTGTTCTCAGAAGTTTATATTCTTCTCGGACCAAGTTGTCACCTTTTGTGCAAATTTCGCTGACATTCCACTTGAGGATCATACAGCGTCGAGTTTACAGGTAGAGCTTGACGATTTAGAACGTCGATGGCGTCAACTAGTTCAGGTCTATGAAACTGAAATGACATCTGAGAGCTCCACTGTGACTGACGAAATACGAAAATCAATTCATGTTAAGTTCTCTGAATCTTGTAAGTCATACAAAAATTGTAAAGCCGCGATCCTTGACTTAGTTCTGATTGAGAAACAAAAATATGAATCTGCTCCCTCTAAAGAAAAGGCTGAATCCAGAATTCCCGACGAAGGATTTTCCCTCAAGGTTCCCCCCTGCGATACAGAGCTGTTTAGCGGTGGATACGATAAATGGCCAAGCTTCCGAGACATGTTCTCTGCCATTTATGCGAAACACCCAAAATTGTCGCCTGCTCAGAAACTGTTTCACTTGAGGGCGAAGACCAGAGGTGAGGCAAACCAAATTGTCAAGCAATTTGCGCTCACCAATGATAATTTCGAACTAGCATGGGAGGCCTTACGTCAACGTTATGAGAATAAACGTATTCTCATTAACCACCAACTGAGAAAAATCTTTGAACTTGAACATGTCGCTTCGGAAAAAGGCAAAGGTTTGAGGAACCTACAATACACGATTAATAACTGTATCTCGGTATTGAGGACATACAATATCGCAGTGATTGCATGGGATCCTATCTTAGTTTATTGGGTATCATCGAAACTTCCAGAAGAGACGTTAACTGCTTGGGAGAACTCATTGAGCGACCACAAACAGATGCCTAGTTGGGACCAACTAGATGAGTTCATTTCCAAGAGGCTAAACATGTTAGAATCTATTTCGGATATGCGCAAGCCTTCGAACCCTTCTCCAGCTTCTCATAAGTCTCAGAGTTTTCATGCTAAATCGGACGCGAATTACAGACTATGTAAGGCATGTCGACAAAACCATCCGCTGAGAAACTGTACCAAATTCCGGACCTTGCCTTTGACAGAAAAGCGAAAGCTTGTAAGTGCGAATAAGATTTGCGAGAATTGTCTGTCTTATGGTCATGTTTCACAAAACTGTAACAGTGAAAAGTTGTGCCAAAAATGCCAGCAACCACATCACACTCTTCTACATCCTGATACTGGTTACGCCAGGAATCAGGATTCGAAAGTGGGAGTACAAAATCCGAATACCGCAACTGATAGGCGGGGCCCGCAAGATCAAGTAGCATCATTCCATATTGACACTCAGTATGATCAGCCGACTACGTCAGCTACCGCTTACGCTACGAGATCGAATGTCCAATTGAACTTTTCCGAGTCAGGAGAGGGGACCGTCCTGCCTACAGCCTTGGTTGACATCGAGCATTTAGGCACCCTATTTCCAATACGCGCATTTATCGATCAAGGGTCTCAGGAATCCTTTATTTCCAACCGAATCGTTAACCGCTTGTCCCTACCGACCACCAAATCGTTTACGACGATTTCGGGACTCGGAGGTACTGTTCTCGACAATTCATCAAAACTGTGCAAAATTACGTTGAGTTCTCGCAAGACCGATTTCAAACTCAAGATGTCTGCAGTTGTGGTCTCCAAAATGAACCACTTGATGCCGACATGTCCAACTTCAATCTCTAATTGGTCGAAGTTAAATCAACTTGAATTAGCTGATCCAAACTTTTCACGACCTGCTCCTATCGATCTGTTGTTAGGAAGCGATATGTTGCCTTTCGTACTGAGATCCGGAATAAAAAAGAATGTAGCCGGTAATCTTCTCGCACAAGAAACGGAATTTGGATGGATTCTAAGTGGCCCACCAAATGTGCGTTCTGTGAACACGTTCGCGACATGGATAACGTCGCCTGATTCGCTCAACGAAGATATACGGAAATTCTGGGAACTCGAGGAAGTTCCAACTTCAAGGAAAATCTCCGACGACGATAGCTGGTGCGAAGAATTTTACAAGGAAACAACTGTTCGCCAACCGGATGGAAAATACGTAGCCCGATTACCTTTTCGACACGAATTGTCTCCCCCCTTGGCCCTTGGATCATCCAGAAGGGCAGCTATGGGTCAATATGTCCGGATGGAAAAGACTCTCGGAAAATCTCCTGAACTAGCAGCTGAATATTCCAAGGTTTTGTCGGAATATCTACAACTGGACCACATGGAGCGTACAACATCTTCGGAAATCTACGATAATTCTCGATATTGTTCTTTTTACTTGCCGCATCATGCGGTCGTTAAACCTGAAAGAACTTCCACCAAAGTCCGAGTTGTGTTCAACGCGTCAAAGAAGAGTTCTTCTGGAGTTTCACTCAATGACGTTCTATACACTGGACCAACTCTACAAAATGACCTCATGAACGTCATTCTGCGATGGCGATTTTTTAAATATGTTTTCAATGGCGACATTCAAAAAATGTATCGCCAGATCTATGTACACGAACAAGATAGACCGTTTCAAAGGATTCTGTTTAGGAATATTCCAACTGAAGCAATTGAAGATTTTCAGCTAAAAACTGTTACATTTGGCGTAAACTGTGCTCCCTACCTGGCCATAAGGACTTTGCTGCAGTTGAGCGAAGATGGTAAATATACCCATCCAGAAGCCGCGTCCATTCTCCAGGACCAGATATACGTTGATGATGTACTTTCTGGAGGACATTCTTTGACCGAAGCAAAGTCATACTTACTGGAGCTCATTGAATTGCTTAATTCGGCGGGATTTCCCTTAAAGAAACTGACCGCAAACCATCCACAAATTCTTTTCCATTTGCCCCCGGAGGATCTTCTGCACGAAGACTTTCTGACACTCGAGGACTCCTGTGAGACAAAAACACTGGGTATTCGATGGAACGCCAAGTCGGATACATTCTTTTACAAAGTTTCAAACATATCTGTTCCTTCAAGTCCACTGACAAAACGTAAAATCCTGTCAATCGTTGCAAAACTTTTCGATCCTGCGGGTTGGTTAGCCCCAATTATAGTGGTCGCGAAAGTTCTCATGCAACAGCTCTGGATTGACGGAACTGATTGGGATGAAGAAGTTAAGCCGCATTCCCTTGAAAAGTGGAACTTCTTCATCTCAAATTTCTCGGCAATTGAAAATATCAAAATTCCACGGTGGATTCAGTATTCTCCGGAGAGCACGATTCAAATACATGGATTCTGCGATGCCTCGGAGAAAGCATACTGTGCATGCCTCTACATTCGATCATCTTCAGTTGAGAATATAATTTCCTCGTCTCTACTTGTTTCAAAGAGCAAGGTAGCGCCATTGAAAACTGTTAGCCTACCTAGATTGGAATTGTGCGGAGCAGCATTATTGTCAAGGTTACTTAAGTCTGTTTGCCAAAACCTACAATTCGCTGTTAATGACATTTTTCTCTGGTCGGATTCTACGATAACGCTTGCCTGGTTGGACAAACCCCCATACCACTGGAAAACCTTTGTCGCAAACAAGATTTCGGAAATATTGGATAATGTTGGCAATGTCAGCTGGAGACATGTTCCAACCAGCGAAAATCCTGCGGATATCGGCACTAGAGGATGCACAGCATCGGAATTGGAACTGAACCCGCTATGGTGGCACGATGACCCCTGATTCCTGGCCGAAAAAAGCAACTCACAAAGAACCAGAACTTGAGAAGAAAGTTGCTAGCTTTCAGACCCTAACTGCAACTGAAGATATTCTGAGTCGATTCTCATCTTTCGGTCGTGCCTTACGAGTACTCTGTGTCATATTTCGGTTTATTCGGAAATGTAGAAAACAACCTAGCCCGAACTCAAGCGACGTCATAACGTCAGAAGAGATTCGTTTCGTTAAATTTCACTTGCTAAAAATCGCTCAAAGAACTTATTTTCCTGCCGAATATCATGCTCTTCATGACAAACAAGCGATCTGCCCGAAAAGTAGACTCCTAACTTTGAACCCATTTCTTGATGAACACCAGTTATTGCGGGTAAATGGCCGCTTAGCTAATTCGGATATGAGCTACAACGAAAGGCACCCAATAATTTTACCAGAAACTTCCAGATTCTGTAAACTGTTCATCGAGTTCACGCACAAAACACTGTTGCATGCTGAACACCAGGTAATGTTACGAGCAATTCGTCAAGAATTTTACGTCATCCGACTAAAAAATGCTGTTAAACATTGTATCCGACACTGTAGAGACTGTACTATCTACAAACACAGAGTGCGTAACCAAATAATGGCTGCTTTGCCACCCGAAAGATGTACATTTTCTCTGCCCTTCACCAATACAGGACTGGATTTTGCGGGTCCTTTCGAGATAAAAACCTCCAAGCTCCGAAACGCTAAACTCCAAAAAGGATATGCCGCTATCTTTGTTTGTCTGTCGACTAGGGCTGTTCACCTAGAAGTCTGTTCCGACCTTACCACGGAAGCATTTCTGTCCGCTTTAAATCGCTTCGTAGGGCGCAGAGGGTTTCCCAATCAGATTTTCTCCGACAATGGAACCAACTTTGTCGGGGCTAGTCGATCGCTTGCGCAGGAATACAAGAAATTTCTTACCGCAGCCGGAAAACATATTGTCGACAAATATAACGTTCATAACTTCACTTGGCATTACATTCCGCCACATACTCCTCACATGGGCGGAATGTGGGAAGCAGCGGTCAAGAGCATGAAGACTCATCTTCGCAAAGTTGCTTCAAATCTGAAATTCACATTCGAAGAATTCTCCACCCTGTTGGTGAGAATTGAAAGCATCTTGAACTCCCGGCCTTTGTCCCCAATCAGCGAGGATCCCTCAGAACTGATACCCTTAACACCTGGTCACCTGTTACGAGGAGCTGCTTTGATCGCGACCCCTGAGGAATATTCTGACAATCTATCCTTGCAGAATCGCTGGCAACGTCTCAAAACGTTACAAATACAATTCGCCAAGCGTTGGAAACATGAGTACGTTTGCCAACTACAGAAAAGATACAAGTGGAAGACTGTACAAACCAATTTAAAGGAAAATGATTTTGTCATAATTAGGGAAGATAATCTTCCCCCTAACGAATGGTTTTTAGGTCGAGTGCTCAAGGTTTACACAGGTAAAGACTCTAATGTCCGTGTCGCGGAAATCCGCACCCAAAATGGTGTAGTAACCCGTCCACTTGTCAAACTTTGCATTCTTCCAAACGCATAGAATCTGTTACCAATCTATTACCAATTAGCAATCCGTTACCAATCTGATACCAATCTGTTCATCATCTTGATAAACTCCACTTTTCAGCTCTGCTTCTAGTACACCAAAGTGCCGTATATGCCAGGAGAGGCATTTTCTAAGATCCTGCCCCGAATTCCAACGCATGACTGTTGCGGAAAGGCGGGAGGTGATTAAGGACAAGGGCTTCTGTTTCAATTGTCTGTGTACCGCTCACACGCGAAACTTTTGTCCCTCCAGGAAAAAATGTATCGTGTGTGAGCGAAATCATCACACTATGATTCATGTGGATGATACACGTACACCTTCGTTGCGTCCTCGATCCGCCCCCACTACCTCGAGACCATCCCGTGTCCAACATCGCCTCCGGCCTTCCCATCCTACTGTTACTCCAAGTCCCGAAGCCAGGACAAGTTCTAGACAGCATTCTGCGTCTCCTGAGCGACCTTCACGTCCAGCACAAAGGCGTAGGTCTTACGCCTCCAGCTCTACCGCGAGCACCAGCAGGCCGACTTCACGCATCAGCGATCGCCTCAGTCGCCGCTCCCGGACTCACGTTTTTCTGCCCACCGCGCTGGCGCGTGTCCTCACCTCCAATGGGACCCAGATGGCGAGAATGTTACTAAGCTCCGGAGAAGCACAGACGCTGGTTCTGGAAAACCTGGTACAGCGGTTACACTTACCAACGACCAAGAGGAACGGCAAGGAGTATTGCACCCTGAACCTGCAATCGTATCATGACGCCGAGGTGAAACTTCAGGTGGTAGGTTTGGTGAAAACCAAGCTTCCCATAAGCAACCCTAAACCTACAACTGAGAAAAAACTACAGTCCATCTACGACCACCTTCCCGACCTAGCCGATCCTCATTTCTTCCAACCATCTAATGTGGAAATACTTATGGCTAATGATCATCTCCCGAGAGTGCTGCGAGCTGGGATGATACAGACGTCCTCCAACCTGCCAATAGCACAAAGCACCATTTTTGGCTGGACCATTTCCGGACCATGCCAGTATTAACGTTGCAGTATAGCAAGCCGGCCGGTATGTTGAACCCTGGTTCAACAACTCCTGTCCAACATGAATTTTTTTGTATCGCAAATGAATTGAAATTAATTGTTTCCCTATGAAAACTTTAGATTAAGTAAATGAATTGTTTTCGAAGAATTTCCCCTGTTTTTGTTCATTCTCATTTAGATGGCAACTCTTTATCCATTTCCCTGCCATGAAGGCAAAAGCTTTTACTCAAATGGATAAAGGGCTGCCATCTTCTCTTTTTGTTCCAATGGATTTGCTGAATTATAAAAATCCATCGCTCTGTTTCTGTTCGCTCTGCACCGCCAATTTCACTTTGGATTCTACGATTGAAGCGGTAAGCAGCGGCGACCCATACTAAATAAAATCTGTTCTACATTTAAATTAACCCTGTGCCTTTTTTTCCTGTTTCCTTTCTTCTTATTACAAACTTCCTGGAGTTTCATCATATTAATATACAGTCCACTCCGCAGAAGGAACTCCCGAATTTGTACAGTTGTAGATATTGAATAGGAGAAAAAATGCGGAACAAATCTATCAGAGAAAAGTGCATCCAGTGCCTTAAAAATCGCAAAAATGTTCTGTTCTGTTTTATAATATTCTGTTTTATACGTATTTTTCAGTATTTTACTGACAGATATTTTATGACTTTGTGGGTATCCTTATAAGGCGAAGCTTGCATGTTCTTTGGTAATTTGTAATATGATCATACTAGTAGCAAGTTCGTCAGCTTCTCGGTACCCCGGGATATTCCTATGACCAGGTACCCATATGAGGTATATGTTAAACTGCTCAGCCATCTCGATGGTTGTTTTGTGAATCTAGGGATGTGGCTACATGAGAATTATTGACAGCCTAACTGTCTGAGACACAACGTCAGTGTTTGTCACCATGTGACTCAGCCACTTGGCGACTTCCCATATTGCCATTATTTCGGCTTGATAGCTACTGCAGGTGTCTGGTACACGCTGAAAAAAAATCGCCTCTGTAGTATATTATCCCAAACATATTCTGCTTGAAACATATATATTTTTAGGTTGCACTCCAAATATATAACATTTGACACATACAAATATTATATGTTTGGGAGGATGTTGTTCTAGACAAAACTATGTTTACATCCTAATGTTTTTTATTTGCATATATTATTTTCCAAACAAAGATCTATTTGCGTGAATATATATCTATTCCTTAATTGTTTTAAGTTTTCAGCAATTGAAAGGGCATTTTTAGAAATTTTTAATGTTAGTAAAATTTCTTTATAATTGAAAATAATGACTGGGAATAGTTAGAAAAAAAAAATAAGTGGTTTCAAATAGAAGTTAATGCTAAGTATGCCATTTTTAATAGGAAACAATAATTCGAAAACATGGAAAAAATTAAAACTAAAGTTCGAAAAATTCTGCAAAGTTTTGAAAATCTTTTTTTTAATAAAATATATTTGGAAATATTCATAAACAATAATTTTATTTGTATTTAAACACATATTTTATTTGAGAAAATTAGTTCGCAAATAGATTTTATTCTAATATATTAACATATGCGTTCTAAATACATTTTATTGATTTTCAAATAAAATTTATTTGCTCGAAAATATATAATATTTAAAAATTTGTGTTCCAAGTATATTTGCTTTCGATTCAAACAAATCAAAAAAGGCGATTTTGCCCCGTGTAGTCTGCGAGTTATATCAAGACCAAGTTCTTTACGGTGTACTCCGAAGCCAACTTTATCATTGAGCTTCTAACCATCTGTATAGAAGTGGATATGATTTTATTACCTTGTATTCTGTTAACGCATTCCTCTCTGGCAGGTATCTTGGTGCTGAAATTCCTCTCTCCACTCTCTCTTGGTTACTACAGCACTACATTGTAATATCCTCATGTTGTCGTAGTTCTTTTATCTCCACTGTAGTAGAAAGTTAACATATGTGCCGCTCTGGTAAAAACTTGTCTCGACACAATATAAATCGGCGGTAGATGTAGTAGGACTTGTAGATACTCGGTCGCTGTAGTCCTTGAAGATCCGCATGGGCAGACACGTTCCAGCACATTAAGTCTGAAAGACAATTTCCTATCTAGAGTTATTCCTAACAATTCGGAACTTTCAGAAATGACTAGCTCTGTTCCATTTATCCGAGGAGGGTCCATATGTGGGACCTTATTCTTTCTAGAAAATAGAACCAATTTGTCTTGTCTGTGTTACCATCTAAACAGTTGCTTCTGGCCTATTGTTCAGAGCCACCTGTGGGATGTCTCTGAGAACGCTGGAACAGTTGCCAGATACTGCGATTGTCACATCGTCCGCACCTTGCAGAAACATCGTACTACATATAACAGGATTTCATTCGCCGCTAGGTTCCAAATAAGTGGAGACAGCGCTGCTCCTGGTGGGGTCCCTCTGTTTTCCGACATTTTTAGAGGTGTGAACCAAAATCTTGCTGCTATACATGTTCTGTTGGGCAGGGTTTGAACTAGTCTAATCAAGCTGGAGTTCATCCTTAGATGTGACATCGCCGGAATTGCCACATCTGAATGAATGTTGCTAAAAGTCCCTCCTATGTCAAGAAAAGTCACCACAGTGAATTAATTGAAATGTATGGACGATTCCTTCCAGTTCATTCAGGGCAGATTCTGTAGACTTTCCCTTGTTGTAAGCATGTTGGTTCCCCTACAGGAGTTTTGTAACCACTTTTTCTCTTATGAAATAATCTAAAAGTCTTTCCATCCCTTTTAAGTAATAGGATGGAGGATAGGCTGATTGCCCTGTGTGATATCTTTCCCGCTTTGGATATGAATACCACTCCCTCCATCGATTTGGGATATATGAGAGCCTGGTATAGCTTTTGTAATTGTCTGCATTTCTGCTGGAGTAAAACCGTGTGGTCAAGGTGATTTAAAGGACTCAAAAATGTTAATCGCCCATGGCGATGATTGTAGCCCACTTGATCATGCCGTTTCTAGAGTTCTGTCAGTGAGTTTAGTTCTTGACCTCACCATGCAGGTAACTCACCGTAAATTTGTAGGGGATGGAGTATCTTCCGCAGCCTAGTGAGTCCGAAAACTTTCACTTTTCTCCACCGAAGGTGTACCAAGAACGCTCTTTCCTAAGCTCTTCCTTGGATGTTTATCGCCTAAATGTAAAAAACCGCCTCTATATGTAGTTTCACTAATTTACTAAACACCAAAGGTGTAACACATCTAAGGAGCACTAAGTGTACCTTCCACACTAGTTTTCCAATAGCGATTATATGATTTTGAAGTGACGTTTCGGCCATTTGTAATATGTCATGATCGGTCATTTATTTTTCATTGTATTCAGTAGTGTCTACAATTTCATCATGGAGAGATATACGCAAGAATAACGTTTACAAATTTTTCAGATTTATTATCAAAATAATCGTTCTCCAATTGTAACTTTTCGTGCGCTAAGTCCATCCAAAAAAAACTTTCCGTTTGACCTACGACCTTGACAAAAAAATACACTTTCCAGTCGACCTACGTCCTCGACACCCATGAGCAATACTTTAGCTCTCGTTAAGAGCTATCTTTTTTCCATTGACCGATTGTGGCTACATGCCACACAGCAAATGAAACAATTGAATTGTTGCGAGAATAGTTAGTTTAATCGTTCTCCAATTGTAACTTTTCGTGCGCTAAGTCCATCCAAAAAAACTTTCCGTTTGACCTTGACAAAAAAATACACTTTCCAGTCGACCTACGTCCTCAACACCCATGAGCAATACTTTAGCTCTCGTTAAGAGCTATCTTTTTTCCATTGACCGAGTGTGGCTACATGCAACACAGCAAATGAAACAATTGAATTGTTGCGAGAATAGTTTGGAGATTCGATTATTTCAAGAAATTGTGATATTGAATGGCCACCAAGAAGTTGTGATTTAACACCATTAGACGATTTCTTGTGGGGTTATTTGAAGCCATTGGACTTTCGAAATAAACGAGACTCTATTCAAGCTTAACAAGTCAATATTGAACGAGCCATTCATGACATACGACTTGATTTAGTGGAAAAAGTGCTCGAAAATTGGGTTCATCGAATTCGTTCCTACAGAAGAAGTCGTGGAGGGCATTTGAATTACGTTTTATTTAGAACTTAATTGTATCGATTGTACTTCACATTAAATAAAAAACTTTTGAATTTCCTTAACAATAAGTGTGCTTCTTTTCAAAGAAATCATATCACTCTTTTTGGAAAACCCGTTACATTCAATTCAATTGCTCATAATCTCGGGAATAAACGCAATACCGACCTTTCGTTAAATATTATGTTAGAGTGATGTGGAAGTTCAAAATCTCAGGCTCACATAAGTTATGCAGTCCATTTATGTACTGCATTGGCGAAAAATAAATTAAAGGATTTTATAGGGTGATCCATTTCGAGGTTCCCTACTTTTTTAAAGAAAAAAAACACAGAAAATACAAATTAAATGGGGAATGTTTACTATCATTTGAAAGACCATTCTTTGGCAATTAAATTTTTGAAGATGATGTCTATCAAACTTTGGCCGCGGCTACGTCTCAGATGGTCCATCCGTTTTCGATGACTCGTTCGAGCATTTCGACTGGTAACTGGCGAATGACACGCGTGATGTTTTGCTCCAAGGCCTGAATCGAAGCGGGTTTGTCCGCATAAACTTTAGACTTTACATATCCCAACAGGAAAAAGTCTAACGGTGTGATATCACACGATTTTGGTGGTCAATCGACCGGCCCAAAACGTGAAATTATCTGCTCACCGAATTGAAACCAAATGTCGCCGAGATCACGAGCTTTAATTTCAGGCATCAAATCTTCAGTTATCATGGCATCACCGGTATAATTTTTAAAGAAATATGGACCGATGATTCCGGTACGTCGGATCGGGAATCGGTCAATGGCAATCGGTCTTTACGAGAGCTAAAATATTGCTCATGGACTTAGCGCAATTGGCGAACGATTATTTTGATAATAAAACTGAATAATTTGTAAACGTTGTTCAGGCGTAAGTCTTTCCATGATAAAATGCCAAACAAAAATTAACAAAATTAACATGACAGTATGACACGACTCACACGTGATCTGTCAAAAAAGGCTATTAAAAAAAGTATCTCTATTTAGATCACCCTATATATGAAATATTTGCATTCTTTCTTGGGGATGTTTACATCAGCAAGTTTTCAAAATCTTCAAAGATATGCTAGCCTGTGGCAAAAATAAAAAGTATAAATGCTTAAATTTTAGTCAAATCGGTGGATATATTAAACAGTAGAAAGTGTCAGGAAGTCTAATCGGAAGGTATATTTATATCGGGGATATATCAAAATATGGACCGATATGTCCAATTTTCACTAGGGAAAAATAGGTATATAAAGTATAAATGCTTAAATTTCAAGTAAATCAATTGAAAAATGTGAGAGAACCTTTGTATGAGGGGTATATCAAAACTTGAACTGATGTGCTCCATTTTCACTAGGGACGATTTAGGGCAATATTAAGTATAAATGCTTAAATTTCACGCATATCAATTGAAAACCGTGTTCTGTACGGGTTTGATAAATACATTTATTTTTTGCTGAGCTGTAGATACTTCAAAGACATTGTTTTGAGCTATTCAATTTTACTGCGAGTTTAAAATTTTGTAAAAGGGGCATGGCAACATTTCCGCAACTGCAGATATAATTCGTGAGTTCACCAAATATTATATATATTCCACAACACTGCGTTAAATTTCAAGTATTTTTATGAACTGGTAGTAAATTTAGAAGCTGTTAACTTTTTGTTTAAAATAGCCCTTTTTGCGGGAGGTACCAAAATGGGCGGGGCTACTTCGTCCATTTCCTTTAGTTGACAGCTTAACCAAAAAACTATTACTATATCGATACCTCCATTCTAAACTATGCTAAGTGCAAAAAGGTAGTTTTTCAGAAGAGGCGTTCAAAGTTTGATGAATTTTTGAAATTTGTGTGGAATTCCTTTGTAATGGAAATCGAATGACCAATACTGTTTGGGAATAACTTTTGATTGTGTTAACGGATACACACTAAATTTTGACTGAATATAATTTGGAATATTTAGAAGGTCAAAATGCAATTACTTAGCATGTTTTAGAATGGAGGTATCGATATGTGGAATTGCAGAATTTCCGGATAACTGGTTTAACAGTTATTACAGAATCTATATTTAACTACATTTTATCCTCTTGTGGGGGAAGTACTAGAAGGAGTGGGACTGCGTACTGATAAGGTAATTTTCCCCACTGTACATGTTTTCAGCTGCATATTTAACATTTTTGTTCAGCAACGTTTGTTGCTTTTCGAGCGACTATTGTGCATCGTCTTGATTTCATTCTATGTGGCGTCTGCCGTTACATAGGAGCTGTTGTTAGTTAATATACGCAGAGTATAAGTCGCAGTCAACGAGTTTTCTATGGATAAATGGATATCGAAGGTGAAGATGTAAAAATTTGCATTTTATTTATAATGGCTACACGTGTATTGGCTATTCTTAACATCGATGAACGAGTGTTAAAAAAGAAATAACTCTGCGGCATTATTATGTTCAAAATCGTTTACTTTGATAGCTGTTACGGCATAAGAACATAATCGCTGAGAAACGTGCAAACTGGGTTTTTTCTGGACACATTTTCAATATAAGGAATTTTGCACGCGTATATTTCAAGACAATGCGGAATTATGGTCATTTACCGTTTATCCGAATTCGTAGCGGTTTAGACTTTATAGGGCGCCAGAACTGGTTATATACAACATTTTTCTACGTACTAGTACCATTTTAAAGATTTTATCATCTACTCTAATATCGGCCAACTGTTTGTCGTACTTCCCCCACAAATGGTTAATATGTTGTCACTTGTTTAAACTATCTTATAACTTTTATACTACTCATACGAATCTTGTGAAAATGCATACATAGACGGGGTAAAATTGCTATTTTTCATATGTTTTAATCGAAGGAAAATATATTTGGAACACAAATTCCAGCGGCAGTCGACCCACTTTTTAACACGACCCCCTCCGATTTTGATAACATTTTGTTTTACATGGTTTTTGTGTTACAGCGTCCCAAAAGTGGTCTCTTCTCTACTTTTTCTTAAAGGGCCCTGAATTCATCAGAGTATACGATTTCAACGATTTTAGTTTCATTGTAACAGGCCACTCTCGTACTTCAAAACTAGTAATTAAAAAAATATTGTCTTTGTCGAAGGACATTAGAAATCAAAAAATGATTTTAATCCTTCAAAAAACGCCTATTTTTTTCTTCACATTTTTTAAAGTTAACCCGCTAAATGTCATTTACACGTGACATAAGTTTCAAGATGGAAGGATTTTTGGTTTAAAAGATACATAATTTTTACAGTTTTCTTCCACACATTTTTTTTATTCTAAAATCAATGTAAATGCTTCATATTTAAGCGAAATCAACGTGGACTGTTCAACATTTTTTGCGGCCCAGTCGATTTGGATATATGGGATAGTATAGTACTCGGCCTTTAGTACAAAATGTTACCATTGTGTGGGAGGTACCAAAAGAGGCATGGCAATAACGTCCATTTTTCACTGGACTAAAGGTACTATAAAAATTTCAAGTATTTTTATTCACTGGTATAAATGTCTTATAAGATGTTAACTTTTAGTGCAAAATGGTAAATTCGTCTTTTGTTTCCCATGGTGGTAGCGACTAATAACCTAATACTATGTGTGGACTTTAAGAAGATTCTAATGAGTAGTATAGAAGTTGTTCGAAATTACATTTTAACCCTCTGTGGTGGAGTGGACCAGTATGGCCCATCTTCGAACATAGTCGGAGATATTATATATATTATAAAAATATTACCATATACCAAATTTAACGTCAATCGGTTACTCCTTTCGGTTACTCCTTTCGTGCGTACCAGCCAGCAGACAGACGGACGGACATTGATCAAATTACTTAAAATGGTCCAAATCGGATTTCCGCAGAAAATGTTTTGGGTCTTAGGTCACTCCCTTGATGTATTACACTTTAAGGATGTAGCAAATAATATATATCCTCGTCATACTAAATTGAGGGTATAGCAGGAGAGAAATTCAGTCGGGTAAACCGACTTAAGAATTGCTCAAATGACTTAAAATGACCTAAATCGAATTTCCGCCAAATATACTTGGGGTCTTAGGTCACTTCGATGTGACCTCACCTCTCTAAGGTGAGCGGATAAAAAGTAGAAAAACACAATTTTAGCTCTTTGATTTGTTCTTGGATTATTGTCGTACACTTTTACTTTTAAGTATCCCCAAAGAAAGAAGTCCAACGGTGTCAAATCACATGATCGTTTTGCGATGTCCATCGCAAAATCCCGATCCGCCTATTTACTGAATACCAGCCTGAATAATTACATCAATTCAATGAATAACAATTGATGCAACTTTTACATTATTTTGGATGTACAATTGTTCTGTCAGTGTACTAGATTCACCTTAAATGAATATTGGAATTTTGTAAATCAAAATTTTATATCAACATTTCCGCTTTTTGTTTGATGTAAGTATACCAAATTGGACCAAAACGTAAATTAAAAGTTTTTTTTCTTTTATGTTTTTTTGTTTCTTATTAGAGACCTTAACATTTTTCTTGTACAAAATATCCCATTCCATGTAACTATTAGCTATTCGAGAGAAACTTTAAAAAATAATCACTCTCTCTACATATCCAAGATCTAAATATTTGCAATAAATTGTCATCTTTGTTAAAGGTCTTTGAGAAAAGAGGAGGTGAGTAAATGCGTTTACAAAAATCCACGGAAACAGGAGAAGACACGGCAACCGACCAAAAAATATCCAACTTAAACATAAATCCTTTAGATGTTCAAAAATAAATAACGCACTCTTCCACCACATTTGTAGGAGCGGAGCGGAGAGTGAGAAACAAAAACGTTCCAAAGCCAATGTACGTGCAATGCAATGCCAGCGAGGACGTGTAATACAACAAATAGAAACTGAAGAAGATGATGAACTTGCTGGCGATGCTGTAACTTGAAGGAAGATACGAGTGTAGATGGTGCTGATGTCGTTGCCGGGGCAACCCTGAGGATGCAAAGCGATAGATAAGTCTGTATTTACTGTCACTGTGTGTGGCGTGATGAAGACAAGCAACGTGCCAAGAAGACACAAAAGACTTCGACTTTAGGAAGAAAAGGATTTAAATAGGTTGAAAATGTCGCACAAATAAAAATGAAAAACTTAAAATGTACAAATTTATCAGTTTGCTTTTTAAATATTAGTGAAAAGATGCATTTGATTCAGATTTGTAGTCTGCATAATTATCTTTAAATGTAAATAACTTTTCAATATTCCTTTTTTTACAGATCACTCGTGACTCATATTAAACTGCTTTGTCATTTTTGTTCAGTATCATTCGGCAAGTCATAATGGAAAGACTCACAACACAACAGAGTCACCAAATTGTCCAGCTGTATTACTACTCGGTGTCTATCCGGTGTTTTATCTTGATGAAGTATATTTCTGGCTCAATGGATACGTTAATAAACAAAATTGCGGTATTTGGGCTGATGAGCAACCCGAAGAGTTCTAAGAGGTACCAACCATTACATCCATTAAAAACGACGGTATGGTGTGGTTCGTGGGGTTGTGGAATCATTGGTCCATATTTCTTCAAAAATGAGGAAAATCAGAATGTTACCGTCAATGGTAAATGTATCGCACCATGTTAACGGACAATGTTCCTCCTGAAATTCAAGCGCATGTTCTCGGTGGGGTCTGGTTTCAACATGACGGCGCTACGAGCCATACAGCGAGTGAAACAATGACCTTGTTGAGAAATCATTTTGGTGAGTACATACGTTTTGCTACGGTAAATTGCCCATGTAGATCGTGCTATATCACACCTTTGGAATATTTTCTCTGGGGAAATATAAAGTTTGAGGTCTTCAGAAAAACCAAGCTACGATTGACGCTTTGGAAGCCAACATTACTCATGGTATTCGCGAGATACCAGTCTCTATGCTCGAACGATTGGACCTTCCGAATGGACCACTCATGAACAACATTTACATGATATCATTTTCAAACAGTAAATTCCATAAATTGTTATTTTAACCGATAATAAAAATTTTAAGTTCACCTTCAAATTTATGTGTTTTATTTTACATTATAAATCAAACCTCACAATGAATCACCCATTTTTAACCAAATAATTCTCCCATTTCTGTCTGTCTGCGTGCTTGTTGTATTTATATATAAATAGTTGAAACAACAATTATAACATGGATACGATCAAATAAAAATGATTGCAACCAAAACGATAGTTGTATCAATCGAATTAAGATTGTTTATTTTACTGACACTCGGTTAGTTGTGGTAACTACTAATAAATTTTCATATGATTGATATTTGGTACGACAACGAATGTTTTATTCTTGACAACAGAAATTGTATTAATAGACGAAAGATTTCTATTGCAACGAATAATTGGTCAGTATAAGAGAAAAATACAAATAAGTAATGTTTTTTTTTGTTATCCGAATAATTTCCCAAATATAGAATAATTAAATATATTTTGGGAAATACAACCGAAAGCTTGGTTGCTGTTCTTTTCTTGATAGATGACAAACAAAAAATAAAATTATTCGACATAAATAAGTCTTCCACATTTTGTTCAGGAACGGTATATGTAGTCAAATATAATATATGGATAATAATGTGTGGAATGCAGAATATGTTGTGCAAAATGTTTTACATTAAATAATTTTTTATAATACAAAATAAAAGATATTTACATACAAGTTTTGTTATGCATTGTACTCTCGTGTACTAAATATTTTCACATCTCATAATAGTAATGAATTTGTAATATGGGATATTTAATTTTGTTATGAATTGTTTGGTTTTTTTGTTCAATAAATAAAATAAAAAATAATGAAAACGATTTTTAATTAATTGTCCGTAGTATATGACTGACATATTGTCAGAACAATAAATTTTTAAAAACAGTTGGGTACACTGATAGAAAAACCGTTCGTCACCATGATGAATCAGTTTCGTCAATATATCTTCGTACTGGTGACGAAAAGTTTCGTACATGCGATTTTTTTGTACGTCAATAGAACGAACACGATCATCAAGTCATGTTTTTGGTGATTTCGAAATTCGTGGAGAGAACGATAAGGTTTCATTCCCACGACGAAAAGATTTATTTGGCCATTTTGCTGAAAATATGATCAAAAGCAATAAAATTATAGTTTCTGCTTAAATATACTGTTCTATGTGCTTTCTCATTACCTTAGATATACGTATTTAAGCCATTAATACCCCATTTTAACTCAATCTTTGCAGTTTGAATTTAGTTAAGACAAGAATTCATCGCAGTAAAAAGTTTTTGGATCAGTTCATATTTTGTTATAGTCCACCTATAGATGTCGCTCCCAAAAAGTCTTATATAAGCCAGCTCTCTTATTACGGACTGTAGTGTGATTACAACAGAAGGACGGGCATAGCTAAATCGTCTTAGAATTGTACGATCTATTATTTACCTATTAATAAAGACTACTAAATTGAAAGGAAATCGGTTCAGATTTAGTTATAACCCACATATGTAAAGGGTGGTTAAATTTTAAGGGCCGATGTTGAATGTGAACAACACCTAAACGTCAAGTTTTTTTCTGCATTTCATTTGACATTTCTCAATTTCAGACTAATTCAGTTTGAACCATGGAAAGATACACAATCGAGCAACGGGTTAAACTTTTTTAAGCCTTTTACGAAAATGGGCGTTCAAATCAAAATGCATTTCGTGATGTTTTTTGATCAGCATAATCGACCAAATGTGTCCACAATCGGAAGAATTGTGCGCAAATTTCAGCAACCCGGGTCTGTAGGAGATGTGAAAACACATGTGCATGCTCGCCCAGTTCGTTTGGTGCGGCTTATGGGCTGGCGGCGTCATCGGGCCATACTTCTTCGAAATGAGGCCGGTCAGGAAGTTACTGTGAATGGTGTTCGCTATTGTGAGATGATAACGAACTTTTTATGGCCCGAATTGGAAGATATGGACGTGGACAATATGTGGTTTCAACAGGATGGTGCCCCTTGCCACACAGCTAACGAAACAATGGCTCTTTTGCGCAACAAATTCAATGGCCGTGTTATCGCACGTCGTGGCGATGTCAATTGGCCGCCAAGATCATGTGATATGACACCGTTGGACTTCTTTCTTTGGGGTTATTTGAAAGAAAAGGTGTACGTCGAAAAGCCAGCAACAATTCAAGAGCAAGAGATGAGATAATTCGGCACATTAACGGCATAGAACCTCAATTATGCCTCAGCGACATCAAAAAGTTGGACCGTCGGATGTAGGTGTGCCGCCAAGGTCGCGGCGGCCATTTGGCCGATATTTTTTTCCATACATAATTGAACCATACCAATATTATCATAATAAAATGAATTGACAATTAATTCCTAAATAATTTGTGTTTTATTCAAAATCAACATCGGCCCTTAAAATTTAATCGCCCTTTATATATGTTCCTTCCGATTTGGCTTCTAAGGTTATAGAAGGAGTATTTTACACCAGATCGAAGCAAAAATTGGCAGAGAAAAGTCTCTTTATCCATTAATAAATACTACCAAATTCAGTGGAAATCGTTTCAGATTTAGATATAGCCCCTATATATCAGGGTGGCTGATGAATATTGCGACATTAAGAAACTCAAATAACTTTTTTTCAATGTATGGAATTCAGTTTTCTTTTATTCGTGTTAAAGCGCATTAAATTTATTTAAATATATCTTAATTAGTTTTAAAAATAATGGAATTTAAATGCCCCCCTGCTCGTTGATACATGTGCGGCATCTTACCAAAAGTTGTTCATTACTGCTTGGAGAGTTGAGACGGGAATAGCCGCAATTGTTTCTCGTATGGATTGCTATAGTTCATTCAAATTTGTTGGTTTTGCTTTGTAGACTTCCTGTTTGCAAAAACCCCACAAGAAAAAGTCAGGTGCAGTAAGGTCAGGCGACCTGGGGGGCCAACGGAATGTGGAGTTTCTGGATATCAGCTTATTGGGAAATTTTCGCCGCAATTCTGTCATAACAGGCCGGGCTATATGAGGAGTTGCACCATCTTGCTGAAACTACACAGAGTTGAAAGAAATTCTCATCGGCGTAATTCTGGATAGAAAAACTCTCTCAACATGCTGAAGTAACGGCCTCCAGTAACTGTAACGGTGTGACCATTTTCTTCGAAGAAGTAGCAGCGTGATGAAACTGCACACCACACTGTGACACGAAGTGGATGCAATTCCGTCTCATGGAGTATCTGTGGGTTGGAAGCACTCCATATTCGACAATTTTGTTTGTTTATGTTGCCGTTTAAATCGAAATGGGCCTCGTCAGACATGAAAAGACAGTTCAACATGTTTCCGTCCTCTTCCACCATTTGAAGCACCTTCTGGCAAAATTCCAAGCGAATCGGGAAGTCAGCTGATTTCACTTTGTTGGCAATTTGAATTTTATATGGGAATAACTCCAAATCTTTGTGCATAATTGACTGCAATGACTGTCTGCTTATACCCATTTGAGCAGATAAGGTTCTTGTCGAAACTCTTGGATTGTTTTGTATGGCATCAGCTACAGCAGCGATTGTTTCCTGAAGTCCGAACTGAAGTTGACTGTCCCATGCTCGGAAAAATTGTTAACAAGTTTCTTTATGGTCCATCTGCTCGGAGGATTGTCGCCAAACGTGCCCCTATACTCTCTTTGAACTGAAACTACGGACTTCAGTGCGTAATAGCGACGGACAATCTAAATTCTTGTTTCAGTGTCTCAGTTATCCTTTTTTGATCCATTTAAATCTAAAAATCAATCTGCAAAATAATATAAAATTAACCAGATTCATTAAATAGAAAAAAAGTTATACAATTTTTTTTTGGTAGCAGCTTTCATCAGCCACCAATTTGGCTTCTAGGGAGTGTACGAGTAAAATTTATGTTTTACAGACCCCTGTTACGACAATTGAAAGACGGGTGTCACTTGCTGTACGAAAAAGGCAGCATAATTTTAAAGAAATCGGTTCAAATTTAGATATAATCATTTCGGTTATGCATGTAAGGGTTTGCAAAGGTAAATTTTCCAAACGTTTATTATGCTACTTAAAAAAAGTGATTTCTTGATCCATGGGCTGATAGATAATACGTTTTACAAGGTGTTCGATTCAAATTTAGATGTAGTATATGCGTGCTCTTCTGCTCTATCAAGATGGTGTGGGGTATCATATTTATAGTCGACTCCGCTCGACTTTTGCCTTTCCTTACTGGTTTTTATACCCTCCACCATAGGATGGAGGGTACATTCATTTTGTCACTCCGTTTACAACATCACTAAATATTGACCTGAGACCCCATATATTATTAATCGTCGTAAAATTCTAAGACGATTTAGCCATGTTCGTCCGTCCGTTTGTTGTAATCACGCTACAATCTATAATACTTGAGCTTGGTGGCTGAAATTTTATACATATGCTTCTTATATCTGCAGGTACGGCGGTTCGGAAACTTCTTAGCCTATCAATGAAAGAGAATAGTTAGTTTTTCAGAAATATTTTTATTTTTCAATATAATCTCCTGAAACTTCAATACACTTAGTCCAACGCTTATCTAGCAATTCTATCCCTTGATTAAAATAGTTTTCCTCAAGATCTTCAAAATAGTGGTTTACAACTGTAATTGCATCTTCATTTGAGGTAAAAAGCTTGCCAGCAAGGAATTTTTTTAGATTTGGGAACAGGTAAAATTCACTGGGAGCTAAATCAGGAGAATAAGGTGGGTGGTCAAGCAACTCGTACTTTAACTCGTACAACGCTGGTGCGTTGTCTTGATGAAAAATTATTTTTTTGTGTTGTAAGCCAGGACGTTTTTCTCTTCACTTCCTCCAGCTTCAGTCCATTGTTTGAATTGTTCTTTTGTCTCTGGAGTATAGTGGTGGATCCATGTCTCATCAACAGTTATGAAACGACGCTTAAAATCCATTTTATTTCGCTTAAAACGATCCAAACAAGCTTGAGAAATGTTCATTCTTATGCGTTTTTGGTCGACTGTTAACAAGTGCGGCACCCATCTTGCAGAAAGCTTTTTCATCTGTAGTTCTTCATGCAAAATTAAATGGACTCGATCATGTGAGATGCCCATGATATTAGCTACATTCACCATATCATTATGAATTTCTTGTCCCGATAAACCTTTTTTATGTAAATATTTAATGACACCACGCATTTCTAATTTTTCCATTGTAAAAAAATCGCGGATGCGTCTTTTGTGAATACCTGTTTCTATACGAAGGAGTTGCCAGATCGAAACAAAATTTAACATGTGTTCATAGCAGAGATGGATGTTTCCAAAACGCTTAACTTTTTTCTGTTTATACCGCGCTTTTTGTGCTAGGCCAAGAAGTTTCCGAACCGCCCTCGTATGTTGGGATTGAAAATGTGCAATATCGGTTCATTTTGGATATTGCTCCCATATATGGCATCTCCCCGATTTGACTTTTTAACGTCATAGAGACCACAAATGTCAACTGATCGGGATGAAAGTTGGTAACTAGGGTTTACATATACATATATACCCGAAATCCTTCACACGAGCAACGGTAGTCATAGGACCACGGTTTGATATAGCCGCAATACAAAGGTCCCTCTAGACTTGATTTCTCACGCCACAAAAAGCTCAAATTTCAACGAATTGTTCTGAAACTTGGTATAATGAGTTTATTAGTACCCGTAACCCTTCATGATGGAGAGTATATAAGTTTCGGCATGGCCGAACCTAACGCTTTGACTTGTTAATATTTCTTTATGAAATTTTTACACAATATTCTTCGAACGTTATACCATTGGTTTTAAATTTAAAGATTTTAACTGTGTCGTTAAATGCCTTTTTTGCATTTTGAGCCACCCTACTATTACATTAATAATGCGAAGGACATTTTTCATATTTGTATTGATGAAAGGACTTCCTTTCTTATAGTACATGGTCTCCAGGGATGCCAACTTAGTGCTTTTCGCACCAGATTTAGTGCTTTTCAGACCACTCAATACGCGAAAAGTTGTCAGTTAGTGTAAATGAAAAAAAGCACTAACTGTACGCTTTTCACATTTTTCGTTAGTGCTTTTGACGCTTTTCGTACATTTGTCAGAACAAATCTTGTAACATAAATAAATTAGACTATTTAGCTACACCATACGAGTATGTGTATGTACTTCAAGATTTGCCATCATATGCCACAATTTGCATCAAATCTTTAGGAAATTTGGCATGGAAAGATGATGGAGCCAATAAAAAACTCTGGAAAATTTTATGAAATTTGTGGCAGGTTTAGATATATCCGTCATATATACTGATATACCAATTTTGGGTCTAAGCGCCATAGAATACCCGTTTCTCATCAGATCTATAAGTACATACAATTTAGTATATATCGGTTCCCCCAACCAGAAATGGACACAACAAATTTAAAGAAAATTGGTTCAGATTTAGAAATAGACTCCACAACATATATTTCCCAATGTTGAATGTAGAAGCTTTAAATTTTTTACGTAACGTTGAACAATTTGGTGAAAGTTGGTACAGATTTAGATATGCCCCTGTATATTTCTATATAACATTATTTTATATTTAAGCGCCATAAAATATTTTCTTAACATATTATTCTCATTAAGAAAACAACTTTGATACAATTGACAAAACATATTTCTTTTAATTCTGCTCTGAATGGGCGGATATAATGTTGTCGTCTCTCCCGACAAAAGCAATATTGTAGTTTAGTGCCTTTTTACGCTTTTTAAATTTTTCATTACGCTTTTGCTTCGGAAAAGGTTGGCATCACTGATGGTCTCCCTATCTAATTGGGAATACACTGTCAATCAATTTCTTTAGTCTAGGATGCACAAAGGGATTGTTGAATATCTTTGTACAATGAATGAATCTTGCAAACGCTATTTTAAACATATAAAACGTCCCTTTCGTCCGACCAGAAATGTGACAGCAACAAAACGTGAGTCCCGCTCCATCTATCTACAAGATAACGACAACAACCACAAACGCGGATGTACAGAACATCGCCTTTTATGTATTTTTGGAAATGACAAAAATATTCGTATGCTGTCACTGTTTTTGTTGTTGCTGTTGCTCCTGTTGAGTAGAAGAGCAGCAATAGTGCGTGGCTGCCGTTGATGTTGTTGCCGTGGATGATAAATACACCGAACATAAAGAGGGAGTTTGGCTAGTTCCCTAGCTGCATCTTTACTGCATAGTTATATGTCTATTAAGGTTGAGAGATCTAGGCGATATTTAGCATAGTTGTAGCAGAAGTATTGGAGAGTTTACATTTGGACTTCAAACCAGGTTGTATTTTTTGAAACTCCTTAGTTGTGGGGTATGAAATAACCTTATCGATTCCTTTGATGACATGTCAGTATACCAAATATCATTTTGATGAACCTATCGGAAAAAAAGCTGATTTACTTCCACTGTTTGTATTCCCTCACTTTAATGTAACGAGGGTATAGGTTAGGTTAGGTTGGTTGAATAAAGGGGACGTTTAAACGTCTCATGTCCATGTATGTACATACACTTAAGCCAGTGGTTCGGCCTGTTTATGATTTTTATTCCCCACGGGTTACAGAAAATCGGTACTAGATACGAATTTTCTCAGTATCTTACAGTCATATCCTCTGAGATGAGACAAGTCTGGCAATATGTCGGAACCGAAATATCGGGATATTGCATGTGTGAAAGCTGGACAGTGACACAGAAAATGTTCCATCGTTTCGATGTTTTTTCCTGCTAGTCCTATGCGATGAAGATGTGCCTGAAAACTTGAGTGTCCCGTTAGAACACTCATCAGCTTACTAATCTCGATTTTTTTTAGTTTCAGAACACTATTTGTATTCCTCTCATTTGGGTCACCCACAGTATCTTTGCTGTTGCTCCTACAGTTGCTCCATTCTTCTTCATCCTTCCTGGCTTCGAAAGGTTTCCAATTTTCTAAGTTTATTACTCGAAGTTCTCTGCCCTTTGAAGCCAAGCTGTTTGCTCGTTCATTTCCAATCACTCCGTTGTGTCCCCGTACAGACTAAGTAATTATTTATCGTTCTTTTACATTCTAACACTGTTCTGGATTTGACTTTTTCCGATGTTTTTGCTTTCATCGCCATTTGGTTATCTGTGAAGATGTTATCATATTTAGGCTTTGTGGTATTACTGAGCCAGTTAACACACTCCGTGATTGCTCGAACTTCTGCTTGAAATACTGTGTTATGGTCTGTGAGGCGGAAGTAAAGTTCGACTTCTGGTTCATCCATAAAAAGTCCCAGACCCGTCCTTCCTCCTAGCCCGGACCCATCAGTGTAGCAGCTGGATCCCACTGGCACATGAACTAGTGTTCCGTTTTCCCAGGAACGTCTGTCTGCACGAACGAATCACAGGTAGCTGTAAACAACACTGTCGGAAATTTCCGTTGTTTGAATATGACCGACTAGTGTTTGTAATATCTTCTGATAGTACGACTTGTGGTCTCGATTTATCCATTCACCCATCACTTGTAGTCGTCTTTCTGTGAGGGCTGCCTCATACTTTATACGGATATCTATTGGTTGGATGTGCAGTACAGTCTCCAACGAGGGTATACTCTTATATCATTTAATACGGGCCAAATGTGTAACACATCGAAGCAGTGACCTAAGACCCTAAGGACGTTCGGTGGAAATCCGTTTTGCGTAATTTTGAGTCACATTGAGCAATGTCTGTCTGCTGGCTGGTACGCACGATAACTCTCGAAATGAGTAACCAATTGACTTTAAATTTGGTATGTGGTAATATTTGTGTTTTCTCAGGCTAAGTTTGGTCTACTCCTTCTTGTACCTCCCACACAAAGGGTTAACATTTAGAGAAATATTGATTTTGCTAATAACTTCTATACTACGTATTCGAGTCTTCTGAAATTCCACACATACTTAGTATTAGTCTATTAGTCGCTACCACCTTGAGAAAAATAGGCGAAGTGACCCCGCCCATTTCATATGAATAGCTAAACAGTAAGATCCGCAAAATATATTTTTTTTTTCAAAATTGTCTACCGTGGATCTTAGAGGATAATCAAGGACTAAAATTTGCAAGGTCATGTTTGCAACTTTTAAGTATTTAGATAGCTCAAAATGTACCATTTCAATTGAAATGGCGTCTCGTCTTACTAGGACTTTCAGAAAAAATACAAACAAATGTGAATAATTATATCCTTAAAATATGAAAACTCGACAAGAAAATAAAAAAAAACTGAGTAGACAGTTTTGTTTCTAGTTAGCTTTCAGAGTTATACAGACATTTCCATGACCAATGATTTTAATAATATTAGTATATATATACCCGTGCATATTTGCATTGCTCACAAAGTGAGGGTATACCTTAGTCGGATTATTATTTGTTTGCCTCACCTTAATGTATCTACCTACATTTTGCGCTCATAGATGATGTTACACGATGCACTCATACAATAACGAAGACGACGACTGACTCCCAGAGCTATTCATTCGCTTTCATTTGTATTCGTGGCAAAGTGAAAAGAAAATTCCTCTTTTATTGTGATTTTAGTCTCATCGTTTTTAGTTACACGCAAGTATTTGGCCGCTGGCGATTGTCTTCATGGTTTGAAGATGAAGAATGAAGACAGAAGACAGAACTGCACGGTGGGACCTTATTAACAAGAAATAAAGTTTCGGGTCTCTAAAGCGATCAAAACATCTTAATATTTATTATTTAAGTAAGTTAGCATGATTACTGATTGCCTCTTTTTTTTGGAGATATGAGCTTTTTACAAAAAATATATCGCACAATGCTACTTTAGCTGTGCCTAGAGGTTCTAATGATCGACTGAAGTAATCATTTTAATAAGGATATTGACAATGGGCGTTTGGTGACTCTCGACACAGATCTAGCCAACCATTACAACCAGCGCCAATACATATACTACTTCTTTAATATACCCGCACATTTCATATGATTGTGACAAATTGTGAAAAGAACAAAAACCATCTTGAGTCTACGAAAGTTTTATGTTTCATAAAACATTCTGTGATGCAACTTATTGTGTGTTATTTTTTGAGCTCTTCCATATGACTTACTATCGCAATGATACTTGGAAATATCTTGCTGGTCGCTAACAAATTTTTTTTGTGTCCGAGACCTTAAAGCTTCTTTTTGTATAGATTTAGGCACACATTTAACGAAAGCAAAACAAAAAAAATTTTATGGTAAAGTTTTTTTTAACTTTTTTCTGAAATTCGAATTTTCATGGAATGTACTATATTTTTTGAAGTAAAAACTCGATAAAACCGGTATACCATTTAAGTTAAAGGGCTAGAAAAAAATTATGAGGGTCTAGCCCTCATAATTTTTTGAATTTTGAAAACAGCACATTCACGTAGAAACGAAAATATAGTAACTGTCGATAAAACAATTAGAACAATTTTTTTTTTCAAAAAATCGTTTTTTTGCTGTCACAAAAAAAAAAGAAATTAGGCAGTTTTAGTTTTAATATGTTTACTATATATGGCATCAACATTTTAGATATCGGTGATGAAAAAAAAATGGGGTTTTGGCCTGGACCACCGTGCGCCGGGTCCAATTTTGGCATACTCTATACAACATATCGGCCGGTATCTCATGAATAAATTCTTCAATATTGGCTTCCAGTGCGTCAACCGTTGCAGTCTTCTCCCTATAGACATGAGCCTTAGCATAGTCCCACAAAAAATAATCTAAGGCGTTAAATCGCACGATCTAGGCGGCCAATTGACTGGTCCCAAACGTGAAATAAACTGTTTACCGAACTCGCCTCTCAATTGGGCCATTGTTTCGCTTGCTGAGTGGCAAAGGGCACCGTCTTGCTGAAACCACATGTCAGCCAAGTCCAGCTCTTTCATTTTGGGCAAAAAAAGGTTTGTAATCATCGCAAGGTAGCGCTTGCCATTCACAGAAACATTCCTGCCATTGTCGTCTTTGAAAAAGTACGGTCCAATGATGCCACCGGCGATATTTTTTTCTGTCTGCTCTCTATGTACGCGTGTTGGTGGTTTAATGTCCAATAATGTAAATTTGGTCACAAAATTACGATTAGCCTTAGAAGGTCGCCCAAGCTGACCATAAACAATCGTTGTTTTTTGTAAGTCGCTTCATGGTTAAATAATAGACCAGACTGAACATGTTGCACGAAAACAGCTTAGCTGCCAAAAGCAGTGTTGTCGAAAAGAAAGTTGCAAAAAAATCACCCTTTATATTTATATGTCTTATTTTCGAATATAAGACGAACCACTTACATATCATTCTCAAACAATCTTTATTATGCTTGAATTCAGACAAGAAAATGAACTTGCAACTATTTTCAACAAGCGCACAAACTTATGTGGGGAAATTACATTACGATCCACTATGGGTAATTTCCCTAAATTTCTGGCCAAAACCCAATTTTTTAAGTTAGTCCAAATCAAAAAAAAATTAATATGGTTTGAAAGAAGACATTTTGGGGGTAAAAACTGCATACTTAGTTTTTTCGTAAATTGTTTGACCTTTTGTAAATCATCTGTCAAAGTTGAATTTTATATTTCGTATTAAAAATTACTATTCTCTTTCCGATTTGAAGCACTTTCTAAATAGTGAAATAAAAAAGAACCAATTAAGCGAAATAAAATATAAAAAATGGAACGGAAAGCTAATAACATGTACTAATGTCAAGTCTTGTGTTTTTTTTAATTTTGACATTAGATACATCCAAAAATTGTTGTGAAATAAAAGCAATAAGAAATTAATTGACCTAAACTTTTTTGGACCAAACAAAACGGTTGTCACCTGCTGCCATGCATTTCACTATTTTTATTATTTATAACATTAAGATTAAAGAATCCTCCAAAAAGATAGGGTTGCAGAATTTTGCTGTTTTTTAATAACTATTTATTTCTTAAGTGACTATAGCATCCAATTTATTAATTTCTTTAATATTTGGAAAAATATTATATATGTACATTAGGCCGGGTCGATTTGTGGGGAGGCAAAAAAATCGCCATTGCTCAGTGAAAATCGTATTCTAGGGATCAAAATAAAAAACTTTGCCGAAGGAACCATACCTCTAAAACGAATTCTGATCTCCCGGAATTTGGGTCGAACTTTTGGATAGGGGCAAATTTTGAAAAATTTGCCCCTATCCATTGGATACATTTGGACTCGATTGGAGCACTCTAAATGGGTCAAAGTGGGATTTTTTCCGGGACATCAGAATTCGTCTTAGAGGTATGGTTCCTTCGGCAAAGTTTCTTATTTTGATCCCTAGAATACGATTTTCACTGAGAAATGGGCGATTTTTAAATCGACCAGCCCTAATGTACATATATACAAATCCTTTTAATAAGAAATTATATTAAATATTACAACTAACCAGTAAGGAAAGGCTAAAGTCGGGCGGGGCCGACTATACAATACCCTACACCACTCTCGTAATATTGAATAACTCTGATATATAAATTTTGTAATTCATGTATAAATTTTTTACATAAATTTTTTAAATTTTATACTTAAATAATACCCTGTACCACAGTGTGGTGTAGGGTATAAAAACGATTGGTCTAAAGAGCCAAATCGGATGAAACATATATATGGGGGCTATAGCTAAATCTTAACCGATTTTCTTCAAATTCGGCAATGTTGGTTCTTGGATCAAGAAACTCTACCATTCTAAATTTCAAAACGATTGGATGTAAAATACAGCTTTTATAGGACTAAAGGGCCAAATCGGACGAAACATATATATGGGAGCTAAAGCTAAATCTTAACCGATTTTCTTCAAATTCGGTAGTGTTGGTTCATGGATCAAGAAACTCTACCATTCTAAATTTCAAAACGATTGGATGTAAAATGTAGCTTCTATAGAACTAAAAGGCCAAATCGGACGAAACATATATGTGGGAGCTATAGCTAAATCTTAACCGATTTTCTTCAAATTCGGTAGTGTTGGTTCATGGATCAAGAAACTCTACTATTCTAAATTTCGAAATGATTGGATGTAAAATACAGCTTCTACAGGACTAAAGAGCAAAATCGGACGAAACATATATATGGGAGCTATAGCTAAATCTTAACCGATTTTTTCAAATTCGGTAATGTTGGTTCATGGATCAAGAAACTCTACCATTCTAAATTTCAAAACTAGTGGATGTAAAATGTAGCTTCTATAGAACTAAAAGGCCAAATCGGACGAAACATATATGTGGGAGCTATAGCTAAATCTTAACCGATTTTCTTCAAATTCGGTAGTGTTGGTTCATGGATCAAGAAACTCTACTATTCTAAATTTCGAAATGATTGGATGTAAAATACAGCTTCTACAGGACTAAAGAGCAAAATCGGACGAAACATATATATGGGAGCTATAGCTAAATCTTAACCGATTTTTTCAAATTCGGTAATGTTGGTTCATGGATCAAGAAACTCTACCATTCTAAATTTCAAAACTAGTGGATGTAAAATACAGCTTCTATAGAACTATAGGGCCAAATCGGACGAAACATATACATGGGAGCTATAGCTAAATCTTAACCGATTGTCTTCAAATTGGGTATTGTTGGTTCATGGATCAAGAAACTCTACCATTCTAAATTTCAAAACGATTGGATGTAAAATACAGCTTCTATAGGACTAAAGGGCCAAATCGGACGAAACATATATATGGGAGCTATAGCTAAATCTTAACCGATTTTCTTTAAATTCGGCAATGTTGGTTCATGGATCTAGAAACTCTACTGTTCTAATTTTCAAAACGATTGGATGTAAAATATAGCTTCTATAGGACTAAAGAGCCAAACCGGACGGAAGATATATCGCTATAAATTCAATAACGATCTTAACAGCTGCGATATACTCTAAACTGCAAAATTTCAGAACGATCGGAGTGAAATTGCGACCTGTAGTCGACGAACAACTTTACATGGACAGACGGACGGACATGGTTAAATCGACTCAGCTAGTGATTCTGAGTCGATCGGTATACTTTAATTTAATTTATAACTCATATTTGAAAAATAAATGTCAGGGAAACTGCGATAAATTAAGATTTAATAAAAGTTTGGTCGTTTTATGGCTTTTTTCAAAAAAAAAAATACAGCTGAACTGAATGAAATCTACGTAATTGTTCCGCTATTATTCAGGAAATAAAGGTGGACGTCCAAAAAGTAATTTTCCGAAAAGTCTGATATAGGTCAGAGAACAGATGGAGCCGAATTATGAAAATCAGGATATTGCCTGTATGATTTCAGTACAAACAACTCAAGTATAAATTTACGATGGTATTATTAATTACATCTTGCAATTGCATTCTTTTTCACTAATTTTTTCCTTAAATGTATTTCCTTCTATGTGTACTCATTTTCTAAATGCCTTTCATGTAAAAAAATATATATTTATTTTTTTATTTATTGCATCTTGAAAGTGCATTTTTAACCACTGTATTGCATTTTAACCCCCTAAAAGATATATTCCAAGAAATAGTACTACACACATGTAAGTATGCTCCAAATTTGTGACCAAATAAAGAAATACTATCGTAATGCATTTAAAAGTGCATGGGGTTTACGTTGTAATTGCCCCACTAGTTTCAATTCTTACTGAATGTGTCCTGTACATGCGGCTGACGTTTTTACTCATAGTGCGATCGCCAGACGACATAGAGTCAGCCGTAAACCTTCTCACATATGTAGTAAACAATGCGGTGACAGTGGCTTCAAGGAATACCCAGCCACAAAAACATAATTATACCACACAGCCACTTGAAATCGATGCTCTCGTCAGGGAGAAAAGAAACCTCAGAAGGTAATGGCAGCTATTCCGCTCCCCAGCTGGAATCTTCGAATTTGATTCCTTAATAATTGCTATACTACTTACTCGAATCTTCTGAAATTCCACACACATGTAGTGTTTGTTTATTATTCGCTTACACCTCAAGAAAAATGGGCGAAGTTGACATGCCCCTTTGGTACCTCCCACACAAATGGAGCATTTTGCACCAAAAGTAAACAGCTTATACCTTTAATACCTGTACATCAAAATATTTGATATTTTGTACAGTGTCACCTCCCACACAAATGGACCGTTTTGCACCAAAAATTAACAGCTTATAACCTATGCATACAAATACGTGAAATTGTGTACAGTGTAATTCTAATATAGTGTCTACAGTTCAGTGAAAAATGGGCGTTATTGCCCCGCCCCTTTTGGGAGCTCCCACACAACTGAACCATTCTGCACAAAAAGTTAACAGCTTATAACTCGAATACAAATGCTTCAAATTTTGTTCAGTGTAATGCCTTTATAGTATTTTTAAGCTCAGAGAAAAGTGGGCGTTATTGGCTCGCCCCTTTTGGTACCTCCCACACAAATGGACCATTTCTCACCAACAGTTAACAGCTTACAACTTTAATACCAGTACATTAAAGTTATTCAATTCAATTTAAATTGATAATAATTTAATTAAAACAAAAAAATAAATAATTTTACGAATATTTTTTTAGGACTCAAGGTTTTCATAAGTCGATTTACCCGACTGAACTTTCTTACTTGTTTTATTATTATAAATGCAAACAACTTAATGTTAACACTTTGAATAAAATTTTATATATAAATATAAGGTACAATCTCGCAGGGTTCATTCTCTGGTAATTCCCCTTAGAATAAATTAGGTTAAGATTTGATTACTTATTGTTATTTTCATTTACTGAAAGATTCAATAAATAAATATGAATATGAAAAAAAAAATATTTAGACCAATCTTGGTATTTCGTCCATAAATTTTAGAAATATTGAGGCTTCAAAAATCCAAATACTGGTATGGATTTTTGAGACTGCGTCGAATATTTTGTGCGAATTGAAGAGAAACAAGAGAGGAGCATTTTTTAAAATTAAAGTATTTTAAAAAATAATATATTTTTTTATAAACTTTTTCTTCAGAAAAAGGTCCCTTGTGTTCCTTCAAAACGACGTAAACTTTTTAAAAATCAGTTTAGCTCAGTTTAGTTTCAAGACCTGTTGTAATTGCCGTAAAATGCATTTTTTTTACCCTACACCACACTGTGGTACAGAGTATTATAACTTTGCATTTTTTTGTAACACCCAAAAGGAGAAGAAATAGACCCATTGTTTATTATACCGATCAATTTAGAATCACTTTCTGAGTTGATTTAGCTATGCCCGTCTGTCTGTCTGTGCATGTATTCTTGTAATCAAAGTACAGGTCGCAATTATGGTCCGATCTCGACGAAACTCTACACATATATTTTATTTGGCCCAAGGACGATCCCTGTTGAATTTGGTTAAAATCGGTTCAGATTTAGATATAGCCCCCATATATATGTTACCCCAGATTTGACATGTAAGCGCTGTAAAAACTTTATTTTATATCCGATCAGTCTTCGGCAGAAAGAGGTTTCTTATTATATGAATGAACACTGTTGAATTTGGAAGAAATCGGTTCAGATTTAGATATAGCCTCCATATATACGTTACCCCCGATTTGACATGTAAGCGCTGTAAAATCTGTAGTTTATATCCGATCAGTATGAAATTCAGCAGAAAGAGGTATCTTATTATATGAATGAACACTGTTAAATTTGGAAGAAATCGGTTCAGATTTAGATATAGCCCCCATATATACGTTACCCCCGATGTGACATGTAAGCGCTGTAAAAATTTTATTTTATATCCGATCAGTGCGAAATTCGGCAAGGAGAGGTTTCTTATTACATGAAGGAATACTGCTAAATTCGGAGAAAATCGGTTCAGATTTAGATATAGCCCCCATATATATGTTACCTCCGATTTGACATGTAAGCGCTGTAAAAACTCTATTTTATATCCGATCAGTGTGAAATTCGGCAGAAAGAGGTTTCTTATTACATGAAGGAATACTGCCAAATTCGGAGAAAATCGGTTCGGATTTAGATATAGCCCCCATATATATGTTACCCCCGATTTCACATGTAAGCGAAATTCGACAGAAGTAGGTCTTTTTACATAAATGAGTATTCAGGGAAGATCGGTTCAGATTTATATTAAAGCTCCATATATATGTTCCTCCTGATTTGGTATCAAACCGCTATAGAAGTTGTATTTTACTTCCGATCATTAAAATTTTCCAGAAAGATGTTCCTCAATTTAGGAACGAATATTGCTTAATTTAGCGATTATCGTTTCAGAATTAGATAATATGTTTCTACCTATTTACCTATTATTCTAAATTATTATGGCAATGACCCTTATCGCATTGTTAGGGAGGTGTAGGGTATTATATAGTCGGCCCCGCCCGACTTTCTGCCTTTCCTTACTGGTTAATAATTTCAAATCCCCATAAAATTATGGAATTTTTTTTAAATAAACGATAGCAATATTAAAATTTACTTACTTTTTACGCAAAAATAAATTTTAAATTAAAAATTTCCAAAAAATGTTTTCTTAAAATTTGGTAAATTTAAAACAAAACAAATTAATTCGTACTCATCATTTTTATACCCTCACTTTAGTGATACGAGGATATATATTATAAGCTACGGACCAAAAGTGTAACACATCGAAGTTGATTGAGCAATGTCCGTCCGTCCGTTTGTCTATCTGCTGGCTGGTGCGCGCTATAACTCTCGAAGGGAGTAACCGATTGACTTCAAATTTGGTATGTGGTAATATTTATTTCTATCTCCAGCTATGTTTGCGGATGGGCCATATTGGTCCACTCCTTTGCAGATGGTTAAAATATAATGAAATATTGATTGTCTAATATCTTCTATACTACTTATTCAAATCTTCTAGAATTACCCACATAGTATTACTGCGTTAGTCGCTACCACCATGAGAAAAATGGTCGAATTTGCCACGCCCCTTTTGGTACCTACCACACAAATGGACCATTTTGAACCCAAAGTTAACATCTTAAAACTTTAATACTAGTGAACAAAAAAACTTCAAATTTTGTACTGTGTAACGTTTTTATAGTACCTTTTGGTACCTCCATACCTTTTGGTACCTCCCACACAAAAGGACTATTTTGCAACAAAAGTTAACAGCTTTTAACTTTAATACCAGTGCATACAAATACTTAAAATTGTGTACAGTGTTATGGTTTTACAGTGCCTTCAGTTTAGTGAAAAATGGGCGTTATGGGCCATTTTAAGTTATTTGAGCAATGTCCGTCCGTCCGTCTGTACGTATGTCTGTCTCGAAATGGGTAACATGTAACCCTCACAATTTGCAGAGAAATTCGTGATATAGTCCCTTTCTCATTACTGATAAAGTGAGGTATGGGTATGTATGACCTTAGTCGATTTACGCGACTGAAATTTTCTTACTTGTTTCCTCCTTTTTTGAGTTATGTTATTTGGCCTGTGAAACTTAAGAAAGAACTATACAAATGTAATGTCACGTTTTTCAATGGAGCTACTGTACAACGAAAACAATGTCGACAAAAGTGATAACATAGACGGCGATGACAACGACAACAAGTTGTTGTTGAAAGTGAACCCCTTGTGGGCGTCTATGGACTGACATCGCATCTTCAGTTTTCCTTCTTATTACTAGTTTTCCTGGTTCTTCTTCATGCAATGCATCGAGTTTTCTTTTCATACTTTTTGTGATGTTTAAGAATAGATGGATGGAAAAAGTTGTTAATGTGGTTACCACCACAACGCTTTGCTGCTGCAGTTGCTGCGGCAATTGTTGAATGAATTAGAGCGTCATCGTGTGCTTGTTCCTCAACATCCCTTAAGCATTTTAGCAGTATATTGACGCTGCGATGCTTGCAATGTTGTTGTTGCTGCAGATATTGTTGCTGCTGATTACTATTGGTGTTGCAGCAACTGTGTTAATCCTCTTGCGCTTAATAATGAATGCACTTTCATTTGTTTATTTACTCATTTCTTCATTCTTCCTTCATGCATCTTATTACGCGGGCGGTACTCGAAATTTCATCAGATTTTAATTGCAGTCGATAACCATTCGGTTGTAATCGCCATGGATTCTAATCGTATTTAACTAAGGCGATATTTGAGTAGTAGTGTCTGGTTAAAGTTTTAATTGGAGGCTATGAATACATGAAGTTATTTTACCAAGATTTCGAGGATATTTTATTTTCCACCATAGGATGGGTATAGGGTAAGAATATTTAATATAGTAGTTTATTTTTGACTGAAATGTTTATAAGCAGTTACAAGTAGGTCAAATAGGATCTCGCTACCATATTTTTTTCAAAAAAAAAAAAAAAAAATTTTAAACAAATTTTATGTGCTTTTGAAACTTTGAAAAAATGAGTTTATAGGTTTTACGAAATTTGTAATTGCTCTCGAACGGCAGAAACAATTTTTGCAAAGTTTGCTTTGTTTTAAAGAGGATAAAATGCACAATATTTTGTATTTTTTTTTTAAATTCAAAGAAAATTTTACCAAAGTTTTTTTGTAAAAACCTGTGTAGAAAATATTGCCCCCCTCGATTTTTTTCAAATTTTCACATAATATTCGTCGTACTTCCACAAATCCAAATCGTTAAAATTTGTTCTTTATGACAGCTATAACTTCGCCTCAGAGAGTAAATAAAAATTCCGAACGGTTTACAAGATATGAGCCTGAGAAAATGATCATTTTTTTTTGCAAAAAGACGGCTATTAAACTATAATTGTCATCCGATCTTTAAATAATTTGGCAGAAATGAGGTTTTTGGACCAAATTAATGAAAATATGATTAGATTATGTATAGTCCCATATATTTGCTCCTTCCGATTCTTGATCTATGAAAGAATACTGCGCATTTTAAGGTTATTGTTTCAGATCTAGTTTATTGTGAACAACATTCTCAACACCTCCTTGGAATAAGCCATGATGGAGCTAAGTACGTTCTTAACTGAAACGAAACCAATTATTCCAAATCACAATGCCTCTTTTCGCATTGTTATAAAGTCGGCCCCGCCCGACTTACTGTATTTCCTTATTGGTTTGATTCCCCCCATTGTGCTTGGTCTGCATTCATCGTTATCGGCTTATCCTATACGGTACAGATGTGCCTTAAGCTTAAGTATCCTGTTAGAACACTTACTATCTTACTAATCCCGATCTTGCATAGTTTTGGTAAACTATTTGTTTTCTGCTCGTTTGGCTCACTACATAGTATCTTTATACTTTCTCCTACTGTTTCGACGTCTCCGTCTGCACTGTCTGAATGACATCGATAAAGTTGAAACAATATGCAAAATATATAAAGAAAACTCTTTAGTAACCTAAGAAAAAAATCCCTTCTGTAGTATATTTTCTGGAAGCATATTATATTTGAGAAAAATTAATTTAAATATTTTCCCGTCTTTAAAGATAATTTGCACCAAAACTCCGAAAAAAATAACATTGATAAGAGAGATATTCAAAAATTTTTTTCTGTAAGTAAATATAAAATATTTGTATATTTTGTTTCAATTTTGATCCCAAACATATTTGGTATCCTGTTTTTTCTCCGTGTATGAGACAACTCACTGAAAATGGTATGTAACGAAGTGCACTAGATTTCATCCAGTTCCATATAAAAAATATCCGAAGACTTCTCAGCCGAGCCACGCATACAGTTCTGAATATTTTTTAATTTCTGTTTACACTACAGGAAAAAAAAATATTTAGATATTATTTTTGCTTCCGCTTTCACCGAAACAAAAATCTATAGAAATTCTTTCCGTCTGAAAAAATTTAAGCTCAATGAATAAAACGAAATGAAAGAAAACTATGTCAAGATGTACCTACACTGGTAACTTGTAACTAACACCTACTGATGAGTGCAAAATGGAAGAGAAACAAAAAGGAGAGTGAAAAGCGTCTGAAAAGACAACGTCTATAGACTTCCTCTAATGGCTTTAATTTATTATTATTATTTTTTTCGGTTCGTATAATACAGTGCTGAGGTAGGACCGGCAGTACTTGTAGCACTAAGAACTTCTTATACATTCTTTTCACTCATTTACCACTCATTGCGATGAAATGAAACTCCTTTGACACACACACACACATAAAATGTGAAGATGCATCGTTTGAAGGAGCAGCGCAAAAAAGGAATGCCAAAGCTAAGACAACAAATTATGGAACAGGAAGTAAGTAGCAAAGGACCGACAAGTGAAACGAACTGAGACCGAGATAGATAGTGGAACATTACTCTTAGAGGAGCTCATGGCAAGAGGTGATTATAGTTATTCAAGTATTTTATAGATTCATTCTTAAGTATCCCAACTTGGTGAAGACCCCTCTACTCCATCTGTCTGTTGGTCTACGCATCCAGGAAGTGTTTCGACGTCGTCTACTTTCATCTTAACAACAGGACAACAAATCAACTTTGTAGTTGTGTTGGTTAACAGGAACAGCGACAGAATATTTTCTATGACAAAAAGGTACATCCGTGACACAGTAGCTAGAAACACAAAATTGTGTTTCTAGCCAATATGAAGATATGGATAATATTGAACAGTACGTTTGAGGGAACTATACGTAGCAATGGTCAGGAGATGACTGCAAATATAGTGATTTTCTCTTCTGTATGGATGCATCACTGACTACCCTAAGAAAAAATCGCTTCATTAGTATATCAGTTGCTGGAAACATATTATTTTTGGGAAAATTCACTTTTTTCTACCAGTCGGAAAAAAATCCTTTTTGCTTATTTAAAGATGTTCCCGTTTTTTAAGATAATCTGCAACGAAACTCCGAAAAATAACATTCATAGACGAGATATTCAAACATGTTTTCGAGACATTTTATTAATGCACACTCTCCGATCCGCTATTTGATGATGTGACATGTGTTCACTTCCATAGTGATGGATTCGCATTTAAATCTACAGATGCCATTGTGGTCTAGTCGGAAGATTAATCAGGCTGCGAGATATAACGTTCTGACAGAGTTTGGAATAAATTCTATTCTTTGATAGTCAGACGGATATCAAATAAATGGATTATGTATTGGTTTTGTTATATACACTTTCGGCACATTATTATTGGAAATTTAACGACAAATCGTTCCTAAAATTTTCTGTTTTTATTTTCCCATTTTTATCCCCTTACCCTAGAGAGGGGGGCATATATCATTTGCTACGAGCCAAAAAAAGTCTAACACATCGAAGGAGTGACCTAAGACCCTAAGTATGGTTGGCGGATACCCGTTTTGGGTCATTTTAAGTCGAATGAGCAATGTCCGTCCGTCTGTCTGTCTTCTGGCTGGTGCGCACGATAACTCTCGAAAGGAGTAACCGATTGAATTCAAATTTGGTATGTGGTAATATTTTCTTCTATCTCCGGCAATGTTTGAAGATGGGCTATATTGGTCCACTCCTTCTAGTACCTCCCCCACAAAGGGTTAACATTTAGTGAAATATTGATTATTTAATAACTTCTATACTACTTCTTTGAATCCTCTGAAATTTTACACATAGTATATGTTTATTAGTCACTATCATCACGAGAAAAATGGACGAAGTTGCCGCCCCCTTTTGTTACCTAATGGACCATTCATTAAAAAACTTGAAATTTTGTACTGTTTAATGCTTTTATAGTACCTAGAGTCCAGTGAAAAGTGCGCGTAATTGGCACCCCCCACAAATGGACGATTTTGCACCAAAAGTTAACAGCTTATAACTTTAATACCAGTGCATACCATGGTAATGGTTTTATAGTCCTACAATCCAATGAAAAATGGCTGTTATTTCCATGCCCCTTTTTTTGTGTAGGAGGTACCAGTAGGAGGTCTCCAAACACTACATTCTTTAAATACATTGCACTGTGCCGAATTGTAAGCATTTATGTGCACTGGTATATTAACGTTATGAGATATTCAATTTTGGTATTATTTGATCATTTTGTGTGGGAGGTACAAAAAGAGGTGTGGTGATAATGCCAATTTTTCACAGGGCAATAGGTACTTTAAAAGCGTTACACTGTGCAACATTTTGTTGTACGAGTATTTCGTGCATTGGTAGTCACGCTATAAGATGTTAACATTTTGTACAAATATTGTTGTTACATAATAGTGAAATACTAATATTTTTGAGGTACAATGTGGTTTTTTTGAGCTATTTATCGTGCCTAGACACGTTCAGATTGTACTGATACAAAGTTGTTCAGATTTACGTTGGCTACAATTTTGCCAAACATTGTTAGTGAAAAATTACAAATCCCTGAAAGTTATGCTGAAACAAGTGAAAAAAATATTTTTTTCTTCACTTTTTCAAAAACCAACCGTAATTTTTTTTCGCATAAAATGTTAACAAATTTTTTTCAGCGTATTCGTAGCTACATTATTGCCAAATATGGTAAAGCGGTATCACCAAGTCTGAATAAGTTGTTGGACAAAAGCTGAAGACACCTTTTTCGAGGGTTCCACTAATTTTCAGAAACTTTGGAGGCCAATAAAAAATAATTGGTCACCAATTTCGCTAAACCGGGTATAGGGTTATACTACCCTTCGGTAGTAGAACGAACCTATACTGTCAAGTCCGTGTATTTTTTTAAGTGTGGCACAGTGTTATCAAAATTAAGTAGCATTAATTTTCTTCTAATATAATTTTTTCATCCGTTCAGCGGTTTATTTTTGTAGAAAATTTTAATATTTTTAAAAAAAACTTCGAAATATGAACAAATATTTGTATTATTTTGTCGTAAAGTCTATCCGAAGAAAATGGATGCCTAAATTAAAATATGTAAAAAATTTCGCAAATCAAAATTATCACCTCCAATAATGGTCAAAACATAATGCAGAAGGTACAGGGTGGCTGATGAAAGCTGCTACCAAAAAAAATTTAATAACTGTTCTTCTATTTAATGAAACTGGTTATTTTTTATACCCTACACCACACTGTGGTACAGGGTATTATGACTTTGTGCATTTGTTTGTACCACCTGAAAGGAGAAGAGATAGACCCACTGTTTATTATACCGATCGACTCAGAATCACTTTCTGAGTCGATTTAGCCATGTCCGTCTGTCTGTCTGTCTGTCCGTCTGTCCATGTATTTTTGTAATCAAAGTGCAGGTCGTATTTATGGTCCGATTGTGATGAAATTTAGCATAGTGCTCTTTTTTGGCCCAGGGACGATCCCTATTGAAATTGGTTAAAATCGGTTCAGATTTGGATATAGTCCCTATATATATGTTTCACCCGATTTGACATGCAAGCGTCGTAGAAACCACATTTTACATCCGATCTTTATGAAATTCGGCAGAGAGAGTTTTATTATTACGTGAATGAACACTACCAAATTCGGAGAAAATCCGATCAGATTTAGATATAGCCCCCATATATATGTTTCACCCGATTTGGCATGTAAGCGCTGTAGGAACTGTATTTTAAATCAGATCAGTACGAAATTTGGCAGAGAGAGTTCTCTTATTACATGAATAAACACTGCGAAATTCGGGGAAAATCGGTTCAGATTTAGATATAGCCACCATATATATGTTTCACCCTATTTAACATTTAAGCGCTGTAGAAATCGTGTTTTATATCCGATCAGTACGAAATTTAACAGAGAGAGTTCTCTTATTACATGAATAAACACTGCCAAATTCGGGGAAAATCAGTTCAGATTTAGATATAGCCACCATATATATGTTTCACCCGATTTAACATTTAAGCGCTGTAGAAATCGTGTTTTATATCCGATCACTACGAAATTTAACAGAGAGAGTTCTCTTATTACATGAATAAACACTGCCAAATTCGGGGAAAATCTGTTCAGATTTAGATATAGTTCCCATATATATGTTTCACCCGATTTGACGTGTAAGCGCTGTAGACACCATATTTTATATCCGATAAGTACGAAAATCGGCAGAGAGAGTTTTCTTATTACATGTAGGAACACTGCCAAATTCTTACCGCAATTCCCATTTTCGCATTGATAGGTACGTGTAGGGTATTATATAGTCGGCTCCGGCCGACTTTCTGTCTTTCCTTACTGGTTTTATTTTGCAGATTGGGACACTGAAACAAGAATTTGGATTGTCCGCCGCTATTACGCACTGAAGTCCGTAGTTTCGGTTTAAAGAGGGTATAGGGGCACGTTTGGCGGCAATCCTCCTTGTCCGAGCATGGGACAGTCAACAGAAGACCTTACCATCGAAACCCTTCAGTTCGGACGGAGGAAACAATCGCGGACGGAAACATGTTGAAATGTCTTTTCATGTCTGACGAGGCCCATTTCGATTTAAACGGCAACATAAACAAACAAAATTGTCGAATATGGAGTGCTTCCAATCCACAGATACTCCTTGAGACGGAATTGCATCCACTTCGTGTCACAGTGTGGTGTGCAGTTTCATCACGCTGCATTGTCGGGCCCTACTTCTTTGAAGAAAACTGGAGGTCGTTACTTGAGCATGTTGAGAGAGTTTTTCTATCCAGAATTACGCCGAATGAGAATTTTCTTTCAACTCTGTGTGGTTTCAGCAAGATGGTGCAACTCCTCACATAGCCCGGCCTGTTATGACAGAATTGCGGCGAAAATTTCCCAATAAACTGATATCCAGAAACTCCACATTCCGTTGGCCTCCAGGTCGCCTGACCTTACAGCACCTGACTTTTTCTTTTGGGGTTATTGCAAACAGGAAGTCTACAAAGCAAAACCAAAAAATTTGAATGAACTAAAGCAATCCATTCGAGAAACAATTGCGGCTATTCCCGTCTCAACTCTCCAAGCAGTAATGAACAACTTTTTGGTAAGATGCCGCACATGCATCAACGAGCAGAGGGGCATTTAAATTCCATTATTTTTAAAACTAATTAAGCTAATTTAATTACATTTAATGAGCTTTAACATGAACGAAAGAAAACTAAATTCCATACACTGAAAAAAAGTTATTTGAGTTTCTTAAGGTAGCAATATTAATGAGCCACCCTGTATTTTAAATTCTACGCCACTTGAACGAATATTCTATTAGTGTTAACGGACTAAATTATCTAAAATTTTTAATATTTTTCATCGATTTTCTTCGAAATGGTCTTATTTTATTCATGACCGATCAGACTTTACTATAAAATTATATATAAATTTAATTATTTTATTTGTAATTGTGCATTTTTCGATGTTTTTATTTAAAAATTATTAAAAGTTTCTCAAAAAATAGGATTTTTCCCAATATCTTGCAAAATATCATCGAAACCGCAGAAAAATTATATTAGAAGAAGTTGCAGAATGCTATTTAATTTTAATTTAATGATTATTTTTTTTTTGCATTTAATCTCATTTACATACGTACGTCTTTCATCCTAATGCTCTATATAAGTAATTTAAAAATGTTAAAAAGGTGTATTTCTCGCCTCACCTTTTCCATTTGAAATTACTGTGCACTCACTCATTCCGGATCTAAGACAAGATGTACTAAATAGTAAACAAGTGTCTGTTTTCCTCTTGTTGTATTCATTTAAGTTTGAAATTATTTTGGTTTTGACTTCATGTCTCAAATACTTCATTTATGCGCAGATTTTTTGTTTGTGTTTGTTGTTTATTCTTGGTATTACCTTCATCCCGGCAAGAAGTAAAGAAGATACTGAAAGATGCATAAAAGCGTGAAATTTCCTGAAAGCAAAAAGATTGGTTGTGGATTATTTCCACAGGATGCCGTGGATTAAAATGTAACGAAATGGCATATATTTTGAGAGTGGATTTTCTTCAGCAGGATCAAATAAATTAAATATGATTGTTGCTTAAAGCTTTTATTAAATTAACACTTGACTTCTACAAAGGGGGGTGGGAGGGTCAGTTGGATGAGAAGCTTCTGCACAATTTGTTAACATCACTGTTACGCTGTTGCCTCATATTTTGAGGGAAAATTTTTGGGCTGAGATTATTTTTGTTCGCTTAACTTATGTACTTCATTTGATGGAAACTGATTTGACCACTTTCTAGGAAATCTCATTACATTCGCTGAAGTGGAAAGTAATTACAACTTGTAGGAATTTATGGTAGAAAATTAAAACACACAAAAAAAAAATAGGATTGTTGGAGGTGGTGGTGGTGAATATTAATAAATTTATGAAATTACTAGCTGAGCCCGGTGCGCTTCGCTGCCCATGTCAAAATTCGCGCTGTAGAAACTGTATTTTATATCCGATCAGTACGAAATTCGGCAGAAAGAGGTTTGTTATTACATGAAGGAATACTGCCAAATTCGGAGAAAATCGGTTCAGATTTAGATATAGTCCCCATATATATGTTACCCCCGATTTGAAATTCAAGCGCTGTAGAAACTGTATTTTATATCCGATCAGTAAGAAATTCGGCAGAAAGAGGTTTCTTATTACATGAAGGAATGCCGCAAAATTCGGAGAAAATCAGTTCAGATTTAGATATAGCCCCCATATATATATATGTTACCCCCAATTTGACATGTAAGCGCTGTAGAGACTGTGTTTTATATCCGATCAGTACGAAATTCGACAGAAACAGGTTTATATTTTACATGAATGAGTATTCTAGGAAAATCGATTCAGATTTATATATAACCTCCATATATGTATATGTTCCTCCAGATTTGGTTACAAAGCGCTATAGAAGTTGTACTTTACTTCCGATCATTACAAAGTTCTCCAGAAAGATTTTTCTCAATTTAGGAACGAATATTGCTTAATTTTGCGATTATCGGTTCAAAATACATTTACCAATTATTCCAAATTATTATCGCAATGACCCTTATCGCATTGTTAGGGAGGTGTAGGGTATTATATAGTCGGCCCCGCCCGACTTTCTGCCTTTCCTTACTGGTATTAGTAATAAATTCACTGAATGAAAAAATACCGAATTCAGTGGAAAGTCCAGAAAATAGAAATGTATACTTATAAAATTTCCAAATTCTTGTTTCATCGATATTGCATCACATTATCATATTGCGATTGTATTGGAGTGAGCAGCTGTAATTATCGCATACCGAGCATTTTTGTTCATGTATTTCCTATATAATACTTGCAAGATATATCAAAATATGGGCTGGGCCACGCCCACTGGTCCTATTCCGCCCATTTGAAAGCCAATCACGTAGACTGCTACCAGATACATATACGCAAAATTTCAACACTCTCGCTAACAAAATGAGCAAGATAATTCAATTTCAAAATTTGGCTTATATGGGCGGTGGCCCGCCCATTGGTCAGATCCCGCCAATTTTTGGACCAATCACGTGGACTGTCACCAGATACATATCTACAACATGACAGCACTCTAGATAAAAAATTGTGCAAGTTATATCAATTTCAAAATTTGGCTTATAAGGGCGGGGCCACGCCCATTGGTCCGATCCCGCCCATTTTCTGACCAATTACGTAGAATGCCACCAGATACATATACACAACATTGCAGCACTCCCGATAGCAAATTGTGCAAGATATAAAAATTTCAAAATTTGGTCATTGTGGGCGGGGCCACGCCTATTGATCCGAACCCGCCCATTTTTGGACCAATCACGTAGATCGCCAACGGATATATATACACAAAATTCCAGGTCTCTCGCTAACAAATTGTGCAAGATATCACATTTTTTACATTTGGCTTATATGGGCGGTGCCACGCCCATTGGTTCGATCCCGCCCGTTTTTGGATCAATCACGTAGACTGCCACCGTTTACATATACACAAAATTCCAGCACTCTCGCTAACAAATTGTGCAAAATATCTCAATTTCAAAATTTGGCTTATATGGGCGGGGCCACGCCCATTGGTCCGGTCCCGCCCATTTTTTCACCAATTACGTAGAATGCCACCAGATACATATACGCAACATTGCAGCACTCCCGCTAGCAAATTGTGCAAGATATCAAAATTTTGTCTATGTGGGCGGGGCCACGCCCATTGGTCCGATCCCGCCCATTTTTGGACCAATCACGTAGACTGCCACCGTTTACATATACACAAAATTCCAGCACTCTCGCTTACAAATTGTGCAAAATATCTCAATTTCAAAATTTGGCTTATATGGGCGGGGCCACGCCCATTGGTCCGATTCCGCCCATTTTTGGAAAATTCACATAATCTGCCATTAAATGCATACAAACAAAATTTCAGCACTATACCTATAATAGGAGCAGAAATATCGGATTTTTAACCTGCGATTTGTATGGGAGGTACCACGCCCCTTTGTCCAATTAATTTTTTTTTTCTATATAAACCATCTCGTGAAAATTTAGAATCGAATAAAAAAAAATCATCCAAATCGCTCCAGCCGTTCTGACGTGATGCCATTACACAGATGGACCGTTTCATTTTTATATATATAGATTACATCGTTCTAAGTCCTTATTAATAAGTAATTATTTAGGGAAATTTCATATTAAATTCCTGACCATTGCCATATTTTGGAAACAAAATTGCCACATTTGGGATGCAACTCCAATTACCGTTACATCTACAAAAAATAAATGTTCGGTATATTTTATGGGCTGGTAGCATCAGCGGCCATGTAATCATCATCGTGCTGGAAAGAGTGATCGAAAATTGAACCTTTCGAATGAACCAGCTACAGCGTAATCGCGGTCAACATTTAAACGAAATTATTCTCAAAACGTAAATGGCAGATCGAAACATTTTTGAAGTCATCTAAGTATTTTTGGCTCATGTCACGTATTTTAGATGACGGTTATAAAAGGGTTTTCATTAAGCACTTCCTGTCTATAAAATTAAATAAAATATAGTATCTGTGAGATATCATCGAACTTTGCTCATTTCATGAAATACATATCGATGCCATTATATCGCGAAATGTTCGCCGCGGCTTTGCTGGGTGGTGCGCATCGGAAATGTTAAATTGTCCATGACTCTGGTGCATAAATCAGACTGAATTTAAACGATGACATGGGTTATGTTGACTTTGAGGCCGCTGTAGTTTTTGCCTTAGGCGCATAAATCTTCAGAAAGCACAACTAGATCAATTATAAGGTGGTCACAACTTACTATCTCTGGGGCCAGTTCACATCACCTCCATATGAGATAACCAATTCCTTCAAATCGCTCATGCAGAATGTCAAATGTGGCAAGATATATCGGTAAAACAAAGTTATAAGTGTCACGGCGTGTCGCTGGATCACGTCTAGGAATCTAGATATATCGATTTGAAGTTAGTAAGTATCATATATTGGAATTTGTCACGTATGAGAACGGCTCGTTCGATTTTGCCATACATTTTGCTATTGGAATCTGAAGATGATAGAGTGGAGTCTATCGAAATCGCAGTCAATTCTACCAAGCAATTAAAACTTTCTACCGATTTTTGTATTTGTTTCTATTACATTTTTGGAATAGACATAGAATAAACATAGGGTCTTAAATCAATTAAATTTCGACTGAATAACAAAAGCACAGACCAACAAAAAATAACAACAACACAAAATTAAGAATTAAAATCCCTAAATATTTTTATAGTGACAGTAGTAAAACAGAAGTTTAGAAAGTTCTGTTAAAACTAAGGGTGGGCCTAAAGGAACCAAGGGGTTTAAAACTTTAATAACTTTTTCGTTTATTAATTTTTTTTTTATTTTTTCTTCCAGATTATATAATATACAAAAGGCAAATTTTTTTACACTAAGTATGAAAAATATTGTCTCTTAAATGACCACCGTTTTCAGCTTCGCACTGATGGGCTCTTTTTAGAGCATTTTCCATGGCTGTAGCGTTCGAATTTCTGCAACAATGTTTGCCTTGAGTTCAAGGATTGTCTCTGGCTTGTTCACATACACTCGCTCCTTCAAATAACCCCAAAGAAAATAGTCGGGTGCTGTCAAATCTGGGGATCGCGCTGGCCAAATAATTTCCGAATTTCTAGAAATTACTCGCTCTCCAAAAATTTGACTTAAAAGTGCCATTGTGTCTCGGGCAGTATGGGCAGTGGCTCCGTCCTGCTGAAACCACATACCAGGTCTGTTTTCAAGAGCAGGACGTAAAAAAATTTCTATCATAAACCGATACCGCTCTCCATTTACGGTTACAGCACTTCCATCTTCATTCTCGAAGAAGAAAGGCCCAATGACATTTCCAGATGTGATCCCACACCATACTGTACACCTGATGGGGTGCAATTGGCGTTGATGAATGGATCTTGGATTTTGAGAACCCCAGAACCTGCAGTTCTGCTTATTAACAAAGCCATTCAAATGAAAATGAGCTTCATCACTGTGAACTTATTGTAAAAATTGGTCCCTTTGTGTGGGAGGTACCAAAAGGGGCGTGACATTTTCGCCCATTTTTGTTCAGCTTATAAATACGGTGAAATAATTACTATGTATGAAATTTCATTGGATTCCCATGAGTAGTACAGAAGTTATAACAGTTTTAACATGTCACAAAATTTTAACCGTTTGTGAGGGAGGTACCACAAGGAGGGGTCCGAAATGGGCCACTTCAAAACATTAAGTAGGTTTGAGGAAAATATTACCACATACTAATTTGTAAGTCATTCGGTCACTCCTTTTCAGAGATATCACTGGCATAAACCAGTCAAACGGACAGACAGACGGACATTAAATAAGTCATATCTTTTGAACCCATTGAGCACCCATTCTGAAAATTTTATATTTTATGGAGCAATATGGGGGTAATATTCAGAAATAAAATTAAAAAAATTGAAAATAAATTTTTCAGGATAATTAAGGATTAAGGACATTTTCGTCCTTTTGATATCCTTAATACACATATAGTTATCCTTATGTGTGTAATACTTAGAAATATCGTTAATATCTTTAAGATGGAACTTATTTCAATTAAATCTGACATTCCCTTCAAAAGTTATGGCGACTTTAACATAGCTTAATTTTTTACAAAACAATGTAGATGTCCTACTTTGTCAGCCTATAAAATCTAAACCGCTACAAATTTTGACACACGGTAAACTGTCATTATTTCGTATCATCTTGCAGTATGCGCATGCAAAATTTCAGCAAAATCAAAAATGTAAAATTTTCAAATCGTCATTTTTGGGTCGATTTTCTTTGGAATTACCCATTCGTAAACAAAATATTTTTTGTTGGTTGCGCCTGTTACTCGTAAATTGGTTGGTTGTGTATGGAACCCGAAAATATAGAGTTTACTAAAAGGGACATAACAATTTTGTATATTTATGTCAATGCTCCCCAAATATTTTTAATGGTCTTTCAGTGTCAAAACGTTAGTCGAAGTTAACATTTTCATCATGGTAAAGTTCACTTACGTGCAACGTTTGGAAATCATAAAAATTACTAACGAAACGAAATTCAGAGCTTACACCAATTATAATTGGTGTAAGCTCTCGACCGATAATTATCGGATGTAATAATCGTCCCACCAGACAGGCTGTGCGTGCTATAGTGGATAAATTTGAATCCAAATTTTCTCTTTTGGATGTTCCGGCGCCAAAGAGACGCCGCACGATGGGAAAATGTGATGAAATATGCGCGCATAGGACTTTGAAAACATCTTTCAAAAATCAATTTTTTGGGAGTGTTATTTTATTCTGGATAACATTTAATGAAAATACCTTCAAATTTTATGAAAATATCTCCAGGCGATTTCGAGTTATGACCATTCAAAGTTTGTTTTTTTACTAATAAATGCAAATAACATTGCGATGATAAAATGCATATACTAAAATGCTTGTAGAATGCACGTTTATTGGTGAAATGCGATAGGAATTGCAACATATAATAAGGTACTATTCATCTTAATTTTTGTGTATAAGACGTGTTTTTAACGCCTTCCAACAAAGAGATATTTCAAAGTAAATAAAACAGTTTTTTTTTGTTTTTCAAAAAAATTATCCACAGTAGATGGAATACAACTTTTTTGGATCACGTGGGATCACTACCATATAACATAGAGAAGAGAGGTGACTTAGGAATGAAACCAACGGTACCTAGTTTATCTGCGACTTTTTGCGATTATGGCAGATTTTTGTACTTTAAATATGTGCTTTTTTTCTTTAAATATAAAAAATATGTGTGGGAGCTATATCAATCTATGAACCGATTTTCCCGAAACATGTGGATCGATCTTCTTGGTTAAAAAAAATAACATTTGCGAAATTTCGGCAAAATCGGATAATAATTACGAACGGTACTGAACGGACGAGGATAAATGGATTAACACGCGGCTGCAAGTTTTATCAAGTACGATTAAAAATTGAGATCTTATTAATATTATAAGGATTATAGTAATTTTTATACTTCACTTTTTCTACAAAACTTATAAAAATATAGTTACAATAAAATATATACGCTTCCTCAGTTTGTGTGTATTAGGGTGGACCGATTATTTTTTGTTTTTAATTTAACTTTTCTTTTATTATCAGTCTACGACCCATTGTTTAAAGTGCATTATAGTAAAATTTCAGCTTTTAAAAATATTGCAGCCCACAATTTTATCCTATTTAAGTTGTCTTAGTTTCAATTTTAAAAGCATGGCAGGTTTTGTAGACTTTTATCGCAATGTTGACAAAAATATTTTTGAACTTCAATGGTCTGCATATTTAAAACGCAGCAACACACAATCAAGCACCTGAAATAGATTTTAAACTTAATGTTGTCAGCTTTAATTTAAAATCAAGATCACGGAAGTTGGCACGATATTCGGAGTTTTACAATAATTTTCACAAGGTCACTTTTGAAGCCCCACTGTGCGATAAATAGTAACAGTAAGAAAAATCTGGCTACACCAAATTGTTCTCCAAAGAATTCTCTTGAAGATGGCCCAAACCGAGGACTCTATCTCTAACGGTATAGTCGTGAGATAAAAAATACAGCTATGCGCGCGTATTTACCCATTGTTTCCCATTGTGCGCCGTACCGCTCAAAGCGACGAAAATATCGCCTCAATATGAAATTTTTGATCTATTGTTACAATACTTGGATGATCTTGAAACATTGCACATATCTAAGAATAGCGATTTTGCCCAGGGGAAGGTGCGCTATATAAAATCATGTGGTTCGTTTAATTTGGTTCCTTCATAAATCGTTTGTAAATACAAGAACCAATATCATTTGCTCCACGCTTTGCCATTGCTACGTTGCAGATATAACAGTAAGCTTTGTTCGTCTCTCCATCATGAATTGTGAAATTATAGGTTCACAAGGGGCGCTTGTAAAAAATATATATGTTTGTTTTATAATACGGATTTGGCAGATATTGCTGCAAAGCGCCGTCGGTAATAATGTTTACATTATTTGTCAGGTATGAAAAGTTTCTTGTCGATTTTTATTCCCTCACCTTAGAGGGGACGGTATATATCATTTGCTAAGAGCCAAAAGTATAACTCATGACCTAAGACCCCAAGTATGTTTGATGGAAATTCGGTTCATTCTAAGACATTTGAGCAATATGTATACCCTCACTTTAGTATGATGAGGGTATATATCATTTACTGCGGACCAAAAGTGTAGCATGTTCAGCGGAAATCAATTTTAGAACATTTTAAGTCATTTGAGCAATGTCCGTGTGTCTGGTCCGTAGGTCTGGTCCGTCTGTCTGTCTGGCTGGAGCGCACGATAAATCTCGAATGGAGTAACGGATTGTCTTCAAATTTGGTATGTGTAAATATTTTGTTCTATCTCAGGCTAAGTTCGAAGATGGGCCATATTGGTCCACCTCTTCTATTGGTCCACTCCTTCATTTCTTATCTCTAAATGTATAGATATACTTCAAGGCTCTGAAACCCATTTTACAAGTAAATCCCATAATTTTTGACATAATTACTGCAAGTCAACCTGAAAACAAAGCGACGGTATATATCATTATAACGGTATATATTATATAATAAAAAAATACTTTAAAATCCGAAGTTGCACATCCAGAAACAGAACCATACTTGCAAGCAGCTGGAGTGAAAGTAACATGCAATGGTAGTCCAGTATCAATATACTCATTATATTTTCCACTAGATTTTATTCCCTGTGATTTATACGACAGTTTTGTTAATAAACTGGGCAGTACATATTTTATTGGAGGCGACTTTAATACCAATATTGGCTGAGTGACCCTATCAAAATACCAGATTTACTGGATTTCTTTATGAAAATGAAATGCTATACAAAAAACTACTGAATATTTTCTCAAATTTCTTTTTTTATTTGAAAGTACAATCCTTCCGGTTAATAATGGAAAATAATTTCATTCAAATGGCTGCCTCGACTGGTCATGCAGTAGCCTACACGATCGGTCCAATTTTTAAGCACATTAACGATTGTGTGCAGCTGTATTTCACCAATGGCTTCACGAATATTGTCCCTTAAAACGTCAATTGTCTCTGGCTTGTCGGCGTAACACTTATCTTTGAGGGCACCCCACAAATAATAGTCCAATGGTGTCAAATCGCAGCTCCGAGGTGGCCAAACGACATCTGCTCTGCGGCTGATAATGCGATCTTCAAAAACAGGGCGCAAAACATCGAGTGTAGCTTCGGCTGCATGGCACGTAGCGCCGTCCTGTTGAAACCAAATGTTGCCAATATCCTCCTCTTCAATTTTTGTGAACAAAAATTAGTTCAACATGACCCGATAACGATCGCCATTGACTGTAACGGCCACTCCTTGCTCATTTTCGAAGAAAAATGGCCCAATTATGCCTCTGGACCAAAATCCGCACCAAACAGTGACTCGTTTTGGGTGTATAGGCTTTTCAAAGTATGCGTGCGGGTTTTCTGTGCCCCAAATGCGACAATTTTGCTTGTTTGTTTAATCAAATGAAAAAAAAATGTAAAATCAAAATTTTCAAAGTAATGTCGCAATATTTCCCAGCGTTGTTCAAGCGTATACGAGGGCGGTTCGGAAACTTCTTAGCCTAGCACAAAAAGCGCGGTATAAACAGAAAAAAGTTAAGTGTTTTGGAAACTTCCATCTCTGCTATGAACACATGTTAAATTTTGATTCGATCTGGCAACTCCTTCATATAGAAACAGGTGTTCACAAAAGACGCATCCGCGATTTTTTTACAATGGAAAAATTAAAAATGCGTGGTGTCATTAAATATTTACATAAAAAAGGTTTATCGGGACAAGAAATTAATAATGATATGGTGATATGTTAGGTGAAAGTGCTCCTTCATATGCAACAGTAACAAGTTGGGTTGCTGAATTTAAACGTGGTTGTACAAGAATTGAAGATGAACCACGTAGTGGATGTCCAAAAACAGCAACAACAACAGAAATTGTAGCCAAAGTGCATGATATGGTATTAAATGATCGACGAATAAAAGTGCGTGAAATAGCTAATATCATGAGCATCTCAAATGATCGAGTCCATTTAATTTTGCATGAAGAACTACAGATGAAAAAGCTTTCTGCAAGATGGGTGCCGCACTTGTTAACAGTCGACCAAAAACGCATAAGAAGGAACATTTCTCAAGCTTGTTTGGATCGTTTTAAGCGAAATAAAATGGATTTTAAGCGTCGTTTCATAACTGTTGATGAGACATGGATCCACCACTATACTCCAGAGACAAAAGAACAATTCAAACAATGGCAAAAACAATTCAATCGGCTGGTAAGGTTATGGCAACGGTTTTTTGGGACTTCAAAGGTATTTTATTGATTGACTATCTGCAAAATTCGAGAAAAACGTCCTGGCTTACAACACAAAAAAAATAATTTTTTATCAAGCCAACGCACCAGCGCACAAGAGTGTTTTAACAATGGCTAAAATCAACGAATTAAAGTAGGAGTTGCTTGACCACCCACCTTATTCTCCTAAAAAAATTATTTGCTGGCAAGCGTTTTACCTCAAATGAAGATGCAATTACAGTTGTATACCACTATTTTGACGACCTTGAGGAAAACTATTTTAATCAAGGGATAGAATTGCTAGATAAGCGTTGGACTAATTGTATTGAAGTTTCAGGAGATTATATTGAAAAATAAAAATAATTCTGAAAAACTAACTATTCTCTTTCATTGATAGGCTAAGAAGTTTCCGAACCGCCCTCGTACACAACCATATTCGTTCAGCGGAAGGATAAAACTAATTATAAGCACTAGTTGAAAAAAAAACGTTAGATGGCGGACCCTTTATAAAAGCGTTCATACTTCTGCCTCTGATATTGAAGCAAGTTATGAACTAAGTTCGGACCACAGCCCAATAATTCCGAATTTTAGTACAGTTTTGAGACAACGGAGTAATTATCCAAACCTATTTTCACCAAAAACGGATATCAATCTTTTAAAATTTTCGATTAATTCTAATATAAACTTAAATATGCCAAATCAAGGTGAACTCAATTAGAGAATGCCGAGGAAACATTCAATAAACTAATATTTGAAGTAGCATACGAATCCACTCCTGTGGAAATTGTAACTCCTATAATTCAAACATAAAACTTACGGTGGAAATAAATATGCTTATTAAACGTAAAATACATCTTCGAAAGAAGGAGGTCTTTTTTACATGAATGAGTATTCAGGGAAGATCGGTTCAGATTTATATTGATTGTTCCTCCTGATTTGGAATCAAACCGCTATAGAAGTTGTATTTTACTTCCGATCATTAAAATTTTCCAGAAAGATGTTTCTCAATTTAGGGATTATCGTTTCAGAATTAGATAATATGTTTCTACCCATTTACCAATTATTATGGCAATGACCCTTATCGCATTGTTAGGGAGGTGTAGGGTATTATATAGTCGGCCCCGCCCGACTTTCTGCCTTTCCTTACTGGTTTAACTGTATTTCATGTCCGCTCCATATATAATTTGGCAGAAATTAAGTTTTTGATTGAAATTGATAAAAATCTATTTAAATTATGTATAGTTTCATGTATTTGTTCCTTTCGATTTTTAAACCCTACACCACACTGTGGTACAGGGTATTATAACTTTGTGCATTTGTTTGTAACACCCAAAAGGAGACGAAATAGACCCATCGTTTATTATACCGATCGACTCAGAATCACTTTCTGAGTTGATTTAGCTATGTCCGTCTGTCTGTCTGTCCGTCTGTCCGTCTGTCTGTGCATGTATTCTTGTAATCAAAGTACAGGTCGCAATTATGGTCCGATCTCGACGAAACTTTACACGTATCTTTTTTTTGGCCCAAGGACGATCCCTATTGAATTTGGTTAAAATCGGTTCAGATTTAGATATAGCCCCCATATATATGTTAGCCCCGATTTGACATGTAAGCGCTGTAAAAACTTTATTTTATATCCGATCAGTATGAAATTCGGCAGAAAGAGGTTTGTTATTATATGAATGAACACTGTTAAATTTGGAAGAAATCGGTTCAGATTTAGATATAGCCCCCATATATACGTTACCCCCGATTTGACATGTAAGCGCTGTAAAAATGTTATTTTATATCCGATCAGTGCGAAATTCCGCAAAGAGAGGTTTCTTATTACATGAAGGAATACTGCTAAGTTCGGAGAAAATCGGTTCAGATTTATATATATCCCTCATATATATGTTACCCCCGATTTGACATGTAAGCGCTGTAAAAACTGTATTTTATATCCGATCAGTGCGAAATTCGGCAGAAAGAGGTTTCTTATTACATGAAGGAATACTGCTAAATTCGGAGAAAATCGGTTCAGATTTAGATATAGCCCCCATATATATGTTACCCCCGATTAGACATGTAAGCGCTGTAGAAATTGTATTTTATATCCGATCAGTGCAAAATTCGGCAGAAAGAGGTTTCTTATTACTCGAAGGAATACTGCCAAATTTGAAGAAAATCGGTTCAGATTTAGATATAACTCCCATATATATGTTACCCCCGATTTGAAATTCAAGCGCTGTAGAAACTGTATTTTATATCCGATCACAGCGAAATTCGGCAGAAAGAGGTTTCTTATTATATGAAGGAATACTGCCAAATTCGAAGAAAATCGGTTCAGATTTTGATATAGCCCCCATATATATGTTACCCCCGATTTGACATCCAAGCTCTGTAGAGACTGTATTTTATATCCGATCAGTACGAAATTCGACAGAAAGAGGTTTCCTATTATATGAATGAGTATTCAGGGAAAATCGATTCAGATTTATATATATCCTCCATATATATGTTTCTCTTGATTTGGTTACAAAGCGCTATAGAAGTTGTACTTTACTTCCGATCATTACAAAAGTCTCCAGAAAGATGTTTCTCAATGTAGGATCGAATATTGATTAATTTAGCGATTATCGGTTCAGAATTAGGTATATCCACATATATATGTTCTTACCCATTTACCAATTATACCAAATTATTATCGCAATCACCCTTATCGCATTGTTAGGGAGGTGTAGGGTATTATATAGTCGGCCCCGCCCGACTTTCTGCCTTTCCTTACTGGTTGATTTTCGATTTATTATGATCAACATCTTCAACTCCTCTTGGAATAAGCCTTGATGAGGATGTGGCGCTAAGTACTACAGGGTGGCTGATATGTAATGCAACAAAGTAAAGCGCTATATTTTTTTAATTTTTTTTAAATTTTATTGTTCAAAAGCAAAAGATGTCGGAAATAACATAACATTTTAGAAACAGTTTAGATTTGTTCGAATTGGCCACCTTTGGCACGAATTATGGTCTTCAAACGGCCGACAAAGCCATCACACGCAGCACAAAAGTGGCTCTGCGGTATTTTGGCCCATTCCCGGCGAAGCGCCGTCTTGAGATGATCGATACTTTGGTATTTTTTAGTGTGAACCTTACTCTCTAAAATGCCCCAGGCGCAAAATTCCAACGGATTGAGATCCGGAGATCTTGGTGGCCATTGTGCGGTAGAAATGAAGCGAGGAACCTCCTTTTTAAGCCATTCTTGGTTGACGCGTGCTGAGTGCGATGGTGCTGAGTCCTGTTGGAATGTCCATGGTCTGCGGCCGAAATGTTTGTCTGCCCTGGGCTTCAATACTGTCTTTAGGACATTTTCCCGATAATATTCGGCATTTATTTTGACCCCCATGGTCGATGAATACGAGCGGGGAGCGACCATCGGCCGTTACGGCGGCCCACACCATTACCATCGGCGGCGCTTGAGTTCTGGTGGCTCAATTTGGAATGACTTCTCATCGGAGAAAACCAAATTCGGTAACTGGCCACTTTCGTGCAAGCGAAGCAACTCCATGGCTCTTTCCAGTCTAACTTTTTTTTGTGCATCGGTGAGCTCTTGCACTTTTTGGAACTTCAATGGCTTTAGTCCAATCTCTTTTTTTAATATGTGTTGTATCCGTTCTCGCGATATGTTCAGCTAATGAGCAATTTTTCTACCACTGCGGCGTGGATTTCGATCAAATCTGGCCTTCACTTTTCGGATCATTTCTGGTGTTGTTACCGTTTTTTTTGTCCACTTTTTGGACGCGATGCAACTCTGCCAGTATCACGGTAACGAGCAATGGTACGAGAAACAAAAGATTTATTCACATTTAAATGCTGGAGAGCTCTAACGATAGCCACTTGTGTTTTTCCACCCAAATATAAAGCAATCACACTATCACGCTTGAATTCCATCACGAATAACTTTTTTCTGAATGCAATAGATCAAAATGCTTTTGTAAGCTTGTAAACAATAAAATGAACTGTCACTGAAATAAATCTGTCAGCTATCAGACTAGCGGTTTAGAAATGATAGCAACGTGAAGTTGGTTGCAATACATATCAGCCACCCTGTATGCTAAGTGAAACGAAACGAATTATTCCAAAATATTATTGCAATGCACCTTTTCGAATTGTTAGGGAGTTGTAGGGTATCATATAGTCGACCCCGCTATATAATACCCTATATTTGAACGTTTGCTGTAGGTTGCACTCGGCAAATTCACATATATAAAGATAAAAACTGTTTTTTTTTTTTCACTTTCAGTTTTGACAGAAACAACTATGTTGTGTTAATAAGAGTTGTGGCAGTGAAAACTCACCAGACTAATGTAAAAAATTAACATATGACCACATAAAGGACATACTTTTCATATTTTAGTTTCAAAAAAGCACTTATTTCAAAAAAAGGGTTTTTTTGAAAAGTAAATGATAATATTATATACAGGACTAAACGAAATAAAGTGTTTTGTCAAAAGTCCGTTATGATATTGTTTAAATATATTGTTAAATTTTCTACATATTTGAATTAAGGTGTTTTTTAAAGTACAAATCTGTAAAAAGTCGATGTAAGTTGATTTGTCTCTCGTAATATATTGTAAACTACACATCATGGAAAGACGCCGACTATACGAAAAAAAGCGCACAAGAAATGTATCTTTATGATTAAGAAAAATTAAATTTGCCTCATCTCGGCTTAAGATGTTTTGTCATTATTCCACAGACATGTTACGTTTGTATTTCATTAATATACTCCGTATTTTTTGAATTTAAAGCTTTAACTTTGTGAAGATATGTATATTGATGTATCAATAACAAATTTTCAATTGTTTGGTTCTTCGGCCCATTAGATTGAAACCCTTCTTGCCAATTAAGTTATGTTACGCATTATTCAGTTCATAAATAAATTTCTTGTTCATCCTTTCTAGAGATTGGGTGAGGGGAGGTACATTAATTAATGTGGACACATAATTTGACCACCATTTTCACTTTATTTCATCGATTTCATAACCGACATTTCATTAAAAACGCTCATTTAATTTTAAGGCATATGAATGTTTCATTCGAAAATAAAATGAAATAAAAGTACATATTAATGTGTTCAAGCGAACCTAAGTGATTCAACAATGCAATGCAAGCTAAGATCCCAGAATGTTGCTCGCGACGACTTGTTTGCACCTTCCGTATTTATATGAGTTGATTTTTGAAATGCTTTATGTCAATTATAAAATTTATTTTGGATTAAAATATTGCTCGTCCCATCGATTTGCATTTTGGAGGAGGGTATATATCATATATTTTTGTGATTTTATCGTAAACTCTGAAGGGTTATGAATAAATTGAGACCATTCCGAAGAAAATCGATGCATAATTTAAAAATTATAGCTAATTTAGTAAGGTTTTAACTTTAAAACTTTCTTATCGATGTAAAATTAACAAAAACAAATTTTAAAAGCTATGATTAGAGATGTTAGCGTTTTATGACATCTAGAATCAAAATCTATGCATTAAAACAGAAACCCAAGAAAAAATGTTGTTTTTGTCGACCGGTGTAATTATTGGTTGGCTTTCAATTTATGATAACCAGATATGGCGAAAATTAAGTTAAAATTACATTTATAATTTCTTATCTATCTACCTTTTTAACATGTAGGTTGCAGTGATGGAATGAGTTTGCACAACCGTGTATGTAAATTTGACTATATATTGGGTGTGGTAATAAGTAGTACGGTTTTGGCCATTGCACAGAACTTATCACGGTATTTGCAAACGATTAACCTAGATATAATAAAGGCTTACGAAATCATAAAATTGGGAACGAGTAAATTAAGTGACATGCGTAGAAATTCAGATGCGGAGTTTGATAAACTGTTTGAAGAATCCACACAACTTGCAGGAAGTTTTGGAATAGAAGCTGCACTACCTAGAAGAGTAGACACTCAAAAGTATAGGGCTAATATTCCTGGTTCAGATGCCAAGGCGTATTTTAGGATAACATTGTTCATACCATATCTGGAAGAAGTAATATCACATTTAAATAATAGATTTTCCGAACATGAAGCTATAATTACAAGTCTTTTTAATATCGTTCCGATACGATTTGTAAATCTAATAAAGGAAGATTTCGAAGAAGTCACACTTTTTTACAAAAACGATTTAAAATATTCAGCAAAATCTGTTTTAGCTGAAATAAGTATATGGATTGATTATTGGAAGCAGAAGAATGATAAACCATCAAATGCATTAGATGCTATTTCAGTATGTGATGAGGACATGTTCCCAAGCTTTTTACCCTTTTGCAGATACTGGCCACAATACCTGTGACATATACAATTTCATAACATTTGCAATCGTACTCAGCATGCGTAGAGTCGTATGCTGGTGGGCCTTTAGTTTTGTACTGGCGCTTGTGGTGTTCGGTATTTGTGCGCGTGTGTGGCAAAATTAAAAATGTTTTTATCAGTTAACTTAAAATGATTTTATTCAAAGAATTAATTAAATCAAAGAATCTAAATTATCGGAGGTGCGATATCTCGCAAATATACTGCGGACTCCAATTTAATGTTATAGGTAAATGGTAAATGAAGTGAAGACATGTGGGAAAATAACCAAATTGTTAATAGCAAAAAAATGGATCGAGCACTGCATGAAAATATTGAATACTTTGTGGAAAGCCGGAATACCAAAAACAATAGATTTTAACAGAAACTGAGACCATCTATTGCTTTTGTTAACGACTAACTGGTTATTTTTCCACTCGCCTTAAATTGTGAATAAGCAAATTAAAATCATTAACAATCAATCATCACACGTTTAGGTACTGAAGCTGCTAATGGTAATTGTGAAATAAATTTATTCAGGCACAATACAACTGGATACTTCTGGAAACTGCTGATATAAAATTCACTTTTGACTAAAAAGTTTGATATATGGTAAGATAACATCTCGCTACATTTTTAATATGTTCTAACATACATGCTATCTTTTTTACAGTTTGTCTACAACTCAATTAGAAGATAGCAGCCAAATAATCCCAGAATCATTCACAATTCCACAAGTAGTATCAATTTCTTGGTGGTTTTCATCTTGGATAAAATGGTCGAAGTTGTCACGCCCCTTTTAGTACCTCCCATACAAATGGACCACTTTGCACAAATAGTTAACGGCTTATAACTTTGATCCCAATACACACCAATACTTTACATTTTATGAAATGTAATCCTTTTACATTATTTAGAGTCCCGTAAAAAATGGGCGTTATTGAAACAACCCTTTTGGTACCTCCCATACAAATGGATCATTTTGGACAAAAAGTTAATGCCTTATAACTTTGATTCCATTCCATACAAATACTTAAAATTTTGTTTAGTTTAATGCCTTTACAGTACGTATAATCCCATAAAATGGTCATTATTGCCGCGGTCCTTTTCGCAACTCCCAAACAAAATGGTTTTTGAATTTCCCTTATGATGCTAGCTTTCAAAAACTGGAACTTTTTTTTTGCGATTTTTTATATTTTTCATGGCTTTTATAGCGCCAGCAAAATGACTTTTAGTAATTGCTTTAACAAGAGTTACTAAACCACTATCTCTAGTAAAAAATTATGTTTCCATCATTTGTTGCCTTAATTTAATTTTCTTAATTTTAAAGGCAATCAAGGCCCTATCGGGCTTATGGTCCAAACACTTAAGATATCTTCCATGAAAATTGGGATTTAAAAGAAAATGTTTTCAAAAAAACAATACCATAAAAATATATTTTGTTTTGGTTTCATAAAAAAGTATGTCTTAATATACACAAAAAAAGTTTTTAGGTTTTGGACACAACATTTTATTTGTGTAGCATAGTGTAACTATTTATATGGATGGGAAAAAGGGCCGTTTGTCCAAAATGTCAAAGTTCAACACCAGCCAACTCGGACAGTCCTTAACTGATCTCGTTGAAAATTTGTGTCATAACTACCCATTAGGACTAAACTTGGTGCAGGTTTCATCCCGATCTGAAGATATCGGTTTTTATTTAGTGTATCGTATGCCGTACAGTTTTTTTCAGTGGAAATTAATTTCAATCAAAAAAAAATTAATTTAATTTCTGGAAAATTATATGTATATAGATCGGACGTAAAATACAGTTTTACTAGCTAGATTATCCCCAAATTAAGCTGTACTCATTCCTAAATTAAGAAACTTCTTTCTGTAAAATTTTGTAATGATCGGAAGTAACAACTGGACAAAAAACAGCGAGCAATCGCTTAATGTATTGATCGACACACATTTCCCGAGGAATTCATCAACAGAGCCCGAGCATCAACAGGATCAACAAGATTGCGAGCCTGAGAGATCCAGAAAAAGCTGGGCTATAAACAGCTTTGAGCCTTTCAAGTCACCTGGACCAGACGGCATCACCCCAGCAGAAATGCAGTAAATGTTAAAGTACATTATCCCCTGGCTGCAGAAAATTTATGTAGGCTGTATCAGGGCACAAATGTGGTATTCATACCCAAATCGGGAAAGATATCGCACACTAGACCAAAAGACTTCAGACCAATTAGCCTATCCTCCTTCCTATTGAAAGGTCTGGAAAGACTTTTAGATTATTTCATTAGGGAAAACCTGGATACAAAACTCCTGAAGTTGCAACCAAACCGGCACTAAGATTAAACTGCCTATCATTTGGAGGTATAAGAACTATATATCAGAGTGTAGTGCTATAGTAAACGACCGAGTGGACTATATATCAACGGTGCGCACCTTTGAGAGGAACTACATCACTATGATACCAGCCAGAGATGAATGGGTTGGCAAAATACCAGGAAATAGAAACCATCTCCACTTCTATACGGATGGTTGATGGTTCGAAGCTTGATGAAAAGGTTGGCTTCGGAGTACACTGTGAAGAACTTAGTTTGGATATAGCTCACAGAATACCAGATACCTGTCTATCAAGCCGAAATAATTGCAAGTGGCTAAGACGGAATATAGTAACCAACACTGGTCATTTACTCGGACAGCCAGGCTGCCACCAATTCTCTGGAGGCCACATCCCTAAATACACAAACAGCCCTCGACTGTCGCAGATCTCTTAACGAGATGGCTGAACAGTTTTATATACACCTCTTATGGGTGCCTGAGCATAGTGATATCCCGGGGACTGGACTGGACATAGTGTGGTCGGCCTTTCTAGGCAGTCTAACAGATCTTTCCGGTGCCAATATTCGTACTATCGATAAATTTTTTATATCAAACAGGTTGGTTTAGATGAGGGACATTTTAGCCCGTAGTACCACTAGGGACCTAAACTGGTCTATGTGAGCTGAAGGGAAAAAACGGCTGCCACCCTGATTTGGCAGTGTTTATTAATGTAATAAGAAACCTCTTTCTGCCGAATTTCATACTTATCGGATATAAAATACAGTTTCTGCAGCGCTTATATGTCAAATCTGAAGTAACATTTATATGGGCGTTATATCAAAATCTGAACCGATTTTCCCCAAACTTTGTATAGTCTCTATGTGTATCACGGAATTGCTCGTTGTCAATTTTTTGCAAATCGGTTCACAAATTTTGCTTATACTATGCATATATGCCAAATCGAAGGCGTTGACATGTCAAATCGGAGGTAACATATATATGGGGGCTATATCTGTATCTGAACCGATTTTCCCCAAATTTGGCAGTGTTTATTTATGTAATAAGAAACCTCTTTCTGCCGAATTTCGTACTTATCGGATATAAAATACAGTTTCTGCAGCGCTTATATGTCAAGTCGGAATTAACATTTATATGGGCGTTATATCAAAATCTGAACCGATTTTCCCCAAACTTTGTATAGTCTCTATGTGTATCACGGAACTGCTCGTTGTCAATTTTTTGCAAATCGGTTCAAAAATGTTGCTTATACTATGCATATATGCCAAATCGAAGGCGTTGACATGTCAAATCGGAGGTATCATATAAATGGGGGCTATATCTGTATCTGAACCGATTTTCCCCAAATTTGGCAGTGTTTATTTATGTAATAAGAAACCTGTTTCTGTTGAATTTCGTACTTATCGGATATAAAATACAGTTTCTTCAGCGCTTATATGTCAAATCCGAAGTAACATATATATGGGCGCTATATCAAAATCTGAATCGATTTAAACATTTTGCTTATACTATGCATATATGTCAAATCGAAGGTACATATATATGGGAGCTATATGTAAATGTGAACCGATTTCAATTGTAAATGTAAACCGATTTCAATTGTATATGTGAACCGAATTCAATAGGGCGCGTTCTTGGGCCAAAGAAAGATATGTGCTAAGTTTCGTTGAGATCGGATCATAATTGTGACCTCTACTTTGATTACAAGAATAAATGCACAGACGGACGGACATAGCTAAATCAACTCAAAAACTGATTCTAAGTATCGGTATAATAAAATGGTATAATAAACGATGGGTATATTTCTTCTCCTTTTTTGTGTTACAAACAAATGTACAAAGTTATAATACCCTGTACCTGAGTGTGGGTATAAAAACGAAAGAAAGAATTTCAGTTTTTTGAATAAATATCACAAAAAATGTATAACATGTCTATAAAAATGTTGACAGAGGACCCATATTTTTTTCGCGATGACAATTTTTTCTTTTTGCACAACCAGGAAAAATTACGATTTCTCAGATTTGTATGACACTTATTGATAGTGATTTTGAGTGGTGTCCACAAATGTCTTCGAAATTCAAAATTCCGAAAATAACTAAGAGGCAAATATTAGACTTATCATTTAAATTTACATTCATGTATTTGTCCCGTCTTATTTTTTTGTAGCGCTAAGTAATATAACTATAAACACTCGAATAAATCTGAAATTTTATAATAAATTTGTTTCAATGAAAGAAATGTGTCAAATTATAGGATAAAATTAACACCAACCCGCACCAATGGTGTAGTGTGTACAATATATTAAAAGATAAAGTTGCAGCGGCGGTTGAGCAGTGGTTGAGAATGATCAACGAAAACGCACACAAACGTAATGCAGTCGACAACTACAAGGACAAAAGTGCATATACAAATGCATACATTGTCTATGCATGTGTACATTGTTTGCTGGTATATTCAAATGGGTCAGAATTGTTAATAATTTATTTGCGCAGAACGTTTAGAACATATTTTTAAAACGTTCACCGTGAAAAAAGGATTTAACAAAATATTTTAGAGTGGAAATTTTAAATAAAATATTTTTTGTGCAAATATTGCACCTTTGGATCTCGAAAAAAATATTGAGCAGTATTATTTCTTTCGAAGTTTCGGTGCACATTTTATTAAAAACCGAGAAAAACTTAAATAAGCTAAATGATTTTTTCCGAATTGTTAAGATTCCAAAAAAAAATATGGTTGCAGCAAATATGGCACATATGGATTTTTTCTTAGGGTTGTTGGAGTATATCATACTCGTATAATTTATATTCCCATACTATTCTAAAACCCTGCGACAACATTTAACAACAATAACACAGTGCGACAAAATAAACTCAAGTTGAAAAGCAAATGACGCGATATTAATTTTCCTGTAAGTCTTGTCGAGTAAAACAAGAATCTTTTTTGAAATTGCCCGGACACCCGCAAAATCGGTTAAAAACCCAATAAACGCCAATAACTCTGTTATTTATTAACCGATTGTCAATCTCCATTCGTCATTCAAAAACAATTGGGCTTGAGTGTTCTCTTTTTAATGCGGCATCATCATCAAAACTAGTATTTATGTACACATTTAGTTTTAATGAAACTTGTATAACTCAGTCAACTGCAACCGGATTTTTAAGAGACTGGATGCATTTTTTTTCTTGCAAAATATACTATATATGTAATTCAATTAATCGTGCGGTCATCTCACAAAATAATTGGTTAAAACATGGCCTAAACTAGAAAATGTCGAATAAATGTGTTTGTAGGACAAACACACATTTATTCCGAAAGGTATTTCTTTCCATATTCCTTTAGTGGTTGAAAAGCGGTTAATAATTAAGAATGTTATAGGCAAGGCAAAAAGGCAAGAAAATCGGGCTTTTTACATGTAAATGCGGATTTTGGAGGTGTCCGGCAAATTTCACACGAAAAATAGAATCGCTGTTTTTGGACTGCCGCACTGTGTTATATAAAACTGTATACTCAGTTTTTTTTATTTTCTGGTCGATTTCGCGTGCAAAAGGACATGACATTTCTAAGGATATAATTAAAATTTTTTGGTAATTTTTCTGAATTGTTTATACCCTCCACCACACTGTGGTACAGGGTATTATAAGTTTGTTTCATGACAAATGTTTGTAACACCTGGAAATACTATAGCTAGACCCACCTTAAAGTATACCGATCGACTCAGAATCAATAGCTGAGCCGATTTAACCATGTACTGTATTTCCGTCTGTCTGTCCACCTTAAGTTGTTCGTCGACTACAGGTCGCAATTTTACCCCGATCGTTCTAAAATTTTGCAGTTTGAAGTCTTTTGCAGTTGGAAAAAACCCTATTGAATTTGGTTGAAATCGGTTCAGATTTAGATATAGCTCCTATATATATCATTCGCCCCATTTGGCTCTTTAGTCCGAAAGAAGCTGTATTTCACATCCAATTGTTTTGAAATTTTGCATGGTAGAGTTTCTTGACCAATGGATCAACATTGCCGAATTTGAAGCAAATCGGTTCAGCTGTATATATAGCTCCCATATACGAGTACATATATGTATATATTTCGTCCGATCTGGCCCATTAGTCCTAAAGAAACTGTTTTTTACACCCAATTATTTTGCAAGTTAGCATGGTAGAGTTTTTTTTTATCTATGGATCAACATTGCCGAATTTGAAAGAAATATTAATTGAAGTATACACGAGATATTTCATTGTTATCCAATCTTACTCAAGTGGTGTAGGGTATCATATAGTCGGCACCGCCCGATTTTTGCCTTTCCTTACTGGTTTTTACTATTTTTGTTTTTAGAAACTGGTACTAAAAATTTGTAAAAATTACGAATTTTAGTCCTTTAAGATCCACGGTAGAAAATGTTGAAAAAATAATCAACGTAGTATGCTAAAATTTTGATATGATTAGCAAAACAGTAGGATCCGACAAATATATATTTCAAAATGTTTTAGCTATTCGTTCAGCTTGAGGCCATAAATAACACAATGTTATTTTTAATATTATTCTAACGATTTCGTCGATCATCTTCAGGGGGTTACACTAAACAAATATACATTAAAACCAGTAAGGAAAGGCTAACGTCGGGCGGGCCGACTATATAATACCCTACACCACTCTCGTAATATTGAATAACTCTGAAATATAAATCAGAACGATCAGAATGAAATTGCGACCTGTAGTCGACGAACAACTTAAGATGACCAGACGGCTAAATCGACTAAGCTAGTGATTCTGAGTCAATCGGTATACTTTAAGATGGGTCTAGCTATAATTTACAGGTGTTACAAACATCTGCCATGAAACAAACGTATAATACCCTGTACCACAGTGTGGTGTAGGGTATAAAAACGATTGGATGTAAAATACAGCTTCTACAGGACTAAAGAGCCAAATCGAATGAAACATATATATGGGAGCTATAGCTAAATCTGAACCGATTTTCTTCAAATTCGGCAATGTTAGTCCATGGATCAAGAAACACTACCATTCAAAATATCAAAACGATTGGATGTAAACTACAGCATCTGTAGGACTAAAGGGTCAAATCGGACGAAATATATGTATGGGAGCTATATCTAAAATACAGCTTCTATAGGACTAAAGGTCCAAATCGGACGAAAGATATATATGGGAGCTATATCTAAATCTGAACCGATTTCAACCAAATTCACTAGGGATCTTTACAGCTGCGAAATACTCTAAGAACGATCGGAGTGAAATTGCGACCTGTAGTCGACGAACAACTTTACATGGACAGACGGACGGACGGACAGACATGGTTAAATCGACTCAGCTAGTGAATCTGAGTCGATCGGTATACTTTAAGGTGGGTCTAGCTGTGTTATTTTCAGGTGTTACAAACATCTGCCCTGTACCACAGTGTGGTGTAGGGTATAATTAGTAACAATATACACGAATTTTCACAAAAGGGCATAATTACATTTATAAACCAGTAAGGAAAGGCTAAAATCGGGCGGTGCCGACTATATAATACCCTACACCACTCTCGTAATATTGAATAACTCTGATATATAAATTTTGTAATTCATGTATAAATTGTTTACATAAATTTACTTTTGAGACATTTTATACTTAAATAATACCATGTACCACAGTGTGGTGTAGGGTATAAAAACGATTGGATCTAAAGAGCCAAATCGGATGAAACATATATATGGGAGCTATAGCTAAATCTTTACCGATTTTCTTCAAATTGGGCAATGTTGGTTCATGGATCAAGAAACTCTACCATTCTAAATTTCAAAATGATTGGATGTAAAATGCAACTTCTTCAGGACTAAAGAGCAAAATCGGACGAAACATATATATGAGAGATATAGCTAAATCTTAGCCGATTTTCTTCAAATTCGGCAATGTTGGTTCATGGATCAAGAAACTCTACCATTCTAAATTTCAAAACGATTGGATGTAAAATACAGCTTCTATAGAACTAAAGGGCCAAATCGGACGAAACATATATATGGGAGCTATAGCTAAATCTTAACCGATTTTTTTCAAATTCGGTAGTGTTGGTTCATGGATCAAGAAACTCTACCGTTCTAAATTTCAAAACGATTGGATGTAAAATACAGCTTCTACAGGACTAAAGGGCCAAATCGGACGAAGCATATATATGGGAGCTATAGCTAAATCTTAACCGATTTTCTTCAAATTCGGCAATGTTGGTTCATGTATCAAGAAACTCTATCATTTTAAATTTCAAAACGATTGGATGTAAAATATAGCTTCTATAGGACTAAAGGGCCAAATCGGACGAAAGATATATATGGGAGCTATATCTAAATCTGAACCGATTTCAACCAAATTCAATATCGATCTTAACAGCTGCAAAATACTCTAAACTGCAAAATTTCAGAACGATCGGAGTGAAATTGCGACCTGTAGTCGACGAACAACTTTACATGGACAGACGGACGTACGGACATGATTAAATCGACTCAGCTAGTGATTCTGAGTCGATCGGTATACTTTAAGGTGGGTCTAGCTGTATTATTTTCAGGTGTTACAAACATCTGCCGTGAAACAAACATAATACCCTGTACCACAGTGTGGTGTAGGGTATAAAAATATTTTTATGGTAAAATTTCAAACATTTTTTTCAATTCCAATTTTCATGTAATGTATTTTGGCTATATTTAAGTATAAGCTTTGGCTATTTGTAAGTTAAAGGCAATTATGATGGCTACAAATTTTGGAAACAGTCTTAAAAAATAAAAAAAGGTGATTTTAAAAAAAAGTTTTTACTGGCGAGACAGAAACCATAAAAAATTAAAAAAAAAGTCGCAAAAAGCATCCCAACGAAAACGCAATGTTAACTTGAAAAAATCTATGGATAAATGTAGATTTTTGTAACTATTTTGGTAGAATTAAGAGAATTTCAAAAACTCATGTTTCATACCGCCAGCATTGTGATTTGCTACGGGCCAAAAGTGAAACACATCGAAAGAGTGACCTAAGACCTCAAGTACAGGGTTTTCCAACAAGAGGTGTTATTTTGGTATTCAAAGAAAAATGCCATTTTTTGAGATAAATGATCGGATATTTATTTCATAATGAATAGGAAGGTATGCCGTTAACAATGAAAAACAACATCAGACAAATGGCCACCACGGCCACGCTTACAGGACCATATCCATTTCATAAAATTTTCCATAACCAAATCGCAATGTGGCTACCCTATGTCCTCGATAGCCTCACGAATTCTATCTTTGAGGCCTTGAATCGACGCTGGGCTGTTGGCGTATACCTTATCTTTCACGTGACCCAAAAGGAAGAAGTCTTGTTGAAAGTAAACGTTGTCCAGATTAATACCATCCAACCCCGACCATCACAAATCATTAATCATCTCTCGATAGCGCAATCCATCCACCGTAACTGTTGATCCAACCTCATTTTCGAAAAAGTAAGATCCAAAGACCCCTCCGGACCATAAACCGCACCAAACAGTCAGACGTTGAGGATGGAGAAGCTTATCAACAATAACTCTTGGGTTTTCCGAGCCCCAGATGCGACAATTTTGCTTGGTGGCGTAGCCACCGAGGTGGAAGTTGGCCTCATTAGTCAAGATGACTTTTCGAGGATTATCGATTTTTCAAATTTTAATAATTTCAATCGTGTATCGTTCCATTTTTAGTAATGGCGTAGTTTCTAATTGTCAAATGTCAAAGAATAAAAGCTTCAAAAGTGACAGCTACCGAAATACCGGGTGATTCAATATAACACCTCTTGTTGGAAAACCCCTTATATTTGGCGGTAATACGTTTTGCGCCATTTTACGTCGCTGGAGCAATGTTCGTCAGTTTGGTTGGTGAGCACGACAACTCTCGAATGCTGACATACTTCAAATACCCTACACCACTCTGTGGTACAGGGTATTATAAGTTTGTTCCACGGCAGATGTTTGTAACACCTGAAAATAACACAGCTAGACCCACCTTAAAGTATACCCATCGACTCAGAATCACTAGCTGAGTCAATTTAACGATGTCCGTCCGTCCGTCCGTCTGTCCATGCAAAGTTGTTCGTCGACTACAGGTCGCAATTTCACTCCGATCGTTCTGAAATTTTGCAGTTTAGAGTATTTCGCTGCTGTTGGTTGAAATCGGTTCAGATTTAGATATAGCTCCCATATATATCTTTCGTCCGATTTGGCCCTTTAGTCCTATAGAAGCTGTATTTTACATCCGATCGTTTTGAAATTTAGAATGGTAGAGTTTCTTAATCCATGAACCAACACTGCGGAATTTGAAGAAAATCGGTTAAGATTTAGCTATAGCTCCCATATATATGTTTCGTCCGATTTGGCCCTTTAGTCCTATAGAAGCTGTATTTTACATCCGATCGTTTTGAAATTTAGAATGGTAGAGTATCTTGATCCATGAACCAACATTGCCGAATTTGAAGAAAATCGGTTTAGATTTAGATATAGCTCCCATATATATCTTTCGTCCGATTTGGTCCTTTAGTCCTATAGAAGCTGTATTTTACATCCGATCGTTTTGAAATTTAGAATGGAAGAGTTTCTTGATCCATGAACCAACATTGCCGAATTTGAAGAAAATCGGTTCAGATTTAGATATAGCTCCCATATATATGTTTCGTCCGATTTGGCCCTTTAGTCCTATAGAAGCTGTATTTTACATCCGATCGTTTTGAAATTTAGAATGGTAGAGTTTCTTGATCCATGAACCAACATTGCCGAGTTTGAAGAAAATCGGTTCAGATTTAGATATAGCTCCCATATATATCTTTCGTCCGATTTGGTCCTTTAGTCCTATAGAAGCTGTATTTTACATCCGATCGTTTTGAAATTTAGAATGGTAGAGTTTCTTGATCCATGAACCAACATTGCCTAATTTGAAGAAAATCGGTTAAGATTTAGCTATAGCTCCCATATATATGTTTCGTCCGATTTGGCCCATTAGTCCTATAGAAGCTGTATTTTACATCAGATCGTTTTGAAATTTAGAATGGTAGAGTTTCTTGGTCCATGAACCAACATTGCCGAATTTGAAGAAAATCGGTTAAGATTTAGCTATAGCTCCCATATATATGTTTCGTCCGATTTTGCTCTTTAGTCCTGTAGAAGCTGTATTTTACATCCAATCATTTTGAAAATTAGAATGGTAGAGTTTCTTGATCCATGAACCAACACTACCGAATTTGAAGACAATTGGTTAAGATTTAGCTATAGCTCCCATATATATGTTTCGTCCGATTTGGCCATTTAGTCCTATAAAAGCAGCATTTACATCCAATCGTTTTGAAATTTAGAATGGTACAGTTTCTTGATCCATGAACCAACACTGCCGAATTTGAAGAAAATCGGTTAAGATTTAGCTATAGCTCCCATATATATGTTTCGTCCGATTTTGCTCTTTAGTCCTGAAGAAGCTGTATTTTACATCCAATCATTTTGAAATTTAGAATGGTAAAGTTTCTTGATCCATGAATCAACACTACCGAATTTGAAAAAAATCGGTTAAGATTTAGCTATAGCTCCCATATATATGTTTCGTCCGATTTGGCCCTTTAGTCCTATAAAAGCTGTATTTTACATCCAATCGTGTTGAAATTTAGAATGGTAGAGTTTCTTGATCCATGAGATTTAGCTATAGCTCCCATATATATGTTTCGTCCGATTTGGCCCTTTAGTTCTATAGAAGCTGTATTTTACATCCAATCGTTTTTAAATTTAGAACGGTAGAGTTAATTGATCCATGAACCAACACTACCGAATTTGAAGAAAATCGGTTAAGATTTAGCTATAGCTCCCATATATATGTTTCATCCGATTTGGCCCTTTAGTCCTGTAGAAGCTGTATTTTACATCCAATCGTTTTGAAATTTAGAATGGTAGAGTTTCTTGATCCACGATTTGGCTCTTTAGATCTAATCGTTTTTATACCCTACACCACACTGTGGTACAGGGTATTATTTAAGTATAAAATGTACCAAAAGTAAATTTATGTAAACAATTTATACATGAATTACAAAATTTATATATCAGAGTTATTCAATATTACGAGAGTGGTGTAGGGTATTATATAGTCGGCACCGCCCGACTTTAGCCTTTCCTTACTGGTTTCTATCTCAGGCTAAGTTCGAAGTTGTGCCAAATTGGTCCATTCCTTCCCTTTTTGGTACCCGCCACACAAATTGAAAATTTTACACGGAAAGTTAAACAGCTTATTACTTGTATACAAGTGCAAAAAAATACTTGAAATTTTGTGTAATGTTATGTTTTTAAAGTGCCTATGTTCCGGTAAAAAAATGGGCATAATTGTACCGCCCCTTTTAGTACCTCCCACACAAATGGACCGTTTTGCACCAAAAGTAAACAGCTTATAACTTTAATACCTGTACATACAAATGCAGACATGTATGATACAAAAATTGGAATATTGTTGTCTAATCGTCTGGAAAATGTTGTATACATGTACGATAAATCAGAAATCGAAAATCAAAACAAAAATCCCGCAATTCCCAAAAAAAAAAAATTCCGGGCTATAAATAAATGTGGCACTCTTGTGACACCTTACTACATAAAAAGAAATTTTGTGAAAAAATTAAAATAAATGAAAATAAAACTTCAAAACACTACAAATATTTTTTCATATTTTCATAACTTTTGGCTCAGTAGTCATATTTGATGGAAATTATTTTCATCAGATAGAAAATTTTGTTGACAATTTAGAAAAATTGATGTTCGAGAAATGAGTATAAGTACTATATTCTGGTCATTTACAAAATTATGGGACATACAAAAAATCAATTTTCAAAGGCAGGCATATAATAAGGCCTTAAAATACTTAAAATGTTTATATATATTTTTTTTTACTTTGCAGGCATTGATGTCGGAAATCGAAAATAATTCGCACATAATTATATTTATCCCACAAAAATTAATTTTTCCCCCTATATCTTCTATATTAAACACAGGGCTCCAAATTTGCCCTTGCACATTAACTTGTGACAGATGATAATCACGTTAAGTGAACAAGGAATTTTCTTTAAGGTATCATATTTTGACGCAACTTGGTGGAAATGTCAGGTATCATGTCCTGATATCGAGGATAAAAAATTGTTGGGAGATATTTGGATGTAAATGTAGGTTTAAATGCAAAAATTTTTGGGCTTGAGACCTACATACAGTTTTTTTTATGTAATTTGAGACACACTATTCCATAAAATCAAAACCACAATTTTTTACGGTAGACTTTATATTTTAATTAAAATTTTCATGAAAGATATCATTAATATTTGATACAGTTTAAGACAGTTTTAGCTATTATATAAATGTTGGAAATATTTATTTCACATTGAAAGTGGTGTAATAACAGTCGTTAAAAAACTACAACAAAATTGATCTTTTATATTATTATATTTTTTTTATTATATTTTATTATATTTTACTTTAAAAAATCTATGGATAAATATTGCAATTGTAAAAGGATTATTCTCTCATTTTTTTGCTTTAATATGAAAAGATATTAACAATGTAAACATCTCTTTTAGAATTTTTGGCAAGTGATTTTTGTGGTAATTTCAAATAAAATTTTTCATAATAATATTTCACAGTTTTTAAAAAATAAAAAATGGAAAATAATGTCAAGGGTAAGTACTTTATTAATATAACAGGTGGCGCAAAAGTAACCTTTCGATGTTATGTTAGACGCGATTGGCGGTCAGCAGCTAACAGCTGATGCACCGTCTGGACTTTGTACGGAAACATCTTCAAATCTTGTACCAAAATTCGCTGTAGAGACCGTCGACTGAACATCGATAGAGTGACCTAATAGACTCCAAGAATATTTGGCGGAAATTAGTTTTGGGTAATTTTAAGTCGTTTGGACAATGTCCGTCCTGTCTGGCTGGCGCGCACGGTGATATTCCCCAGCAAAATCTTGGTAAGTACCTGTCATTATTCCCTGCATTACCAAATAATGACATCTCATTATTCGCTGCATTACTTTCGCCTTATTAATAATGACTTACCAATAACAACAGAAATAAATGATTTTTTGTTATCAAAATGTTGGAAAAATTTTAATTTAGTCCAATTTTGGCTATATGTGGGTTATTGTACAGGATTTATTTATTTTTTAGCATGTTTGCAAATAATACATGCAGTTTTGAATAAAAATACCATAAATATTTACGTACATCGTATGATGTTAAACCATTGAAGAATTTTGCACATGGGGGTTTGGGTTCAGAAATTCGAATCTGGCATGAGGAAATTGCTTGTTTCGAGAAAAATGTTCGACAATATGCAAAAAAAACAGTTTAAATTGCCATGTCTGCATATATGTATGTATACTACTTATATTATAACTAATTGGTAATGCATTATTCAAGTACTAAAGATCGTTAAAATATAGGCACATATTTATGTGGTATGCCTATGCTATAAATAAGTACTTATTATGCTACTTTATTGTATGCTTTTGGGGAGTACTTTCCTCCAATGACATCCACATGTTAAAATATTGAGAAAAGTGGCTAAATAATAAGTACTTACCTTTATCGAACTTTGCTTATTCTTCGGATTATTTGGTAATGAGAAATTTTGATGGGTCGATTGACTTAAAATTAAGTATGCGTCAATTTTTCTTTCTTTCTCAGGCTAGGGTCAAAGATGGATTAAGTTGGTACATTTCTTCGAGTAGCTCCTTCACGAAGGGTCAACATTTAGTGAAATATTGATTTTCTGATAACTCTATACTACTACTAAGAATCTTACACAATTCCAAACATAGTATTAGTTGCGTGGTCGATATCATCTTGAGGGAAATGGGCGAAGTTGCCACGCGAAATGGACCATTTTGCAGAAGAAGTTGATTGCAGTCAATATAAATACTTAAAATGTTGTGATGGGTAATGCCTTTACAGTACATATAGTCGCGTGCAAAATGGGCGTTATTACCACGCCCCTTTTGATACCTCCCATTCAAATGGACCATTTTGCACAAATACTAAAGGAACCTTCCATAAAAATTGGAATTTAAAAAATTTACTATACAATTTTTTTGTGGTTTCGTAAAGGAACAAGCCTCAATCTATAAAAAAAAGGTTTTAGATCTCGGAAGCAAAAAATATTTTTTTTGTGCATAGTATTATTTGGACTGAATTATTCCTACCAATGTGAGACGGACGGACATTGCTCATATGATCGAAGATGTCTACCATAATTATGTTCTTGCGTTACTCCTTCCACTTGTTTCACGTTTGACCCAAAGCAAATGTTATGTACCCTCTTCAACAAAAGTGAGGGCATTACAAGTAGGAACATTTCAGTTTAACGTTGTGGGAAATATGCTCGTAATATGTTACCAATTTTTGAAATTTCAAAGTCCAATATATATATATATTGAATATATTAAATCGAAAATCATATGAAACGAAATAAGAAATTATAATTGCGACCCATATGTATGTGTGTGCGGCTGATAAACATACACATGTATAGAAGATATACATATACATTTTCACAAATCCATTAAAAACACGACCGCAGTGAGATGCGTATATGCATAGTTGAAAAACCGCAAAAGGAGCGAATTTACGATTATGCTACTGAATGATTTATAAGCGGTTGACACATTGCCAAAACGTCATTGATGCAACGTAACGCATCGCATTCACGTCCACATTCACAAGCACTCACAAAGTCATGGGGCACAATTGCATGCAACCAAGAAAGACGGACGGACGGACGACGGACGAACCTGCCCACATTCAGATGAATGAATGTCCACTCATTGGCCCCACCCGCCGACGTCCATCATGCGATGTGCAGCGTTCGACGCCCACCAAGTTTTGTGGTGCATACAAATGCATTGGCCGTCAACGACATTGAAAATGCCACTCACCACCCACCCTCTGGGAAGGGAGGACATTAAGGATACACCATCACACAAAATCAACAGAGCATCATCAAAAGGACAAACCAAACCAAACCAAACTATTAAAAAATATACAAAAGATACAGACGTTACGGTCACAGGACATCATTGAAGGAGCAGAGAGGTGATTTGCAACTACTCCTCCCCAGTAATAACCTCGACTATCTTCATCTCGTCCACCACCACCAAGGCTATAAGTATGCACATTACATGAAAGTTTTGTAATTAGAGAAACTTTCCGTTGTCTCTGTGAACGAACAACGAACGCTGCTTAATATAAAATTGTGATAAATAAAGAGCAGAGCAATTCCTGTGTAAAGTACATCGGGCACAATAAAATAACTCATTATGATTGAAGTGCATATTTTTATACGACAGTTTGCGGCAAATATTGGCCTGTCTTTCATATTTATTTCAACGTTTAAATTAAAAATACATTTCTTAGCACTGTGGCTTTGATTCACTGATTGTGGAGAGCATCTCTACTCCCTACATAAATAGGTATATTGAAATGTTGACAATTTCTTTGTGAAAGCTGCTTGCTGGCTCATGGTTTGTATTGTAAAATATAAAACGGTGTGCGAGGCTATATTCGTATTTAAAAAACGAATATCTCAGAATCGTAAAAGAAAACGAAATTTGGTATATAATTTTGTGGCATTATTAACATGTGCAATTAATTATACCCTCACTATAGTGTGACGGGGGTATATATCATTTGCTACGGAAAAAAAGTGTAACACATCGAAGGAGTGACCTAAGACCCCAAATATGTTCGGCGGAAATCTGTATTGACTCCTATGCTACTTATCCGAATCCTTTGTAATTTAACGCGTAGTAATAGTTTATGTATCACTATCAACTTAAGAAAAACGGGTGAAGTGGCCCCTCCCCTTTTGGTACCTGTCACACAAAGGGACCATTTTGTTCAAAAAGTTTATAGAGCCTAGGGTCCCGTGAAAAATGGGCGTTGTTACCACGCCACTTTTGACAATGTATTAGTACTGATTTTCAAATCTAGACAAGTCCAGCTATAACTGTGGGACTATATCTAAATCTGAACCGATTTCGACCAATTTCAGTTTCAAAAGAGCACAGCGCTAAATTTCGTCACAATCGGACATTAAATACGACCTGCACTTTTATTACATGAATACATGACCAGACAGACAGACGGACATGGCTAAACACAGCAAAATCTTGGTAAGTACATGTCATTATTCCCTGCATTACCAAATAATGACATCTCATTATTCGCTACATTACTTTCGGCTTATTAATAATGACTTACCAATAATAACAGAAATAAGTGATTTGTGATTGTTATCAAAATCATTTTAGCAAATTTTAATATAATGCAATTTCAGACAATACGTGCAGATTTTAATGAAAATACCAAAAATTCGAATCTGGCATGAGGAAATTGTTTGTTTCGAGAAATATGCGCGACAGTATGCAAAAAATAATTTTAAATGGCCATTTCTACATATCTACTACATATTTTATAACTTATTGGTAATGCATTATTCAAGTACATAAAATCGAGCTACAAATAAGTACTTATTATGCTACTTTATTGTATGCTTTTGGGAAGTACCTTCCTCCAATGACATCCCCATGTTAAAATAATGAGAAAAGTGGCTAAATAATAAGTACTTACCATTCTCGAACTTTGCTTACTCGTCGGATTATTTGGTAATGAAAAATTTTGCTGGGAATCGACTTAAAAAGCGTTTCTATTTATGTCGATCGGTAATAAACTATGTTTCAATTTCTTCTGTTTTTGAGCGTTACAAACAAATGCATAAGACCCTGTACCACAGTGTGGTGTAGGGTATAAAAATAAAAAATGAAGCCGAAGACGGAATATTAGAAAAACAATGAACAATCGACGGTTGTTTTTCCGCTGTCGAAGTAAATTGCAAATATTTCCATAATGAATAAATAAACAATTATTTTGAGCATTAAATTGCTAAACATGCAAATTATGCTAAATCCAATTTTATGAAAATTTTGATTTTTTATAGAATGACTAGCTGGACTCGGTCCACTTTGTTGCCCCAGATATCCGATTCCGTCCATTTTTGGACTAATAACGTAGACTGCCGCCAAAGACATATACACAAAACTCAGCAATCTCTCAAATTTCTCAAGATATATCAATTTAAAAACATGGCTCATGAGGGCGGGGTCACTACCATTGGCCCAATCCCTCCAATTTTTTTACCAATCACGTAGCCTGTTACCAGATAAATATACACAAAATTACAGCAATCTCGCTAACAAATTGTGCCAGATATCTTAATTTCACAATTTTACCTATATGGGCGGGGCCAAGCTCATGTGTGCGAACTCGCCCATTTTCCGATCCCGTCCATTCTTGGACAAATAACCTAACCACCAGATACATATACACAAAATTACAGCACTCTCGATAACAAATTGTGCAAGACACATAAATTTAAAATATTGGCTTATACGGGCTGGGCTACACCCACTGGTCCTATTCCGCCAATTTTTGTGTCAATCACGTAGACAGCCGCCAGACACTGCCAGACACTTACAGCACTATCGCTTATAAATTGTGCAAGATATGTCAATTTCAAAATTTGTACACAAAATTACAGCACTCTTGCTAACAAATTGTGTAAGATATCTCAATTTTTAAATTTGGCCTATATGGGCGGGACCACGCCCATTGTTCCGATATTGCCCATTTTTGGACCACTTACGCAGACTGCTACCAGATATATATGCGCAAAATTTCAGCACTTTCGCTAACAAATTGTGTAAGATATCTCAATTTCAAAAGTTGGCCTATATGGGCGGAGCCACGCCCATTTTCCCGATCCCGCCTTTTTTTTGACCAATCGCGTAGAATGCCACCAGATACTTCCACACAAAATTACAGAACTCTCGAGTTCTGTAATTGAGATATCTCAATTTAAAAATTTGGCTTATATGGGCGGGGCCACGCCCATTAGTCCGATTCCGCCCATTTTTGGAAAATTCACATAATCTGCCACAAAATGCATACACACAAAATTTCAGCACTCTAGCTAAAATTGTTCTTAATATCAAAATTGGACCCATATGAGCGGGTTCACGCCCACTTGATGTATCGAAAACTCAAGTACCCTATTTTCAGCACCCCCTGCACAGGGGGTGGAATGTACACATGTAAATTTTGTGAAAATTTCAAGATGATTGGTCCAGCCGTTTAGACGTCTATATATATAGATAGAAGATTTAAAAATTTATCATCTAGAAAAAAGAAAACACCAAACAAACATACTGTTTCCCCCTTTGAACAGTGATATGAAAATATGTATTCACAAAGGGTTAAAATTTAGTGAATTGTAGGTTCTGTAATACATCTCTAATTCTTCTATACCATTTATGCGAATGTTCTCGAATGTGCCACACATAGCAATATTTTATCTGGCGCTATCGCATAAAAAATAGGCAAAGTTGCCACGCCCCTGAACGACGTCCACGCAAAGACACTTTGGTTCGCGTAGCGGTCTTTGAGCATACATCAGAGGAGAAAATCCTTAACCCCCGCCGAAGGTCGCCCACTCAAGAACACTTTGGTCCACGTAACCGGCTTTAGACATTTCCACTACATCCATGGACGTAGTGACATCTAGTGCGGACATTGTGACACCCCTTTTTGTTCACTGTAAATTTGCATCTAATCGGCTCATATTTAGATTATCAAAAGGGTTGTGAGGTATAATGTAAAAGGGATGTGTCCGGCATTAGTTGTTCTCCACTTAAAAGAAGGATGGCTACAAAAACACTGTGAGAACGCAACAAAATAACGAGGTTCTGGTAATGGATTTTGATAGAGGGGAGGTCATTTTAGAGGGATGGCAGTATTTCCCTTTTTCACATTCTTGTGATGAATCATCATAGGAAACCTTTTGATCCTTATATTTTATGTATAGGATATGTTTAGCAATATTATTTAAACACAACGAAGAACATTTTTGCGGATCATTTTAGCCCTCTAGCTCCATCAAATATCGAATATTTTTAGATCTATTTTAATGAATCGTAAAAGACATTCCTAAAATTTCTTTTACTATTAATTAATGTTCTACAAAAATGATGGCCATCAAATTCTACTGTATGTGTCAGAACACACGAAAGCCCAAAACTTAACACAAACACCAAACTCCAGCAAAAACCCTTTTTGGCCGGTTCGAGACACTGGTTGAATGAATTACATAACTTATACGACATGGTGTTCGAGGCAATAACGACAGCAGTAAAGAGTGGTCTGATTAGAATTTGATTGGTTTTGTGTTAAATTTTGGGCTTTGGTGTTTTCTGACACTGATTTTATGAGCAAGATTTTTGTAGAACATTTCATCCCCACCCTCCCAATTTTTAGGGGTGTTATTTACGATTTATTAAAATAGATCCAAAAATTGCCAATATGTGCTGGAGCTACAGGGTTAAAAAGTTCCATAAAAATGTTACTCGTAATGTTTTAAGTAATATTGTCGAACATATCCTGTACATAAGATGTAAGGATCACAAGGTTTCCTACGCCGATTCTTCTTTTGTATGTGAAAAAGGGCGAAATACTGTCATCCCTCTAAAATGACCTCCATACGTAAACTTTAAAAACGACGATTAATGTTAATATATTATATTTCTTCCCCATCTACACGCAAAGGAAAAACGTTTGGAGGTCGTTTATCGCAAACAAAGTTCTTTATGTCAAACGCTCTAATTTTTGCCGTAACAGTTGACATATTTCCAGTGAATGAAAACGTTTATAGTAAACGTAGTTTCGCTTGCCGTACACAAACATTCTTTCATTCGTTTATGGAAACACATTGTATTTTAACATGATTGAGCATTTTAAAGATTGCATTTTAAAGAACGAAGATCGTAAATTGTTGTTATTTTGTGAGAGTGCTCACACATTACACATTTTTTATGTGTTGGAAATATTATGAGAAACGTTATTAGTGCGTGTTGTTTTGTTAACAGTTCTGCAGGCGGCAGTGGAGATTTTTCTGTGCATCCCTCCCTCCGAACTGTTGCAGCACTTCACAGCATTTACAATTGTACTCAGCAAACGTAGAGTCGTATGCTGTTGGGCATTTGTTTTTGTACTCGCGTCCGAAGTTTTTCATGCTATTTTCTAATGTAGTCGGGTCATACTTCTTCATTTCGAAGAAGAAGTATGACCCGATGACATCGCCAGCCCATAAGCCGCACCAAACGAACTGGGCGAGCATGCACTGGTGTTTTCAAATCTCCTACCAGGTTTGCTGAAATTTGCGCACAATTCTCCCGATTGTGGACACATTTGGTCGATTATTCTGATCAAAACAACATCACGAAGTGCATTTTGATTTGAACGTCCATTTTCGAAAAAGGCTTAAAAAACTTTAACGCGTTGCTCGATTGTGTATCTACATATCCATGGTTCGAATTGAGTTAGTCTGAAATTGAGAAATGTCAAATGAAATGCAGAAAAAAACTTGACGTTTAGGTGTGGTTCACATTCAACATCGGCCCTTACAATTTAACCACCTTATACAAATAAAAGAAATGAATAAATGATTGTTTTGCAACAAACATTTTCTCAATTTTGATTGTGACAAACACAATAACCGTTTACATCAAACGTTACAAAAGGTTTGGGATAAACAGATATTGCTTGTGACAAACGCAATAACCGTTTGCAACAAACGTTTCACAGCGTTTGTAATAAATATAAACCATTTATGATAAGTCCACTAACCGTTTGCTATAAACGTTCCTTTGGGTTTTGGGATAAACATATGTAAATCGTTTGCGACAAAGATAGACCGCAAACAAATTTCTTTTATGTAATTTTTCATTTTCAAAAAATGTAGCAATGCGTGCTGAAAAAAAGCTTTCTGAGATTCGTGATACAAGAAAAAAAAATATTGTTAACAATTTATCTGTTCATCGAGTGCACTGTGCAATTTCGTCGTACCACGGATACATCAAAGGAATGCAATGTACGAATACCAAAATGTATGTGAATAAAAGCGCGCTCCCTCTCTCTTCATACCTCAGTATTAAAGTTATATCCATCCAACCATTCGGCGGTTATTTCGAATCACCTCGAATTGACCGCGACAATCTTTGGTGTGTTGACTGATTCGATGAATGAATGCATAAATGAATGAATGAGCGACTGAACGACGGATGGATGACTGCAGTCCGGATAGTCATGCAAATCCTGTTAACAAAAAAATGTCGGCTTAAATTGCATTTCTGTGGCCGTTTGCGTCATTCCCACCGTATTCATCGCCATTCATCTCGCTATGTGTGAGATGACGCCTTGAACCAACAAAAAAGGATGAACTGCATCGGCTTGTTGTTCGAATGTTGCGGTCATTGTATTCCACAAAAGTAATAAACATTTCATATCCTCTGCACTTTGGTTCATGCAATAGCTCACTTAAGTGGTTTTCACGTTTTCACATTGGAATACATACTTTTTGTATTATTGTGTTACTACGCTGGCAGGAGACGGAGGAATGGTGTGGACCACCGTCCTTCGGTTCGGCGGTCCGTCCATCCATACTGACTTTGGCTGCCAGTGTCTGGAAGGTTTTAGCCATTTGTCTCGCTGAGGTTTGCCTTTCCCTCCGGCCACGACAGGTCCTGGCCATTTACACACTTTTACTTTTTTTCCCCTTGTAACGCTTCAGTTTGTGGATCTTGAAAGCAGCAGCAGCCTCTGTATATGTCTGACAAGGTCTGCAACTTGAAACTATTATTGCAATGAAATGCAAAAATCTGTTTCGGGGTGCGGGACCACTGCTGAATTTAATTGCAAATGTCAACCGTGCCAAATGCGGACGGACAGTCGACGACAATGACAATCTGTCTGTCTGTCTTTCCGTCCGTCCTTCCGAGGCATAGCAAAGGTTATTGCAAATAATTTCTTACATGACCGAGAACAACATTGGGGGGAAATTACATTAAGACCACCAGTAGTTGGTCGCCGTCAATTTCCGTTTCGCTGATTTTGCTCATTTAATTCTTTTCATTTCTGTTTTGTTTTGTTCTTTAGTCATTTTGTGCATTTTTAATGTCCAGAAATATGTAGCCACGCGTACTTGCATGTCGAGACAACGCAAACATACCGTAAGTGCCTTCCAAGCAACCAACCATCCGATACAGCACAGTGGTTCACAAATTATCTGATTTTATGGCAACTTTTTATTACAGAATACGTTTATTTTTAACCACTGTTATGTATATCAACTGTGGTTAAACGTAAATTGTAATTCTACGTTATTAGTCCAAAAATGGGCTGGATCGGACCAATGGGGGTGGCACGGCCCATATAAGCCAAATTTTGAAATTGAGATACCTTTCACAATTTTTGTAGCGAAAGTGCTGTAATTTTGTGTACATATATCTGATAGACGTCTACGTTATTGGTCAAAAAGATGGCGGGATCAGACCAACGGGCGTGGCCCAGCCCTTATAAGCCAAATTTTGAAATTGAGATAAATTGCACAATTTATTACCGAGAGTGCTGTAATTTTGTGTATATGTATCTGGTGATAGTCCACATGATTAGTCAAAATATGGGCGGGATCAGACCAATGGGCGTGGCACGGCCCATATAAGCCAAATTGAAACATTTCACACAATTTATTGGCGAGAGTTCTGTAATTTTTTGTTTATGTATCTGGTGGTATTCCACGTTATTGATCCAAAAATGTGTGGGATCGGACCAGTGGACGTGCCCATATAAGCCAAATTTAGAAATTGAGATATCTCTCAATTCTGGTAGAAGTCTACGTGATTGGTCCAACAATTGGCGGTATCGGACCAATGGGTGTGGCCCCGCCCATATAAACCAAATTTTGAAATTGTTATATCTTGCACAATTTATTAGAGAGTGTGCTGTAATTTTGTGAATAGGTATCTGGTAGAAGTCTAAGTGATGGTATAATAATGGGAGGCATCGGACAAATGGGCGTGGCCCCGCCCATATAAGCCATATTTTTAAATTGAGATATCGCACACGATTTGTTAACGAGAGTGCTGAAATTTTGGTATATGTATCTGATAGTAGTCTACGTGACTGGTCCAAAAATGAGCGGGATCGGACCAATGGGCGTAGCCCTGCCCAAATGGACCAAATTTTGAAATCGAGATATCTTCCACAATTTGTGGGCGAGAGTGCTGCAATTCTGTGTATATGTATCTGGTGGCAGTCTACTAGATTGGTACAAAAATGGGCGGACCCCGCCAATAATAGAAACATTTTGAAATTTAAATATCTTGCACAATTTGTTAGCGAGAGTGCTGTTGTTTTATGTAAATGTATTTGGTGGCAATATTCCTGATTGGTTCAAAACGAACGAGATCGCAAATCTAAATCTGGGGCAGCGAAGTGGACCGGGTCCAGCTAGTAAAATATAATTATAAAATAACTAACTATGAAATGGGCCAGCATTTTTAATATCGTGCGCATCAGCCAGCAGACAGACAGACGGACGGACATTGCCCATTCCACTTAAAATGACACAAAACGAATACCCGCCGAACATACTTAGAGTCTTCCTTTCCTCCTTCGGTGTGTTTCACTTTTGGTCCGTAGCAAATGATATATAAATTAGGGTATACAAATGTAGAAACATTAAATTTTTGGAGTTACAAAATTTTTATTTGCTCTTGAACGGCTGAATAAATTTGTACAAAGTTTACGTCTTTTGAAAGGGTACATAACGGACATTTTTCTATGGATTTTTTGTAAATGTTGTGAATTTTTATTTAAAAAAATTAATTAAACAAAATTGGTACTCCTTCGATATAAAATTTATATAGAATATGCTCCAGGCTCTCACGAATCTAAATAGCTTTCGGATTTTTGGGGACTCAATATTTTTTAAAAATTATGGTCGAAATAAGAAGGTAGGTCTGGCAATTTTGGATATTATTCTTCAGTGTCTTCACATATGAATTGTATAATCTCTTTGTATTACATTTTATACGCAATGTTTGGTAGAAAAGAAGAAAACTGTGAAAAATTACGTCCATAACTGGTATAAGTAATAAAATTAAAGTTATAAAAAAATTTTATTAAAAAAGGCATCTTACAAATTAAAAAACCAGTAAGGAAAGGCAGAAAGTCGGGCGGGGCCGACTATATAATACCCTACACCTCCCTAACAATGCGATAAAGGTCATTGCGATAATAATTTGGAATAATTGGTAAGTCGGCAGCAATACCAAATCAGGAGGAACATATATATGGAGGTTATATATAAATCTGAACCGATTTTCCCTGAATACTCATTCATGTAAAAAGACCTCTTTCTGTAGAATTTCGTACTGATCGGATATAAAATACAGTCTCGCTTACGTGTCAAATCGGTGGTAACATATATACGGGCTATATCTAAATCTGAACCGATATTCCCCGAATTTGGCAGTATTCCTTCGAGTAATAAGAAACCTCTTTCTGCCGAATTTCGCACTGATCGTATATAAAATACAGTTTCTACAGCATTTACATGTCAAATCGGGGGTAACACATATATGGGGGCTATATCTAAATCTGAACCGATTTTCTCCGAATTTGGCAGTATTCCTTCGAGTAATGAGAAACCTCTTTCTGCCGAATTTCGCACTGATCGGATATAAAATACAGTTTCTACAGCATTTACATGTCAAATCGAGAGTAACATATATGTATATGGGGTAACATATACATATATGGGGGCTATATCTAAATCAGAACCGATTTCCCTCAAATTTGGCAGTGTTAATTCACGTAATGAGAAACCTCTTTCTGCCAATTTTTTACTGATCGGATATAAAATACAGTCTCTACATCGCTTACATGTCAAATCGGGGGTAACCTATATATGGGGGCTATATCTAAATCTGAACCGATTTCCCTCAAATTTGGCAGAATTAATTCATGTAATAAGAAACCTCTTACTGCCGAATTTCGTACTGATCGGATTAAAAATACACTTTTTACAGCGCTTACATGTAAAATCGGGGGTAACATATATATGGGGGCTATATCTAAATCTTAACCGATTTTCTCCGAATTTGGCAGTATTCCTTCATGTAATAAGAAACCTCTTTCTGCCTAATTTCACACTGATCGGTTATAAAATAAATTGTTTACGGCGCTTACATGTGAAATCGGGGATAACGTATATATGGGGGCTATATCTAAATCTGAACCGATTTCTTCCAAATTTAACAGTGTTCATTAATATAATAAGATACCTCTTTCTGCTGAATTTCATACTGATCGGATATAAAATAAAGTTTTTACAGCGCTTACATGTCAAATCGGGGCTAAAATATATATGGGGGCTATATCCAAATCTGAACCGATTTTAACCAAATTAAATAGGGATCGTCCTTGGGCCTAAAAAAAAGATATGTGTAAAGTTTCGTCAAGATCGGGCCATAATTGCTACCTGTACTTTGATTACAAAAATACATCTACAGACGGACAGACGGACATAGCTAAATCGACTCAGAAAGTGATTACAAGTCGATCGGTATAATAAACAATAGATATATATCTTCTCCTTTTGGGTGTTACAAACAAATGCACAATGTCATAATACCCTGTACCACAGTGTAGGGTATAAAAACGTAAGCAAGTAAAAAATTTCAGTCGGGTAAGGGCAAACAGTTATACCCCCACTTTGTGAATAATGTAAATATGCACTGGTATATGTACTAATAATGGGTGATTCCTCATGAGGCTTCATTTATAATGTAAAATAAAACATATAAATTTTGAAAGTGAACTTAAAATTTTTATTATCGGATAAAAGAACAATTTAAGGCATTTACTGTTTGAAAATGATATCATGTAAATGTTGGCCCTTACTATGTCTGAGGTGGTTCATTCTTAAGGTCAAATTTTGGGCGACTCGTTGGAGCATAGCGACTGGTATCTCGCGAATAACACGAGTAATTATGGCTTCCAAAGCATCAATCGGATGACCTCAGACTTTACCTGTTGCTCATCAGCCCAAATACGGCAATTTTGTTTTTTAAGGTATCCATTGAGCCAGAAATGTACTTCATCACTGAATAAAATTTCACGATAAAACACCGGATTTTCATTGAATTTTTCGGGTTGAGTCAAGTTGAAGTTAGAGACGCTGTTGTGGTGTGAGTTTTTAAATGATGACTTCCCAAACGAGACTGAACAAAAATGACAAAGCAGCACAAAATGACATAACTTGAACATCTTTAAAAGCATGAGATTCCGCGAAATCACAAAGAATATTTTAAAGATGAAAATGTTAAAAAATAATAAAGTTTTTGAACCCTATTTGTTTGGTAGAAATATTTTTGGTAGTTTATTTTTAATGTAATTTTGAAGTTGGTTCGAACGTGACATGTCCAATGTGACATTTTTCCCATGACCTTTTTATACCCTACACCACACTGTGGTACAGGGTATTATGACTTTGCGCATTTGTTTGTAACACCCAAAAGGAGAAGAGATAGATCCATTGTTTATTATACCGATCGACTTGTAATCACTTTCTGAGTCGATTTAGCTATGTCCCTCTGTCTGTAGATGTATTCTTGTAATCAAAGTACGGGTCGCAATTATGGCCCGATCTTGACGAAACTTTACACATATCTTTGTGTAAAATTCGGCAGAAAGAGGTTTCTTATTACATGAAGGAATACTGCCAAATTCGGAGAAAATCGGTTCAGATTTAGGTATAGCCCCCATATACAGGGTTGCCCATATTCGACGGACCCATCTGACAACGCCATAACTTTTGACAGAGATGTCAGATCGCTTAATGACATACCGCGTTTGAAGCGTCAGTCCAAGCAGATTTTTACCATGGAACAATACACGCCACGCGAGCGCTCTGAAATAGTTGAAATTTACATTCAACAGAAGAAGTCAATTGTGAAAACTTAATGTGCTTTTAAAATATTAAAAAATGAAGCCCATTTCACATTGAATGGGACCGTAAATAAGCAAAATTGCCGTATTTACGCCACTGAAAATCCTCAGGAGATTCACGAATTGCCTATTCATGACGAAAAAGTCACAGTTTGGTGCGGCGTTAGTGCGAAAACGGTCATTGGGCCGTTTTTCTTCCAAAACGAAAATGGCCATGCTGTTACCATCAACCAGGAGCGTTATCGCGACATGATGACCAATTTTGTGATGCCAATTATTCGTCGAAAGCGTATGAGGCAGTTCTGGTTTCAACAAGACGGCGCTCCACCGCACACAAGTCGCATAACAATCGATTTTCTGAAGAATTTGTTTCCGGGCCGTTTGATGTCGAAAAGTGGTGATTTGGACTGGCCACCGCGTTCGCCCGATTTGACGCCGCCTGACTTCTTCTTGTGGGGATATTTGAAGTCAAAGGTTTACGTTAACAAGCCAAGGACCGTAGAAGAGCTCAAGGACAACATTCGTGAAGAAATAGCCGCTATTCCGGCCGAAATGTTGGCGAAAACGATGGAAAATGCTGCAAAAAGGGTACAATACGCCATCAACGCCAGAGGCGGCCATTTGAGAGATATCATATTCAAAAATTGATGTAAACAAATCTACTTGGAACAAATTAAATGATTAAGATTGCCAACCGCCAAATTTTTATTTTTTTCTTTGATTTTTTTTAAAAAAACATGGGTCCGTCGAATATGGGCAACCCTGTACATGTTATCCCCGATTTTACATGTAAGCGCTGTAAAAAGTCCAATCAGTACGAAATTCGGCAGAAAGAGGTTTCTTATTACATGAATTAATACTGCCAAATTTGAGGAAAATCGGTTGAGATTTAGATATAGACCACATATATAGGTTACCCCCGATTTGACATGTAAGCGCTGTAGAGACTGTATTTTATATCCGATCAGTACGAAATTCTACAGAAAGTGGTCTTTTTACATGAATGAGTATTTAGGGAAAATCGGTTCAGCTTTATATATAACCTCCATATATATGTTCCTCCTGATTTGATTTGGTATCAACGCGCTATAGAAGTTGTACTTTACTTTCGATCATTAATATTTTCCGGAAAGATGTTTCTCAATTTAGGAACGAATATTGCTTAATTTAGCGATTATCGGCTCAGAATTAGATAATATGTTCCTGCCTACTTACCAATTATTCCAAATTATTTTCGCAATGATCTTTATCGCATTGTAAGGGAGGTGTAGGGTATTATATAGTCGGCCCCGCCCGACTTTCTGCCTTTCCTTACTGGTTTAAATAAAACATATTGGTGTAGAGACAACTGTGTCGAACTGGCAACCCTTACCAGTCACATGGGTGATGAAAATGGTGAATTTAAGTCTGTGTCATGTAAAAGACCATCTGATGATATCCCCGCACAGGATTGAAATACGTATAAGGGTATGTGTTTACATGGCTTTCAAAGCGCAGTGTCTTATCTTTACCAATACACCACAAAAACCTCTCTTTCGAAAGGAAGAGTTGATCGAAAAAGCTGAACAATTCGAATGTGAAAACATTCAACAAATCTAATGAAATTAAAAATTAAATCGATCATTAACAAAAAGCTTCTAAAAACATTTAAAAAAAAAAACAAGTAAAGACGGATTAAGTTGTTCGGTCATGCCGAATCTTTTATACGCTCCACAATGGATCGCATATGAATGGTTTCGTGTAAAACTAAAAAATTTAACCAAATTTCAGCTCAATTCGTTGAAATTTAAGGTTTTTATGGCGTTACGAAGATAAATCGAAAGGGACCTTTGTATAAGGGATATATAAAAACATGGTCCTACGAGTAATGCCGTTCGTGTGAAGGATTCCGGGTATAAATTAACACCAGTTACTAATTTTTAGCACGATCAGTTGACATTTCGTCGGCTCAATGCTATTTTGTTCCATACGCCATTTTGTATGATCGGAGAAAAACGCAATTTATTGTTTGAGTAAAAGCAGGACTGAAGAGTTACACACTTTTTATTTCATACGGTTCCCAACAGTGTTTGTATGATTCTCTTGCATTTCTATGCCAGTACATCAAAAAATAAGCAAGTTATAACAATTTTTGTACTTGGCATTTTGGTCCATATCCACTTTTATTTTAATATTTTTTCGTATTTGTATTACATGTATTACATGGACCACAAAAACACAAAATACATGGACACTAATTTACATATTGTGATCGAAAAAACGTAAAATACTGAGTGAAAAATATAGGGCGACAGAAAAATTGAGACATAGAAGAAAATATCGAAATTATTTCCCGTTATTCAGAGTAAAACAAATTTACCCTACCAATATCTCGAAAACTAGGCGAGATAGGAAAAATGATTGCAGATTCTGAAAGAGCATGCTTGGAACCCATATTATCAACTCCTAACTTAAAAAACACAAAAATGGCGTATGGAACAAAATAGCATTAAGCCGACGATTTGTGGTCTCGATGTAGTTAAGAATTCAAATCGGGGAGATGCTATATATAGGGGCTGTATAAAATAATGGGCCGATAGTGTCAATTTTCAATCCCATGATACTTGTAGCTATAAGAACTATCTATACCAAATTTCGGTTATCTAGCTCTATTACTGTAGGCTGTAGTTCAAGCGAGTGGATGCTTGAACTTTACACTTACGGTGTCGAACGTGACAAACTTTAAATGGATATAGAAAAAAATCTATATAAATTTGTAAACAGATTTTTTGGAATATTGGTATTTTATACAAATTCTATTTGTGCCAATAGTTTGATGCACTTTCTTTGAATATTTCTGGTCTAGTGATAACTAATGCTTCTTTTCGGTGTCAAACGTGACAATAGGCTTTGTAGTAAAGATAAACCAAAAATTACCGTTATTCCTCATTCTTTTAGCTTCGACACTTTTATTTAAGATTACTTTTGCTCTTAGAAAGATTATTTATAATAAGCCTTTTTTTACAAAGGCCTCTATTTACGAGGTTAATTTTAAAGAAATATGCAATAAAAATGAGTAAATGTTGTAAATTGTCTTTTTCTTAAAATGATGATTAAATATATGTGAAATTTGTTCATATTATTAAAATTTGAATATTTATGTATAACAATACTCGTACATTACATTAATGTGATTTTATGTGATTAATGTGTGTAATGCAATTGTCTTTTTCTTAAAATGATGAGTAAATATATGTGAAATTTGTTCATATTATTAAAATTTGAATATTTATGTATAACAATACTAGTACAATGTGATTTTAATAACTTTAATTTTTTGCATCACGGTAGACCTGCAAGACGCTACAAGAGAATATATAGGTTCACGAGTTTATCATTTTTTTTTTTAAATAATTTTGTACAAAATTGTATGAGGTTTTAAAATTTTAAAATATTGAGAAAAATTAATTTTTGGGATTTACAAAATTTTGAAGTGCTCTTGAACGGCTGAACCGGTTTTTACCAAGTTTACCTCGTTTGGAAGGGAACATACGGCCCATTTTTTAATTTTTTTTTAATTTGAATATTAAAATTTTTTAAATTAAATCCAATTTACAACAAGCTCTCACAAATACTTAATAAATTCCCATAAAGTTTTGTAAATATTAAAAAAAAAAATATACCGATATCTTATTTTTCAATTTAGCAACTTTTTATAAATTTTTTAGACAAAAATATATTTCATAGGTTAATATTACAATTTCTGACCCATATAGTAATGGTCCTGGTCAAAATGTTTATTAAACAGTATTAAAGTTTTAAAATAGTGTTACTTCGAAAATAACAAAAAAGGTTTTATGTCCGTTTATAACAAATACCGTTGCTTATACGTTTTATCTAGAAACTTGTTTTTTGCAACAACACCTAGTGGATATTAAAGTGGCGTCAAATAAAAAGTTTGCGTTGTTCAAAGCTTATATGAAAATTTGGTTTGTTTTAAATATTTATTTATTTATTTATTTATATGAATTACAATACAAAGTAAATTTATATTCTAATTTTACGGTCCAGGGAAAAGCCGGGTTACAAAGACCATGTGGCTAGATTCTGCAGCGACAGACCAGAGCCTCTGGTGGGAATCGAACCCACGACCCCCAAACTCATAGGCGGGTACGCTACCAACTCACCTACTGGGGCGCTCTTTGTTTTAAATATATTCGCAAAATATTTTGTTTCTGCGATCGCGAAGTTAGGGGCTATTTTCGGTTTTAGTAATCTCTAAAAATCTGGTTATCCCTAAAAAAATTCTAAATTTTTATTACATTTAGGAATTGTCCAGTAGACATTCAAATCTGAACCATTGTTTATAGGGAGACGTGACTTCCTTTAAACAAATTGCAATATAAAGTCACTTTTTCCAATTGTAGTGCACGTTTTAGTGCATTTTTTACAAAATCTGTTATACTCGTAACTTCTACAATTTTGTTCCGATTTTTTCTTTTCATGGCTCCTTATATAGCGTGATCCATTTCGAGGTTCCCTACTTTTTGAAAGAAAACCAGTAAGGAAAAGCAGAAAGTCGGCGGGGCCGACTATATAATGCCCTACACGTCCCTAACAATACGATAAGGGTCATTGCGATAATAATGTGGAATAATTGGTAAATGGGTAGGAACATATTTTCTAATTCTGAACCGATAATCGCTAAATTAAGCAATATATTTCTTAAATTGAGAAACATCTTTCTGGAAAATTTTAATGATCAGAAGTAAAGTACAACTTCTATAGCGCTATGATACCATATCAGGAGGAACATATATATGGAGGTTATATATAGATCTGAACCCATTTTCCCTGAATACACATTCATGTAAAAATACCACTTTCTGTCGAATTTCGTACTGGTCGGATATAAAATACAGTCTCTACAGCGCTTACATGTCAAATCGGGGGTAACATATATATGGAGGCTATATCTAAATCTGAACTGATTTTCTCCGAATTTGGCAGTATTCCTTCATGTAGAAAGAAACCTCATTTTGCCGACTTTAGCACTAATCGGGTATAAAATAACATTTTTACAGCGCTTACATGTCAAATCGGGGGTAACGTACATATGGGACTATATCTAAATCTGAACCGATTTCTTGCAAATTTAAAAGTATTCATTCAAATAATAGGAAACCTCTTTCTGCCGAATTTCATACTGATCGGATAAAAAATACAGTTTTTACAGCGCTTACATGTCAAATCGGGGGTAACGTATATATGAGGGCTATATCTAAATCTGAACCGATTTCTTCCAAATTTTGCAGTGTTAATTCACATAGTCAGAAACCTCTTTTTTCCGAATTTCATACTGATCGTATATAAAGTAAAGTTTTAACAGCGCTTACATATCAAATCTGGGCTTCTTTTTTGGTGTTACAAACAAATGCACAAAGTTATAATACCCTGGTGTAGGGTATAAAAACACAGAAAATTCAAATTGAATGTGAAATGTTTATTATCATTTGAAAGAATATTCTTTGGCATTTATTTATTATGTCTATCAAATGTTGGCCGCGGCTACGTCTTAGATGGTCCATCCGTTGAGTCCAATTTTCCATGACTCGTTCGAGCTTTTCAACTGGTAACTGGCGAATGACAGGCGTGATGTTTTGCTCCAAGTCCTGAATCGAAGCGGGCTTGCCCGCATAAACTTCAGACTTTACATATCCCCACAGGAAAAAGTCTAAAGGTGTGATATCACACGATCTTGGTGGCCAATCGACCGGCCCAAAACGTGAAATTATCTGCTCACCGAAGCGTTCTCTCAATAAATCCATTGATTGATGCGATGTGTGTGAAGAGGCGCCGTCTTGTTGAAACCAAATGTCGCCGAAATCACGAGCTTCAATTTCAGGCATCAAATAGTCGGTTATCATGGCACGATAACGGCCGCCATTGACGGTTACGTTCTCACCGGCATCATTTTTGAAGAAATATGGACCGATGATTCCACCGGCCCACAAACCACACCAAACCGTTGTTTTTTCTGGATGAAGTGGCATCTCTTAAATCTCTTCAGGTTGCTCTTCGTCCCAAATGCGGATATTTTGCTTGTTTACATACCCATTGAGCCAGAAATGGGCCTCATCGCTGAACAAAATTTGGCTCGAAAACGTCGGATCTTCTTTGAACTTTTCAAGAGCCCATAGAGCGAAGCGACGTCGCTTGGGAAGGTCGGGCGGCTTCAGTTCTTGCACAAGCTGTATTTTGTATGCTTTCAATTTAAGATCTCGACGTACAATGCGCCAAGTCGTTCCATACGTCAGTCCGAGTTGCTGCGAACGGCGCCGAATCGACTCTCCACGGTATTCGTGTACACTCTCAGCTACTGCCGTTACATTTTCTTCACTGCGTGCTGGACGTGTTCAATTCGGTCGAATATTATCCAATAATGAATGCTGGGTCTCAAGATGGGTGATGGTGTTGCGAATAGTACGCTCAGGCCCATTATTTTGACCATAAGTTGAGCGAAGTGCACGAACCACATTCCTCACAGAACGTGAATTTTCGTAATAAAGTTGAACGATTTGTTCATGCGTAAGTCTTTCCATGATGAAATGCCAAACAATACTTAACAAAAATAACATGACATTATGACACGACTCATATGTACATGTCAAAAAAAGGCTATTGAAAAAAGTATCTCTACTTGGATCACCCGTTATATATAGGCTCTATTTCTGGTGTCAAGACGTTCAAATTACAAAAAAAATAATTGAGATCTATTAATTTTTAAAGATTTTATGGAATTATAAAGTTTCTTTTGAAAAAAATTGTTGTTTGTATATCCTTTCCTATATATATATATTAGAGCTGGTTATAAATCGATTCCTTTATCATTGTATTTTCTGAATAGACAACAAAATATGCGATTTGATGGCAAAATATTGCAATTTGATATACCCGCTGAGACAAAAGTTATGGCCATATGAAATTATACGATTTTCTGCTGTGGAAAAAATGGATCAAAGAAATTGCATCAAATTTTGTATAAAAATTTAATTAAGCGCTCTCTAGATTTATTTTTTTTAAAAAATTAACCCTTTCAAGGACGTCCTCTATTTATTTAGTTTTTGGTGCCAAATGGGTTAATGCCATAAAAAGTATGATACACGCATTATTTCCACCTCGGAAGCTGAAATTTTTAATAATTTTGACATTTTATACCCTACACGACACTGTGGTACAGGGTATTATAAGTTTGTTTCACGGCAGATGTTTGTAACACCTGAAAATAACACAGCTAGACCCACCTTAAAGTATACCGATCGACTAAGAATCACTAGCTGAGTCGATTTAATGATGTCCGTCCGTCCGTCTGTCCATGTAAAGTTGTTCGTCGACTACAGGTCGCAATTTCACTCCGATCGTTCTAAAATTTTGCAATTTAGAGTATTTCGCAGCTGTTAAGATCGCTATTGAATTTGGTTGAAATCGGTTCAGATTTAGATATAGCTCCCATATATATCTTTCGTCCGATTTGGCCCTTTAGTCCTATAGAAGCTATATTTTACATCCAATCGTTTGAAATTTAGAATGGTAGAGTTTCTTGATCTATGAACCAACATTGCCGAATTTGAAGAAAATCGGTTAAGATTTAGCTAAAGCTCCCATATATATGTTTCGTCCGATTTGGCCCTTTAGTCCTATAGAAGCTGTATTTTACATATTTTACGCCCGGGAAATGCATCCTTCAGCATATCGGTTGTGGCACGTGCAGTGTGTGCCGTTGCACCGTCCTGTTGGAACCACATGTTTTCCAATCCCAATTCATCAAGTTGCGGCAAAAAGAACTCGTTGATCATTGCTCTGTAGCGCTCACCATTCACAGTAACCGTTTGGCCCGCGACGTCTTCGAAGAAAAAAGTTCCGATGACTCCTCCAGCGAAAACAGCACACCAAATTTTTTAAAGGAAGTCACGTCGCCCTGTAAATATTGGTCCGGATTTAAATGTCCACTGATCAATTCCTAAACGTTATAAAAATTTACAATTTTATTGAGGAAAACTTGATTTTTAGAGGTTATTTAAAACGAAAATAGCCCCTAATTTCGCGATAGCAGAAACATAATATTTTGCAAATATACTTAATAAAAACCAAAATTTCATATACTCGTAAGCTTTGAACAACGCAAATTTTTTTTCGCTTCCCAAATGAAGCCACTCTATTGGATATGTGTTGGGCATTGTCACATTAAGTTTTCGGGCGAAATATCTTTATACGAAAGTAATAATATATTTGCTGTCGTGACTCTACTACTTTTAAAATAGAGGAAATCCATTTATTATTTTTGTATTTAAATATGGGGGTCAGCAGTTTTATATTGGTTGAATAAGACTGCGTGCAAAATGTGAGACCTACAAAATACCAGACAACATTGAACTAGGCTAACTATTTTTATATTTTTGATAATATATTTGAAACACTGTACATAGTTCCCCATCGTTTGTTTGTATGTTGACATCATTATCATTGTCGTCATTATCTCTGTGTCTTTCAGCGCCACTATTGCTCGGCAAGAATTTCATTAAAAGTTCTTTCCGGACATTGTTGGTCACGGCGGTGAAGATGTTTCGGAAGAAAATGCAACATAAATACCAACCGCAGATAATGATGAGAGATAAAGAAATTATTTTTCGAAATAAATAAATTGGCTCGCACATTGCGCCGCCCAAGTAGTGTTCGGATGGAAGGAAACACACTTGCATGGGGAAATTAAATATTACCAATTTATACATTTAATGGCACCGTCGAGATGTTCTCTGAACAATGAATGCTGGACAATGACAAACGAAAAGTGTTTAAGTAAAAGTATTTTATGGTTCAATTATCTGGAAGAAAAACTTTAACAATGATGGACAGGCTTTGCTTTCACCGTCGATATTAATGTGTGCGAAGGCAGTTGACTTTTGACAGATTAAAGCAGAATAATAATAATGAATATCGAGACGAGTAATATGTCGATATATTTTGATATAAACTTTGATATTTTGGAAGTGAATTTTGTCACACACGATGGTGTTGTTTCTGTACATATTGCTATTGATAAATTTTCTATTTTGATCAGAAAACATCATGAAGCACGCTATGCGGAATTAAAACAAAAAGGCAAGTAGTTCTGTCGTTCTTAACCAGATAACGGAATGTGACAAAAGTTGGCATGCTTGTAGAAGAGGTACGATAGAGTATATGTTGTAGATTAGGGCCCTCTATATAATGCATGGGTGGCGCTATAGAGCCTCAAAGCTACATCGAGCATAGATCAATTTTTAAAGCGGGTAACTTTTTTCACATCTGTTCCGATCACGTGCTAAGAATACGAGTATATCAGAGACGCATATATACCGATTTTTTCAGATAAACACAGCTGATTCCTACAATATTTTTGACAATATATATGATAAATGTATAAGTAATCTCCCACATCGTAAAAGTAAGGGAAATTAAAAACAAGTAAGAAAGTTTAAGTCGGGTAAACCGACTAACCTCACATTGTGAACAATGTAAATATGCGCGGGTACATATCGATACCTCCATTCTAAACAATAGGCGATTAAAGTTTGATGATTTTTTTTAAATGTGTATGAAATTTCTTTGTAGTGGAAATCGAATGAGCTTTACTGTCTTGTGAATAACTTTTGATTGGGTTGAAAGATAAACACCAAATTTTGACTGAATATAATTTCGAATATTTTGAAATTAAAAATGTCCCTAAAAACGTGCTAAGTCGACCTAGCATGTTCTACAATGGAGGTATCGATATGTACTGAGATAATGAGCTTTTAAATTTTTGTATATCTTGGATCTTTTTAATGGAAGGATTGGGTTTTTAAACGGATGCGGAGAAAACTCTTATTTTAAAAGCACTGTAGGAGATTTAAAAACTTTACAGTGTGCAAAAATTTTGTTTTTGCACTTAGTTAGGCTCAAGATAGTTTTTGTTGTTTTCAATATATGAAAACAAATTTGTTAAAATTAAAGAAGAAGTATAGTGACATGTATTGGGGGTGGTTGTAATGGTTGGATAGACAGATCTGTTTCGGGAGCCACCAAACTCCCATTGTCAATATCCTTATTACAACGATTACTTCAGTCGATCATTAGAATATATACGCACAGCTCAAGTAATATTGAAAGAGAACTGTTTGCTTAAAGCGCATATCTCCAAAAAAAGACAACCAGTAATCATCATCCCTCGTACATGCACCAACTTCCACTCTCTTTACAATGTAAAGAATTCACACGAATGTTTTGTTGGCCTGAAAAGATCCTAATCTTTTAAGAAAAATTATAATATACTAAAAAGAAAGAATAGATTAAAAAAAACATAAAAGAAGTTTAAATTATAAAAACTGTTCCGTGATGGCTGGAACCCAATCTCGACATCTTTCTGGTCGCCATCTGAATTTCCACTGGCTCATGTTTTTATCAGGCTCTTTCGGTTTCTCATTCCGTTGTACTCTAGCAGCGAGCATTTTGTCCCCTCCTTCGGCGTTGGGAGTCTCACTCATCGGTGTAGCATCTTTACCAATTGTCAGCTTGGACCTCAATGACTCTGACGCTGAAAGTTGTGTTGGGACAACTCTTTTGTCCTTAACAAACTCAATAATGCTGTCGACGCCACCATCAGATGTTATAATTTTTGACTTGTGATGATGAGTGAACTTCATGTTCTTGGTGCGTTGTTGGACATCCATCATAATGATGTTATTATATAGTGTTGTTTCTTACTTATTGTATAATTAATATTGCGCTCAATATTATTTAATGTTCTTCTTTTACATCTCAAATAACCTTTTGCCACATTTTCACCAAAAAATCCGAATCTGTTTTAGTTCGGATGGACCTTCCCCTCCTCGAGCTCAACTTTGGATGGTATTTATTCCTACTATAATGTCTCTTTGAGGTATTGTTACCGACCCTATCAACTGTGCTGATGTTTTCAGTATACTTTGAGCTAGTTCCCAAAGTGCCTTCAGAACCTTCTTGAAACAACCTTGGTGGTGCTCTCAGACTTTTCCTCAAGCAACTTTGATTTTTCTATTTCCATATCAACAGTGCTGACGTTTCCCGTACCTTCTGTCTTACTGCAAACATCATCACCCCTTACAGCCTTTGAGCTAGTTCCCAAAGTGCCTTCAGAACCTTATTGAAACAACCTTGGTGGTTCTATATAACATGGCAGGCCTAATGCCTCCAAATTTATGCCTAAAGTGTTTTTAGAGTTTTCTTTAAACAACTTTGGTGGTTTAATATATTTTGGCAAGCCTAATGCCTCAAAATCTACACTCAAAGTGTTCATAAAATTTTCATTGAACAACTTTGGTGGTTCGATAAATTCAAAATCGAAAATTTTCTGTTGAATTTCCGTATGCAGAATAGTAAAATGCCTCCCATGGCATTTTCTACAACTAATATTTCTGGTACCTGTCCTTTTCACATGACCCTCCTCCAAACATATGAAACACACTTTGTGTTCCATAATCTTATCCCATTTCTCCTCAATGAGAAGGCTCCTAAATTTTTAACACATGTTTAATTGATGTGGTACTAAGCTCGCAAGTGGACATTTTCTAAATGGTGTGTACTGCCTACCACCCTCACCAATATTTTGCCGGAATTGGTTTGTTTGTTTCATCCTTAGCAATTCCAATACCTCAACATTTAAATCTTCAGCATTTTGCTTAAACAACCGTGGTGGTTCAATGTATTCAAAATCAAATAACATTTTTTTCAATTTCCCCACAGCCTCTTCTTGCAAAGCATTTGCGTCTCAGTGACAGTCCACACTGTCAAATTCTCCCATAACGTCCCGTCTAACAACTTCCCTTCGGAAGTATGCCATTTTTTCCATAGCTAGCTGCTATACCCTCTACAAATAATGCACTGCGCTTATCTAGTGTGCGTGGCTGGGTCGATGTTAGAATAACTAAAAAATGGTATTTTCTTTGAATTCCCTCACAATTTATACACACACATTTTGTGAACGCATTACTGCATCTGGCCGACTTCATAAAATCCAGTTCAGATAACTGAACACTGTAAATAACTACAAAATCATTACACTGCACTATAGGAAATTCGATCACTTTTTTGGCAAAAATTTAAATTTTACCATATTTTTGCTTTAATACGAGTATGAAAAGAAATAGACAATGTAAACATCTCTTTTTTGATTTGTTGGCAACATTGATTTACCGCTTCTTGTGTGAGATTTCTAAATGAGTTATCAAAAAACAATTAAGTACAGTGAATTTTATGGACATTTCCAATTAAATTTTTCTTGTTAAATTCAATTTACTACTTCCATAAGTATTTCAGCTGATTTAAGTTAATGACATACACTATTGCTACTGAATTCTGAAGATGATAGAGTGGTGTCTATCGAAACTGCAGTCAATTCTACACGCTGAAAAAAAATCGCTTCTGTAGTATATTGTCCCAAACATATTCGGCTTGAATTACACATATGTTTTGGGTACACTCCAAATATATAATATTTGACATACACAAATATTATATGTTTAGGAGGATATTGTTCTAAACAAAAATATGTTCCCATTCTAATATTTTTTTATTTGGAACTAGTATTTTGCATTTTTGTGTATTTTGGCAATGTATCAATGCCTTAACTTAAAAACAAGTTTTCTGTTTTTCAGATGTTCAAAGAGCATTTTTTTTATAAATTGTATATGTTTGCAAAATTTAATTAAAACATAAATCGTATAATTTTTCGTAAATATAAATTGCATTGATGCACAAAAAAAATTGTCATAAAATTAAAGAATGGTTCCAAAGACGTCATTTGTTTAAGTACATTTTGTACTTAAAATATAGATAATTTCAATAATATTAAGTAATTTACTTAGTTTTAATTAAATTTTCTTAATTTTAATTACAAAATGTACTTATTTTGAAGACTTAGGACGTCTTAGGAGCATTTCGTTAATGTTATGACAAATTTTTTTCAGTGTGGATTGACAAAATGTGATGAATTGGAATTCTTATAAATTAAAATTTATTGATGTAAAACAACAGCTAATGCTGCTAAAGTAATTTTTAACTATAATCTAGGAAAAGTACTCCAATTCGAAACATTCAGCGAAGTTAAAAAAATCATTTTTAAATAAAATATATTTGGAAAACATCTTAAACAATAACTTTGTTTGTGGGTAAATACATATTTTATTTGTGAAAGTCGGTGCGCAAATATATATTTTTCTATTATATTAATATATGCGTTTCAAACAAAGTTTCGTGATTTTCAACTAATATTTGTTTGTTAACAAATATATAATATTTAAAAAATTCGTTTTCAAATATATTTTCTTTCAATTCAAACATATCAAAAATGGCGATTTTCCTCCGTGTACCAAGCAATTAAAACTCTCCACCAATTTTTGTATTTGTTTCTATTACTTTTTTGCAATAGACAGAAAGTAAATGAAACATATGGTCTCAAACCAAAATAAATTCTGACTGAATAACAAAAGCACAGCCCAACAATAAATAACAACAACACATTTTTCATAATAATAATTCACAGTTTTTAAAAAACAAAACGTGTCAAATAATGTCAAAGGTGAGCATTTATTAGTATATGTTTACTCTAAAAAATTTTTTTTTCAGACTTATTTTTGAGTATATGAAAAATGTTTTCTTTTACATCCCTCCCTCTTATCCAAAAAATCAATTTATGGTTTTAGATTTCGATGTAATTTTGCATGCGCGTACGACATTATATGACTATGTGCTATTATCTCCATTTACTGTTTGTCCAAATTCATAGCGGTTTAGATTTTATAGGGTGCTGAAGATGGTAACCTACAACATGTTTGTACATATTTAGCTATTTTCAAGTCGACATATGTCCTTAATACGCAAAAAGTGAACACTTCATTTATACTCCTTAGAAGGGATGTTAAACTCTATCAAATGACAATATCATTTAAATCTGGCATTCAGTTCAAAAGTTATGTCGACTTAAAAATAGCTAACTTTGTACAAAAATGTTGTAGGCGACCAACTTCGGCACCCTATAAAATCTCAACCGCTAAGAATTTGGACAAAAAGTAAATGGAGATAATTTCGCATAGTCTTGTAGTACACGCGTGCAAAATTTCAATCAAATAGAAAGGGTCAAATATTCAAATTGTAATTTTTGGGTCGTTTTAATTTGGAACTGCCCATTTGACTAAAATGCGACTTGTCAAAGAATAGAAATTTAAAATTATCCAATTTTAAGATATTTGTAGTGGTCATTCAGTCTCATATTCTATTTGATCACGTTTGGTCGTTGCGAAAACCAGAAAACCAAAAATTTACGCAATTGTAAAGTATGGTTTTAGTTCTCAAACACGAGTACTTTTGTCGGTTTAAACACAGTCCGATCATAAAAATACTATTTGTTTGCCTCACCATAACTGATTTATCGGACTAACATGTCAAAATTTTGAATGTTGCATACATTGATTTTCGATTTTCGCCAAGAGATTTTCGACCACCTGATGGATAACCGTATGAGTATAGAAAAGAGCGTTATACTTACATATATGTGTACTTCAGATAGTCATGACTGTAGTCAGTTCTGATGCTATTGAATCTTTATACCCTTCACAATAGGCTGGGAGGTATATTCATTTTGTCACTCCGTTTGTAACATCTCTAAATATAGATCTGAGACTCCATAAAGTATATAACGGGTGATTCATAGCGAAGTTTGATTTAGTTCGAGCATAGCGACTGGTATCTCGCGAATTCCAAAGCGTCAATCGTAGCTGGCTTATTCCTGAACTCAGACTTCACATTTTTCCAGAGAAAATAGTCCAAAGGCCATCAATTGGCCATCTAGATCGTGCGACATCACGCACGATCTAGATGGCCAATTGACGGATGCAAATCGTGAAATAAAGTGCTCACCAAATTATTTCTCAACAAGGTCATTGTTTCACGCGCTGTATGGCTCGTAGCGCCGTCTTGTTGAAACCAGAGCTCACAGATACCATGCGCTTCAATTTCACTGAACAAAATGACAAAGCGGTTTGATATCAGTAAAAAAGCATATTGAAAATCTAACCTGACGATGAATATTCCTTATCGTTGCAAAATTTTGCCATGTCCATAATTGAGCTAGATGATTGATTTAGCTATGTCCGTCTGTCCGCCTGTGCATGTATTCTTGTAATTTGGTTAAAATCGGTTCAGATTTAGATATAGCCCCCATATATATGTTAGCCCCGATTTGACATGTAAGTATTTTATATCCGATCAGTATGAAATTCGGCAGAAAGAGGTTTCTTATTACATGAAGGAATACTGCCAAATTTGGAGAAAATCGGTTCAGATTTAGATATAGCTCCCATATATATGTTACCCCCGATTTGACATCTAAGCGCTGTAGAGACTGTATTTTATATCCGATCAGTACGAAATTCGACAGAATTAGATAATACGTTTCTACCCATTTACCAATTATTCCAAATTATTATGGCAATGACCCTTATCGCATTGTTAGGGAGGTGTAGGGTATTATATAGTCGGCCCCGCCCGACTTTCTGCCTTTCCTTACTGGTTTGATATAACCCCCCATTTACAGCATCTCCCCGATTTTACTTCTTAACGTCATAAAGACCACAAATGTCAACTGATCGGGGTGAAAATTGGTAACTGTGGTTTATTATACCAGAATCCTTCACACGAACAACTGTAGTCAAAGGTCCATTGTTTGATATAGTCCCATACAAAGGTCCCTCTAGATTTGACTTTGTATCGCCACAAAAAACTCAAATTGGGCTAAAATGTGGTATAATGTATGCTCACCAAATTGTTTCTCAACAAGGTCATAGTTTCACGCGCTGTATGGCTCGTAGCGCCGTATTGTTGAATCCAAAGCTCTCCGAGACCATGCACTTGAATTTCAGGAAGCATATAGTCCGTTAACATGGTAAAGCACACCATACCGCTGTTTAATGGGTGTAAGGATAGCTCTTGGTTCTCTTCGGGTTTCTCGTCAGCCTAAAAACGGCAATTTTGATTATTAACGCATCCGTTGAATCAGAAAAGTGCTTCATTACAGTACAAAATTAAACGAACGCTGATTTTCGTAATACAGCTGAACAAGTTGGAGGCGATGTAGTGGAGTGAGCCTTTCCATGATGACTTGCCAAACGATACTGAACAAAAATGACAAAGCAGTTTGATATGAGTCACGCGTGATCTGTAAAAGAGCATATTGAAAACCAAACCTCAATCACCCATCTAAAAATCTAACCTGACGATGAATCACCCGTTGTTGTAATCACGGTACAGTCTACAATAATTGAGCTAGGTATAGACACTCTCTATTAAATTTGAGTAATCTTTAACACAATTTAATTAGATACTTCTTAATTATAGCTACAGGTATGGTGGGATTTAAAATGGGCGATGTCGTGTCATTTTTGATATAGCCCCCATATACAGCATCTCCCCGATTTGACTTCTTAACGTCATAAAGACCACAAATGTCAACTGTTCTGGCTGGAAATTCGTAACTGCGGTTAATTTATACCTGGAATCCCTCACACAAACAACGGTAGTCATATGTCCATGGTTTGATATAGCCCCATACAAAGATCCCTCTAGATTTGACTTCGTAAAAAACTCAAATGTTAACGAATTGGGCTGAAATGTGGTAAAATGAGTTTATTTGTACCCAAACCATTCACATGCGATTCATGGTGGAGGGTATACAGTATTCCGCATGGTCGAACTTAATCCATCGATACATGTTTATAGATACTTCGATCCTAAGTGACTTTAGAAAGTTTGAAAATTGCTTTTGTCACTACTGCACTGACCACAGTTCAACTCGTGCGAATGTGTAGCATATTCCAACTACGTCCTTAACTGTATGTGTGCCAACTCTCAGATTGTTACTTGTAAATGGGGCCGGTGATCAAGAGGTCGCCAAACTCTTGGCGGATAGACAAATACGTAATATGCTATGTATGTTCCAAATTTCGATATAATCTGTTTACGAGGGTTGCTATATATATTTCTGGAGTAGGCAACACTAAGTGTTGCCTGGCGCCATCTGACATTTCCATTGGATAGCTTGACATTTTTTAGTATAAACGTACTCAGAACGTTTTGACGTACGACCATCATTTGTGTTGTTTACTGTGACTTGAAAAAATCAATTTGGCAAAAAAAATTGAATTAATTCGTGAACATTTTCGTGTTATCATTTTTCACAACTTTCACGACAACAGTGCATCGATGAACTTAAATCTTTGTATGGCACTGAAGCACCATCCTATAACACTGTGAAAAACTGGTGTTTACGCCGAATGCGTGAAAATAGAACAAAAGAAATAAAAACAAAAGGGTTCAGTTTTTTCTTATATAATAAAATGGCCAAGTGCCAATCGGTTTTATTGAGGTGTTATAGGTTGATGGTGGTAACGAAGTTTGCCTTGAATACAAAATGGTACAGCGAGATGTACTTAATCGAGCGAGGTTAAGAGAGCGATTTAAAATTAAGAATTAAGCTGATATGGAGAAAGGTGGCGGCGTCGGCGTCAAAAACAACTAGTTACTCGTTAAAATCTGACAATCATAATTACAAGGATAGAGTAATTGGGAGCCAACAGATTTTAACGAGTATATTGGTACGAAAATTAGGACAGTGGTTACACCGAGAGAAATTAAAGGGACAATTCATGTTTGTACTTAAACAACTGGTTTAATGGATTCAGTCGTGGCCGACGCTCGCTCAAAGACGAAGATCGTGAAGGTCGTCCAAAAACGGCCGTTGTGCCAGAGAACATTGATGCCGTGCGTGAACTGATAATGCAAGACCGTCATGTGATCAAATCGTCAATTGCTCAAAAAAAGGCTCGTGTCGATTGGTGCAAAGAAATTTTGAAAAAATACGATCGCGGTGCTTCAAAAGACGTTTATAAGATCGTCACAGGTGACGAATCTTGGATCTATGCGTATGAGCCCGAAACAAAACAGCAATCGGCTGTGTGGGTCTTCGATGACGAGCCAAATCCAACGAAAGTTGTTCGTGGAAGAAGAACTTCGAAGCAAATGGTCGCCTGTTTCTTCGGCAAAACTGGTCATGTGGCGACTGCTCCGCTTGAGCATCGTAGGACGGTCAATTCTGAGTGGTACACCACAATTTGTTTGCCTGAAGTCTTCGGAGAAATTCGAAAAACGAACAAGAGAAGACGAATCATTGTGCACCATGACAATGTGAGCTCTCACACATCGGCTCAAACCAGCGCCTTTTTGACCGGCCAAAACATCGAATTGAAGGTTCCTCCGCCGTACAGTGCAAAGTTTTTCGACTTTGACAGCCTGAAGCGGCCAAAACAATTCGCGCTCAAATCACAAAACGGTCTGAGTGAAGTTATGCTAAGAAATGTCAGACTTTCCAATGGAAATGTCAGATGACGCGAGGCAAAACTTAGTGTTGCCTAGGCAAGATATATATATAGCAACCCTCGTAGTCAACCTGATCTCGTGCATACATATTAACAATACCCACAAATTAGCTAAATTTTTGTTAAATATATTACCGCTGCAATTGAAGAGCGACATATTTCGAAAAGACTTTTAAACATTTTTTTGAAGATACCGATGTTGCACATACGGGTATACATATGTATTGGACGAATCAAAAAAACTCTTTTTTAAAGTATTTTGAAATGCAGTGAAGGAATGAAAATTGCTTTGGTCACTGCTAAACTGACCACAAAAGTGGACTACACATGTGGATAGTCCGTAGGTTATACAACACTCTAGTCTATACAAAAGCAAAATTTCTAGCTTTCTACCTCTTATAGGAGCCGCGACGCTCAAGCAGTGAAAAGTCGCTTGGTGTAAAACTGCATCCGTTGGAGATAAGTATATAAAGGGTCCGGCGCTTCACGCACACTTTCTGCCACAGCAGCAATATTCTCGGGTGCACTGTTTTTGGCTTTTCACGCTTTGGTTTGTCGATGAGGATGCCAGTTTCTTTCACTTTTTTCACAAGATAACGAAAATACGTAGCTGACGGTGCTTCTCTTCATCCAAAATCCGTACGCAATTTTCGCACACATTCTGCAACATTACCATGATTTTCAAAGTAATGTCGCATTATTCGCAATATACACATATTCGTTCAGCGGAAGGATAAAACTAATTATCTGTCAAATCAGACATGAGCTAAGTGTTAGCATTCACGAAATAAGCACTAGTTGATCTATTATATGCTCATAGTTTTATTTCTCCCCAACTTCTTCCCATGTTTGCAGCTTCGATCTCTACTTGTTTTCTCCAAGTACGGCTTTCTTGCTGATTCCAGTCAATTAGTATATCCTTATAAAATAAACGAATTTTTACAGTATCTATCACTTTCAGAAGGTAATCATTGTTCTAGTAAAGTTCAAGTAAGTAAAGTTCAAGTAAAGACGGATTAAGTTCGGTCACGCCAAATCTTATATAAACTCCACCATGGATCACATGTAAATCGTTACGGGTACTAATAAACTCTTTATACAAAATTTCAGCCCAATTCGTTGAAATTTGAGGTATTTGTGGCGTTACGAAATCAAATCTAGATGGGTCTTTGTAAAGGGGCTATATCAAAACATGGACCTGTGACTACCGTTGTTCGTTTGAAGTATTCCGGGTATATATAAACCCCAGTTACCAATCAGCCCGATCAGTAGACATTTGTGGTCTCTATGACGTTAAGAAGTCAAATCGGGGAGATGCTATATATGGGGGCTAAATCCAAAAATAGACTATATCCATTTTCAATCCCAACATACCTGCAGCTATAAGAAGTATATATACAGTGATGCCAACTTTTTCCGAAGCAAAAGCGTAATAAAAAATTGAAAAAGCGTAAAAAAGCACTAAACTATAATATTTCTTTAGTCGGGAGAGACAACATTTGTAATGTTTTGAATAATAGTATGAAGTTTATTTCATTATATGTAGTTACCTACAGAAAATTACCAACAGGTGAAGGACGACGGGAGCCATTGTATCGCTAGCGAATAGTCGGTTTGGGGGAGTTCTTGCCCTTCATCTATTAGAATATTTTGCATTACAAATTTTGTTGTTATAGACTCCCAAAATATAAAATAATGAATAACCTAAGTGGACCGATACAACCAATTTCAAAATAATCAAGCCCCTTTGTTAGTTGCAAATGAGAACAAATTTAAACAATGACATTGATATATATTAAAAAATACACTTTAACTTAGCTTTGCTTGGGGGTCTTCAGTTGTTATGAGACCCACGTCTCTTTACCCACTCCTACCTTTCCCTAAGGACGCATTTTAATTTTTAGGGACCCACTAATATAATATCTAACTCATTACACCAATCAAGAAAACATAGCTTTTAATTTAGAAATCCATATTTAATATAAAACAATATTTTCAATTCATGAATATTTTCTTAAATGTTAGGTTTAGATTCCATGATATTTTCTTAAAACTAGCCATAATTAGTATTATTAAGAAAATTTTGGAATAGAAAAAGATTTGATATTAGTTGAAAAAAAAAAACATTAACTTTAAGTGAAATAATACTTAACTGAAATTTACGCCAATAGGCGAAAAAAAAATGATATCGCTATAGTTTTTTTTTTTTTCTTTACATATTATGCTTACACAATCGGTATAAAGTAATAGCAAACATTCATTTCTAATTGAATGAATGTCATTGAAATAAAAAAAAATTAAATGTTATGAATGATAGGGAACAAAATCGAAAAAAACAGTTATTGTGAATGAACGATATTCGGAAAAAGAATGTAATGACGAACTTAATAAATCTGAATGATAAGTAAAGGCTGAGAATCTGAAATTTATGAATAAGTATAAAAAAATAAATTTGTGGATGGAAAGGGACTATGAGTGATATGACATTTAAGTTACAAGAGAGTTGACGAGAGAACATGAGATTTGGAAGGTCTAATATAGATCTTGAAGAGATTCAGCAGAGAGAACAAGAGATTTGAAAAATATAATATAGTTCTTGAAGAGATTCAGAAGAGAGAGAGAGAACATCATATTTGGCATTTGTTTTCGTATCAGTCTCTATAATCGAATACTCGTATCGTAACTGACGTCATGGTGTTCACCCCCTGCTTTTCTTTCTTTCTCTCTTTCATTTTTTAATTTGCGCTTTTGAAATTACAATACTTTGTTGTTTGCCATTATATAAACATACCATAATAAATTACACTCACCCAGACATATATCTTGATTACGATGAGGCCTCAGCGGTTCCAAAATAATGTTGTTGTTGTGATGGAGAGCTAAATATAATAGGGGAATCTTGCAACAAATATTATAACTTCTAGTGTATATGATACATAATAATATACATTATTTGTATATTACCAATAATTGCTTATTTGTTTTTTTTCTAAATATTATTTCTTGTTGTTTTACCTCTCTTCTTTTACATGATCTTTTCAATTACATAATTATGTTCTCGACACTCACTCTCACACGAATTACCGTTTTTGCAAAATTTTCTATTATTAGCACATGTAAATTAATGATTTTTCTTTAAACAATAGATTTAACAAGTTTTGTACTAGGTGAACCGGGTTTTATGTAATTATTTGTACTAATTTTTGTTTGTTTTCTAATTATTGATTTTTATATCTTTTTTCTTTTTTTTGTTTATTTTTTTTTTACATTACTTGTCGAACATTTAACGTTCGAGCTTCGCACTTATACCATTACTGTGTAACTCTTTCCCTTTGTTCCCATCACTCATATTCATGATGTTCTGTCCGTTTTTGTTGTTGCTATTGTTCTGTCGCCCGATCCGCTCCAATTTAATTGGGTCGTTTTGGTTTTCCCACCATTCGTAATGAGAATTGAGGAGACACGAGCCTAAAGAAATTGAAACATTTGGCAAAATTCTAGTTGGAGCATTGAGAAAAAAAAAATCTTACCGGCAGGGTTGGGGTATATTTTAAAGCGTAAAATTTTCGGTTATGATCAATCAGTTGTATTTTCCTCGGTGAGATAGATATATATTATCAATCTCAGGATGTCTTAAGAAATTCTTTTGATGCAGATCTTCCACAGTCTACAGTTCAGCAGTGGAATTATGTTACCCTCAAATTGACGCCAATCAAAGATTAATGTTTAAGATGAAGTTGTAGTAAATTTCGGCAACCAAAATTATGATTTTGTCTCCTGATCTAATACCGGGTTTTCCAAGGAATTAATACTCTGTTTCGCGAGTCTGGCCTACACAATTATCTTGGCACCACGCGACAATGTATTTAGGATGAGATTACCACGTTTTCCTAAGGGACAATATATGTGATTGAAGAAATTCACGAAATAGTTTAAAAAATCCACAATACCTGGGTTCACCAATAGGTTTAGGTTTAGGTTTAGGTTAGGGTGGCAGCCGTATTTTTTTACAAGCTCACATAGACCAGTTTAGGTCCCTAGTGTTACCACGGGCTGAAATGCCCCTCATCGAAACCAACCTGTTTGATATATAAATTTATCGATAGTACGAATATCAGTACTAGAAAGATCTGTTAGGCTGCCTAAAAAGGCCGACCCCAGTATGTCCAGTCGTCGTTTACTCAAAGCGGGACAGTCGCAAAGCAAGTGCTCAATGCTCTCCACTTCTTCCTCATCTCCACAGCTTTGGCAGAAGTCATTGGAGTCAATACCCAATCTTTTGGCGTGTTCGCCGACCAAGCAGTGTCCCGTCAGAACCTTTACTAACGTAGACAATCTTTTCCTCTCTAGTGCGAGAAGATATTTTGACCTTTTCAGGTCATACCTTGGCCAGATTTGTCTAGCTACCCTGCAGGTGCCGATTTCTGTCCATCTTTCGTTGGACTGCCTGATTGCCTCTTGCCTAAGCCAAAGCTTGCACGTGGATAGTGGCGCACCAATATATGCAAATTCTTCGAGAATTCGTAATGTCGTCCCTTTCCTAGCAAGTTCATCGGCTTTGCAGTTCCCCGGGATATCCCTATGCCCAGGCACCCATATGAGGTGTATATTAAACTGCTCAGCCATCTCGTTAAGAGATCTGCGGCAGTCGAGGGCTGTTTGTGAATTTAGGGATGTTGCCATGTTGCCAGAGAATTGATGGCAGCCTGGCTGTCCGAGTAAATGACAACGCCAGTGTTGGTTACTATGTTGCGACTCAGCCACTTGGCGACTTCCCATATTGCCATTATTTCGGCTTGATAGACACTGCAGGTATCTGGTAGTCTGTGAGCTATATCCAGACTAAGTTCTTCACAGTGTACTCCGAAGCCAACCTTTTCATCAAGCTTCGAACCATCCGTGTAAAAGTGGAGATGGTTTCTATTACCTGGTATTCTGCCGACCCATTCGTCTCTGGCGGGAATCATAGTGATGTAATTTCTCTCGAAGGTGTACACAGTTGGTATATAGTCCACTCGGTCGGTTACCATAGCACTACACTTTGATATCCTCATGTGACCATAGTTCTTGTACCTCCACAGTGATAGGCAGTTTAATCTTATTGCCGCTTTGGTTGCAACTTCTCTCGCCACAATATTAATCGGCAGTATATGGAGTAGGGCTTGTAGAGACTCGGTCGCTGTAGTCCTTAAGGCTCCGCTTATGCTCAGGCAGGCAGTTCTCTGAACCTTTGTTAGTAGGTTGGTAATGGTTAGTTTGTCAGTTGCCGTCCACCATACCACAATACCGTATAACAGTATTGGACGAACTACTGCTATATATATCCAGTGGACGATTTTAGGAGAGAGTCCCCACCGCGACCCTACAGCCTTTTTGCAGGAATATAAGGCGACGTTGGCCTTCCTTACACGTTCCAATACGTTAAGTCTAAATAACATTTTCCTATCTAGAATTATTCCTAAAAATTTTGCACTTTCAGAAAAGACTAGATCTGTTCCATTTATCCGAGGTGGAGGGTCCACATGTGGGACATTATTCATCCTAGTAAAGAGAACCAATTCTGTCTTGTTGGGGTTAACACCCAAACCGCTGCTTCTGGCCCATCTAACCAACTTGTTCAGAGCCACCTGTAGGATGTCTCTGAGGACGTTTACGAATTTGCCACTCACTGCGATTGCCACGTCGTCCGCATATGCCACGACCTTGCAGCCACAACGTTCTAGCTCTAGCAGGATTTCATTCACCGCTAGGTTCCAAATTAGTGGAGACAATACTCCTCCTTGCGGGGTCCCTCTGTTTACATACCTTGTTAGAGTTGTGGACCCTAGACATGCTGTTATGCGTCTTCTGGTGAGCAGACTTTGAATTAGTCTAATCAAACTATTGTTAACTTTTAGATGTGACAGTGCCGCAATTACCGCATCTGAGTGAATGTTGTTAAAAGCCCCTTCTATGTCAAGAAATGCCACCATGGTGAATTCCTTGAAATGCAGGGACGATTCGATAGTGCTCACAAGTTCGTGCAGGGCTGATTCGGTAGACTTGCCCTTATTGTAGGCATGTTGGTTCCCCGACAGGAGTTTTGTATCCAGGTTTTCCCTAATGAAATGATCTAAAAGTCTTTCCAGACCTTTCAATAGGAAGGATGATAGGCTAATTGGTCTGAAGTCTTTTGGCCTAGTGTGTGATATCTTTCCCGCTTTAGGTATGAATACCACTTTGGTATCCCTCCACCGATTAGGGACGTATGAAAGCCTGATACAGCCTACATAAATTTTCTCCAGCCAGGGGATAATGTACTTTAACATTTTCTGCATTTCTGCTGGAGTGATGCCATCTGGTCCAGGTGACTTGAAGGGCTCAAAGCTGTTAATAGCCCAGCTTATTCTGGATCTCTCAGTCAAGAAGCTAGCGACGCTCGCAGTCCACTCGCACTCTTGTTGGTCCTGCTGATCCTCGGGTTCTGTTACAGAGTTGCCCGGGAAATGTGTGTCGAGCAGTACATTGAGCGACTGCTCGCTGTTTTTGGTCCAGTTATTTGCCTCATCCTGTAAATATCCCACTGTACAGGGTGAAGCAGATAATATCTTCCTCAGCCTAGCGGCGTCGGAGACCTTTTCCACTTCACCACAGAAGGTATACCAAGAGCGCCTTTGCGCCTTTCTAAGCTCCTTCTTATAGATCTTGAGTTGCTCTTTATAGGCATCCCAATCATTAGCGACCCCAGTAGATTTAGCCTTATTGAATAGCTTGTTGCAGGTCTTTTTCATAGCCGTTAGCTCAGAAGTCCACCATTGGGGTTTAGTTTTACCCTTGTAGCTTGTTTTCGGACAGGCTTCTTCAAGGGAACTATTGAATGATGTGGTGATATGATCGACCAGATTATCCAGACCGGCTTTGTCATTCGGTTCGTACAGAAGTTTAGAGTTGAGGACTTTCTTGAAATTCTTCTCATACAGGTGCCACTTTGTCTTCCTTACATTTCTGTGGACGGCAGGTTTAGGCGCTTTTTCCGCGAGTTTGAACTCAATATAATGGTGATCTGAGAATGAGTGGTCGTCCAGTACATTCCACCCAATAATTTTGTCTGACAGCCGGTCAGTAGCAAACGTTACGTCGAGTACTTCTTGTCTGTCTTTAATTGTGAAGGTCGGTTTATTACCTATATTACAAATACTAAGGTTGGTAGTTAGAATAAAGTCAAGAAGCGAATCACCCCTATTGTTTATATCCGTACTACCCCAGATAGTATGATGAGCGTTCGTGTCTGCGCCAATAATCAGCTCGATCTCGTCAGACGTTGCTTCTTCCACTACTTCCCTGAATAGAGCAGTCGGTACTACAGATTCATAAGGCAAGTAGCTGGAGACCACCCAATATATGCGATTACCGAACTCCAGGCTAGCAGCTGTTTGGTCTTTACCACTTAAATTAGTCAGGAGAAAGATACTTAGATCTTTCCTGGCCAAAATGCAGGTTCTTGGAGTGCCTTCACAGTTGGCCACAAGCAGTTTAAAGTTGGGTGTCCTAATACCGCACACCCTTCCTCCCACTACGTGGGGCTCCTGTATCAGGACGATGTCTACTGCGCCTGTGGACAGGCGCAGCAATAGAGCCGCTGAGGCTGCTTTAGCGTGATGGAGGTTAATCTGTAGAATTCTTACCATCATTGGTAATTGACAGATTAACATCCACCCCGACAAGGGTGTTATCGAACTCTTCGTCCGTATCGTCGAGAAGCATGTCCCCGCCAGATGCGTCAAAGAGTCCGGAGACTCCCCTCAGCCTCTCTGTGTCCGAAGTAGAGCTTTTGTCCTCAGAGAAGGACGTTACAGATCTTCTGTTAGAGTTGGAGTCACCAGAAATAATAGGCGTGGGTACCTCCGCACTTCCAGGAAGTGCCACGGTGGACGACTCACCTTCTGCAGTGGGAGCTATATCCTGCTTGTATATCTTCAAGACTATAGTCTCGAAGCCATATTGTAGGGTTGCACTCGCACCTTGTATATGGGAGGTGGATTCAGCGTTTGGGTTCACCAATAACTGTTGTTATTTCTTGACAAATATAAAATATTTACTGGAAAATAATCAAAAGATCAGATAGATCTTTAAAGATTAACTTTTTTCAGTTAATGTTTAATAAACTTCGTTGGGAAAAGCACGTCTTTCTTTTTGTTGCGTTCACAAGAAAAGGAAGTGTACACTCTCGCTTGCTACAAATGTAATCTAATGCTTGAATAGACACATGCTTGATTGCTCCTCATTTATCGTGTGTTATCGAAATTTGGTATGGTACTATTTGGGGGTAATCGTCCAAAACCGTCCTATTTATCATATTTGTACCTTTTTCAGGACTTTTACAAAAATATCAATTCGGATAATACATATCCATAAATCTCTACCGACTTCATTGTTTTAGCCTGTTTCCTTACCCTGAATTATTTGTTCTCCTCAAATTTGATTGCAACCAATGGTAATGTTGCGAGTATATCATCATACCTACCACTCAACATATGTCTGTATGTCCGCAACATGTTGCTGGCGTTACTAAACATGTGTCTCCCCCTTTTTTTTTTTTTCGCTATACATAATCGTACAAACAACGTTTCGTCGTAAGACTAAAGATTTTGGCAAAAAATATGAATATATCATTACACATTATATCCGGACCCATCAGAGCAGAATCAAAAGAAATATGTTTTGCCAAATTTTATCATAGTTGTTTTCTTAATGAGAATATGTCCAAAAATGTTTATTTTATGGCGCTTCGATTCAAAATCAGGGTATAGAAATATACAGGGGACATACCTAAATCTGAACCTATTTTCGTCAAATTTGTCAACGTTCGTTTTTATTTCAAGAAACTGTTATCTGTTAAAAATTACAAAGATGTGTTGGGAAATGCGGATTTTAAAGCGTCTACATTCAACATTGGGAAATATATGTTATGGAGGGATATCTAAATTTGAATCAATTTTCTTTAAATTTGATGTGTCCATTTCTGGTTGAATTTATATACTAAATTGTATGTAGATCTGATGACAAACGGGTAGAATTATGGCACTTAGACCCAAAATTGGTATATCAGTAAATATGACGAATATATCTAAACCTGCAACAAATATCATAGAATTTGCCAGAGTTTATTATTGACTACATCAACTTTCTATGCCAAATTTCGTAAAGATTTGATGCAAATTGTGGCGTATAAGATGCCAAATCTTGAAGTACATACATATGGTGAAGCAAAATAGTCTAATTTCTTTATGTTACCAGATTTGTTCTGACAAATGTACGAAAAGCGTCAAAAGCACTAACGAAAAATGTGAAAAGCGTACAGTTAGTGCTTTTTTTTTAATTTGTCACTAACAGACAAATTTTCGCGTATTGAGTGGTCTGAAAACTGGTGCGAAAAGCACTAAGTTGGCATCCCTGTATATATATCAAATTTCAGCCATCTAGTTCAAGTATTATAGATTGTAGTGTGATTACAACAGACGGACGGACGTCTTAGAATTTATTTAATATATTTTTCAACTAGTGCTTATTTCGTGAATGGTAACACTTAGCTCATGTCTGATTTGACTGATAATTAGTTTTATCCTTCCGCTAAACGAATATGTGTATATTGCGAATATTGCGACATTACTTTGAAAATCATGGTAATGTTGCAGAATGTGTGCGAAAATTGCGTACGGATTTTGGACGAAGAGAAGCACCGTCAGCTCCGTATGTTCGCTATCTTGTGAAAAAAGTGAAAGAAACTGGCATCCTCATCGATAAACCAAAGCGTGAAAAGCCAAAAACAGTGCGTACACCCGAGAATATTGCTTATGTGGCAGAAAGTGTGCGTGAAGCGCCATCAACATCCATTAACCGTCGTTCTCAACAACATTTCGGAGACATCATTGAGACGAATTTTGCATAAAGACCTTGGTATGACGCCATATAAAGTCCAATTGGTTCAGGAGTTGAAGCCAACTGACCATCCAATGCGTTTTCGTAGTTTTTTTTATAGCATTTTCAAAAAAAAAGGTATTTGGCGGACCCTATATATACTTTATGGGGTCTCATGTCAATATTTAGTGGTGTTATAAACGGAGTGACAAAATGAATATACCCCCATCCTATGGTGGAGGGTATAAAACATGAAAAAACAGCTTGAGGCAAACTGGGAATTTTGAAATCTTCGGCAAAATATGAATAAACTATTATATTTGCAGCGTTCTGTCAAAGACAATATTCAAAAAGCAGACTTGAGGGATAAATACGCGAAATTTCAAAATATATACAGCATACCATCTTAAAAGATTAAGTAGTACAAATTGAGCGTGCATTTTTTGAACCGCGCATGAATTGAGTCTTAACTTGCACAAAAAAATATTGTTCACATCTGAAATAAATTTTACCCTGCAAGAAAAAAACAACAAATGAAGTGATATTGTGTATGCACGGTCGTCTAAGGAAGTATCTCAAGTGATTCCACGGGTCGAAAAGGTCCATCATACAGCTTCAATCGTGGTTTGATGGGGTGTCTCTTACGATGGCGTCACTGACTTGCATTTCTATGAACAAGGGGTCAAAACATTGGTCAAAAATTACCAAGAAGCAGGTTTGGATGCAGTTGTGAAACCTCATAACCATTCTCTATTCCAAAACCAGGCATTGACTTTCCAGTGGGATTCTGCGCCTGCACATAATGCTAAAATGATATAGACTTGGCTTTAAAACAATTTTCCAGCTTTCATTTCTTCTGATGAATGGCTCGAAGCCCTGATTTAAACCCACTGGATTACAAATTGTGGACAATTGTAGAGGACAAGGTCTGCCACAAAAGATTCCCCAACATCGATTTTCTTAAGACTGCTGTGAATCAATCTGCGGCCACTTTCCCAAAGGGACGAGGTGCGTGCGACTTAAGGGATGTGTGAAGGCCAAATGAGGACACTTCGAATGAGTGCTTGCTTTTTGTGTAGAATATATGTCAATAAATATATACAATAAATTTGATCCAAAAGGATTCATTACTTTAGTGTTATAGCATAACATGTGTGTAACAGTGTTCATGTCTCTTATAGGTAATTTAATGAGATTGTGTAAAAAGTCATCTAAAAAATGTTTTACTGATCTTCTTGGTTGCTGACGTCGATAAATTTAACTATGCAAAAATAAAGTTAGTCGCGATTTTATTCTAAAATCATGAATAGCTCACAACCCAATTTGGAATAAATTAAAAGAAAAGTTTTTGGAATACAATTTTAAATTCACTTTTCTGTAGTCTGAATAGTTCTGTCCTTAATCGAAATCAACATGGAATACCACCACTATTTTTGTAGTATATAATTAAAGAATATGAGGGAATTTCGCAATATTTTTTTTGGAATTTACAATGCGATACATACAGCTTATTTATTAATCTTATTGAAATATAACACGCACGTATTTGCTTCTTTGTCCCGCATCGCGGATTCTGTGTGAAATATATTAGATCTTTTGGTATGTATGGGAAGACATCAGTAACAGTTTCAATTAAATACAACATTTGATGACTTAAGTCAAATAATAAAATGTTAGGAATTTTTTTAAAAATCGGTATTTAAAACCGCCATATATTCCGCGCCGCTAAAGTTCATTTATGAACGCCAAACAGATTTGGCTGGTGAATTTTTGCTCGATGTATGTGCAAAATCTGAATAATGTCAATTTAAAAATAAGAGCATCCTTTTTTCAAGCCCAAAATTTAAAACAAACTTACTTTTGCCCATATACCGCCGATATGTTATGATACCCATAAACAGTATAGTTTAGATTTTAAAGATTCACTTTTAATATATCCTCGTCATGTTAATTTTCTACTATTCCCCTTTTTTAATAAATTCAGTGTCTTTGCATTATTTTATATAGTCTTACCCACTTTTCCATGCTTAAAATAGGTAATAAATCCTTTTCATAACTCACAATACTTGAAAGGATTTCTTCTCATATACATACATCCTGTCGTTAAATTTATATTAATCATAGAAATCCTGCTTGAATGAAAAACCAGAAAAAAACACAAGCAACTTAAAATCAGGAAATGTGAAATATAAAAAGAATACATCTTCCAGAAGGGGGTGAGAGTTGACTAAAGAAAACTGATAATGCTCGTATTATGACATCTTCACTTCAGTTTTTTTTCTCTCCTTAGAAACTCAAAAGAAAATGAAAATTATGTCAGTCTTTCATTTGGTTGAACTCTCGACAAATATTTCTCCTGCTAAGAGGAATCTAAAAGAAGAATGAAAAGAATGCGAACTGCATTGAAAGTATGCATTCATCAACAACATGAAAAAAATATTATATTTTTAAGAAAGGTAAAAGCTATGTGCAGTCTTGTTTGTCACTTTGGCATGTCGAGGGGAGAGATTATTATATAGTATTTCTTTCCAGGATGTATTCGCAATAGTGTTCCTATCGTAAACCTGCTCAAGTTACTGAAAGCAAAGAAGCTACGTACAAGGCAATACACTCCTCGCCATTCAAGGCTGTGAAGTACCGTACTTCCTTGTTTTCACTTTAATTGGCTTATTTAGTGAGTTGCAAATAGCAGAATCTCTTTAAGTATGTCATTATAGCGCATCGTGCAGTCATTTAAAGAATTATGAGTAAACAAAAAAAAAAGATTTTTCCTGTTAGAGCAAACCAAAGGATACAATTTTGACGTTTCATAGCTCTAATCTTAGGAATAATTTTATGGCATTAAGGTGGAATATGTTTGCTTCGTTTCTCTCTAAAAATAAATTCCATGCAAATATTATCATTAACAAATAAATAACTTTACTGGTATGAAACACTAAAGATTAGTTCCAACTTAATGGAGCAAAATCTCATTCTTGATATGTTTGAATCGAAAGAAAATATAATTGGAGTACAAATTTTGAAATATTATATATTTCTGAGCAAATACATTTTATTTGAAAATCAATAAAATTTATTTGGAACGCACATACTCGTATTAACATTAGAGTGATCAAAACCGGTTTAAAATAAACCGGCCCACCGGTTTTTTGCTTTCGTTTGTTTCCACCGGTTTTCCGGTTTTTTTATTATCACTAAAATATTAAAAATTATTTACAACTTTATATACAAAATATCACAAATTAAGATAATAATATGAAAGATCTCCTTATATGGCCTAAAAAGACTCGGCAACTTTGCTAGAATCCGAAGCCATTCACCAATTTCTATACAAATTACAAAAATTTAAAGAAAATAAATGGTTCATACCCGCAGAAGTTATGTGAAAAGTAAAAGCATTCTCCCACTTCCAAACCGAAAGAAAAACAAGTAAGAAAATTTCATTTGGGTAAACCGACTAGTGTATACTCTTATATATTTATATGTTTACTCGTATATACCCACCTGCACTAAAGTGTGTATATAAAATATATATGTATAAAGATCTAATACCTCTATGAAATATTCTATTTAATATCCCGAAATATTAATATTTTCTTGACTAAACTACATAAGGGAAATTTCATGTCAAGTGAGTTAATTTTTAAAAGGGATGTCTTCTGTCGGGATGAAAATTGCACCAAGTTGCCCTATCAGATAGTAGTTATGAGACACAATTCCAACGAAATCGGTTAAGGACTTTCCGAGTTGGAGGGTGTCAAATATTGACATTTTTGTCAAACGGTTGTTTTTCCCATCTGAAATGCTAAAATGTTTGGTTGAACGTTAATTTTTTTTCAGAGGTTTATATTTATTTTGATAGATCAACAGGTCCCATCCCATTAATAGGTCACAAAGCTTTTAAAGGAAATTATCTAAGCTTTCTTTTGAGCAAAAAAATCAAAAATTAAAACATAGGTTTTTACCAAATTTCAAAAAAGTTTAATTTTGCAAAAAAGTAATGAAAATAGATTTGCTCATTTTTTTAAAAGGTTGAAGAAAAGACTATCGATAACACTTTTGGAAAATGTTTCTAATTACAATAGCTAATTAGTTATAAGTATGAGATAAAAGGACCGTTTGACTCAAATGACAATATTCATCACAATCCAACTCATAACTACTATCCAACAGGACTAAATTTGGTGCAAGATTTCTGATCAGAAGACATCGCTTTTAAAAATTTAATATTAAAAAATCGCCTTTTTTGTTTTTAAAAAGGAAAATATTTTTCAAACGACAATTTTCATACTGTTTTGTTATGCAGAAAAAAACCGGTTCTACCGGTTTCCCCGGTTTTCTTCGAAGAAAAAAAAACCGTCCACCGGTTTTTTATAACTTAAATAAACCATCCACCGGTTTTTTATTTTTTCAAAAAAACCGGTTTTTTGATCACTCTAATTAACATATTACAAAAAAATATATTTGCGACAAATTTCCTCAAATAAAATATGTTTTTATATACAAATAAAATTGTTGTTAAGAATTTTTCCAAACACATTTTGTTTAAAAAAGCGATTCAAATATCATTTTTACTTTTCATTGATTTCGAGTCATACCTAACAATTTAAAATGACATAAGCAGCTAGAACTTTTGTTTCAAAGTACTAATATTTAATTTCTATTTATTCCAAGTCATCATTTGTTGAAAACCCATTAAGCAATGTATAATTATGCAAGATTATACATACCATTGCAACGATAAAAGAATTATACGAACATTTAAAATAACTTAAATAATAAACTTTGAATTGCTGAAAAACATAAATCTTGTATTAAAATAAGGAATTGATATGCTTTCTGAATACTTAAATGCAAATAAATATTTGTTTCGTAGATAATAGTTCCAAATAAAAACAAGTAAAAGCATTAAGTTCGGCCATGGCGAATCTCATATACCCTCCACCATAGATTGCATTCAATTTAATTTCAGGAAAAATCTTTGGATATGGAGAAAAACATCTAACGATCCTTTTTGTTAAAATAAATTACCAAAAAAACGAACATTGCAATTTTTAGGCCGCAAATTCTTCAACAAAATTCTTCACTTGAAAAATGTGGTATTTATGGCTTAAAATAGCTTTTTTGAGAGCTACATCTACACGGGGACTACAAAAAATAAAGTTTTATTTTTATAATTTTTGTTGAGATGAATTCTTGCCAAAATAGAATATAAACTGTTAAGTTTCTGCCAAATTTCTTAGAAAATGTGGTGTTTATGGCTATAGGTGGACTATAACAAAGTATGAACTGATTTAAAAATTGTTGACTGCGATGAATTAGTTTCTTAATTAAGTACAAACTGCAAATACTCAATTAAAATGCATACAAAATATGATATACGAGGGCGGTTCGGAAACGTCTTAGCCTAGCACAAAAAGCGCGGTATAAACAGAAAAAAGTTAAGTGTTTTGGAAACTTCCATCTCTGCTATGAACACATGTTAAATTTTGTTTCGATCTAGCAACTCCTTCATATAGAAACAGGTGTTCACAAAAGACGCATCCGCGATTTTTTTACAATGGAAAAATTAGAAATGCGTGGTGTCATTAAATATTTACATAAAAAAGGTTTATCGGGACAAGAAATTCATAATGATATGGTGAATGTGTTAGGTGAAAGTGCTCCTTCATATGCAACAGTAAAAAATTGGGTTGCTGAATTAAAACGTGGTTGTACAAGCATTGAAGATGAACCACGTAGTGGACGTCCAAAAACAGCAACAACAAGAGAAATTGTAGCCAAAGTGCATGATATGGTATTAAATGATCGACGAATAAAAGTGCGTGAAATAGCTAATATCATGAGCATCTCAAATGATCGAGTCCATTTAATTTTGCATGAAGAACTACAGATGAAAAAGCTTTCTGCAAGATGGGTGCCGCACTTGTTAACAGTCGACCAAAAACGCATAAGAATGAACATCTCTCAAGCTTGTTTGGATCGTTTTAAGCGAAATAAAATGGATTTTAAGCGTCGTTTCATAACTGTTGATGAGACATGGATCCACCACTATACTCCAGAGACAAAAGAACAATCCAAACAATGGACTGAAGCTGGAGGAAGTGCCCCAAAGAATGCAAAAACAATTCAATCGGCTGGTAAGGTTATGGCAACGGTTTTTTTTGGGACTTCAAGGGCCGATTTAGCCATGTCCATCTGTTGTATCACGCTACAATCTATAATACTTAGACTATGTGGCTGAAATTTGGTACATATACTTCTTATATCTGCAGGTATGTTGGGATTGAAAACGGGCAATAGCGGTCCAATTTTGGATATAGCCCCCATATATGGCATCTCCCCGAATAGACTTCTTAACGTCATAGAGACCACAAATGTCAACTGATCGGGCTGAATGTTGGTAACTGGGGTTTATTTATAACCGGGCAACGGTAGTCATAGGTCTATGTTTTGATATAGCCCCCATACAAAGGTCTCTTTAGATTTGACTTCGAAACGCCACAAAAACCAAAAATTTCAACGAATTGGGCTGAAATTTGGTATAATGAGTTTATTAGTACCCGTAACCATTCACGTGCGATCCATGGTGTAGGGTATATAAATTCGGCATGGCCGAACTTAACATTTTTGCTAAGTCCCCAATTTTGAAAATGAAATTAATACCCACATAATGAAATAAGACCCCAAATTTAAAATGAAATAAATGCCCCAATTTTGGGGAATTATTTCACAATGAAATAAGACCCAATTTTTAGAGTGAAATAACTCCACAATTTTTTTATTTTTTTTCAATAATATAAACAAATTGATGGAGCGAAAACTCGTATAAAATTAAAAAACATCGCGCGAATTTTTGAATTTTATATAAATTTTCGCTCCATCAAACATATCCATTTGATTTCTTTTGATAATAATTTTTTGCTCTATAACATAAAGCAATTCACTGTTACGTCTCTTGCCGTCAATAATTTCGTTATTCATTTTTCTTTTCGATTTTTACACCTTGAAGCCTTTTGAAAAACTGATTTGCTGGTACATAGTTACTTTAACAAGTAGTCAATGCTATCAGAATTTCTAATGGTCCATAAATTCGCTCGCAGTTTCAGTACATCACATTATACACGTAAAGGAATCTTTGCTCAGAACTATTAATTAATATTATTATTAATTAAAATGATTATTAATATGTATCCAGTTTTATTTGAAGACAAAAAAATGATAACCTGAGAAAACATGTTAGTTCCGACTAATTTCAGTATTTTGTAACTATAAATTTTCTTTCAATGCAGCAAATATTCTTTACAGTAATTGCACATGTGCCGAGTACATCAATTTTTCTGCTTGGACTTTAATTTTTATACCCTACACCACACTGTGGTACAGGGTATTATAACTTTGTGCATTTGTTTGTAACACCCAAAAGGAGAAGAAATAGACCCATTCGTTTATTATACCGATCGACTTAGAATCACTTTCTGAGTTGATTTAGCTATATCCGTCTGTCTGTCTGTCCGTCTGTGCATGTATTCTTGTAATCAAAGTACAGGTCGCAATTATGGTCCGATCTCGACAAAACTTTACACATATCTTTTTTTTGGCTCAAGGACGATCCCTATTGTATTTGGTTGAAATCGGTTCAGATTTAGATGTAGCCCCCATATATATGTTAGCACCGATTTGACATGTAAGCGCTGTAAAAACTTTATTTTATATCCGATCAGTGCGAAATTCGGCAAAGAGAGGTTTCTTATTACATGAAGGAATACTGCTAAATTCGGAGAAAATCGGTTCAGATTTAGATATAGCCCCCAGATATATGTTACCCCCGATTTGACATGTAAGCGCTGTAAAAACTGTATTTTATCCGATCAGTGCGAAATTCGGCAGAAAGAGGTTTCTTATTACATGAAGGAATACTGCCAAATTCAGAGAAAATCGATTCGGATTTAGATATAGCCCCCATATATGTATATGTTACCCCCTATTTCACATGTAAGCGCTGTAAAAACTGTATTTTATATCCGATCAGTATGAAATTCGTCAGAAAGAGGTTTCCTATTATATGAATGAACACTTTTAAATTTGGAAGAAATCGGTTCAGATTTAGATATATCCCCCATATATACGTTACCCCCGATTTGACAACTGAGCGCTGTAAAAATGTAAAGTCGGCAAAAAGAGGTTTCTTTCTACATGAAGGAATACTGCCAAATTCTGAGAAACTCGGTTTAGATTTAGATATAACACCTATATATATGTTACCCCCGATTTGACCTGTAAGCGGAGGTCGGAGAAAATCGGTTCAGATTTAGATATAGCTCCCATATATATGTTACCCCCGATTTGACATTTAAGCGGTGTAGAGACTGTATTTTATATCCGATCAGTACGAAATTCGACAGAAGGAGGTCTTTTTACATGAATGAGTATTCAGGGAAAATCGGTTCAGATTTATATTAAAGCTCCATACCTCCTGATTTGGTATCAAACCTCTATAGAAGTTGTATTTTACTTCCGATCATAAACAATTTCCAGAAAGATGTTTCTCAATTTAGGAACGAATATTTAGCGATTATCGTTTCAGAATTAGATAATATGTTTCTACCCATTTACCAATTATTCCAAATTATTATGGCAATGACCCTTATCGCATTGTTAGGGAGGTGTAGGGTATTATATAGTCGGCCCGCCCGACTTTCTGCCTTTCCTTACTTGTTAATTTTAAATGCTTTTTTTTTAAATGAAATAACTCCCCAAATCGAAAATTGGGGATTTATTTCATTGCAAAAAATTGGGGACTTATTTCGTTATGAAATAACTCCCCAAAATAAAAATAAAATAACTCCCCAAAAAGTGAAACAAACCCCCAAATATAGTTGTTGTTGTTTTCTGTACAATTATTTGGGGACTTATTTCATTTACGATTTGGGGTTTTATTTCATAGAGCCAAGAATTTTCAATTCAATGTTTTATTTCAGCTTAAATTTCTTTAATACAAAATTCTTATTAATTCTTATTAATACAAATATATAAATACTCTTACTGCTCAACCAACTGGAAAACTGCAGCTTCTGTGCCAATCACATTTAACAATAAAAGCCAAATCTATTAATTCAATGCGGTTGACAAATGTCAACGGGAAAAATATTAATTAGCTTACTGCTCCCCTTTTGGGTTATTGGCCAATCAGAAGGCATTTGCATAAATTCTGTTTGCAATGAGTGGTGGGAAAATTAAGAGAGCTGATACTCCAAATATTATTTAACAGTAATGTTTTTTTGGTATCTACAGTCTTTCGAAAAATGGGGGTTATTATCACGCCCCTTTCGGTACCTCCCACACAAACGTACCATTTTGTACAAAAAGTTAACAGCTTATATCGTGAATAATAATACATATATATATATACTCAAAGTTTTTGCACAGTGTATAGTTTTTAAAATTCCTACAGTCATGTTAAAAATGGGAGTTATGACCGAACCCGTTCTAGTACCTACTATACAAAAAGAGCCAAGATATACCAAAACTAAATAGCTTATAATATTAGTCCATATACCAGTGCATATTCGCATTGCTCACAAAGTGGGGGTATACCTTAGTCAGTTTACGCGACTGAAATTGTTATTTGTTTTTTTTTTAATTTTTGGCAGTTTTAAAGATTTTGTGAAAAATTGTGTAATTTGATGAAGCTATGCTATGTCGCAATCGGTTTTCTGGTTAAGAAACGGTGTAATTACTTCCCGTTTTTCCTGAATTCCTCCCACTGTGACTTGTTAGTGAGGTTGACAGTAATGTAGGAGAGTCTATATACGAGTATTAACATATTTGAAATATGCACACATCATTACTAAACCCTAGATTTTAACCATATTGTGATCATAATTTACAGTAATTTACTATGAAACCCTGTTATGGTCATATTTCACCATAATACGGTACTCTTTTAACGTTGGTATGTTTCCCCATTACCACAACATGGTTGGTCAAGGGCATCATACTCGTTAGTCTTTTCTTCCCTATTCCCTTTTCTCTCCTCCTCCATTAATTTTTTTCAAAATGAGACAAAAATTTTAAATATATTATTGAATACTTGCTTACATTTACCTCAATTTAAAGAACAAAGAAAAATAATCTACATACATATTTAGTTCTTATGTTGCCTAAGTATAAACTATTCTGCAGTCCTTTAGTAATCCTTTAAGATATAATCTCTGCTGCCATTACCTACTGTGGTGGCAGACATGAGAAGATGCGACATCAGAAAGAAGCACAAACAACTGCTGTTAACCCTTGGACGAATTGTTTGCCTCCACTTGAAGATAACACGAATACTTTGTGGTAAACATATAATGGCTCTTGTCATGTATCATTTTTTCTCTAAGCATCAGCATCAGCATGAACTAGAATGCATTCTTCCATGCATACTTATGCAGTGTAATGTGGACTGAGAAATGAAGAATGCCATGTTTAGACACTTTGGCTTTCTGACAGACAACACATTCCATAGCAAAACGTTAACGTGTTTTTTATTACATGCAACCCTCTACATAACTCAACAGAAAAAAGAAGAAAAACTTAGATATTAGAGAAAATCGGAATCTGGTGGCCCAGAAAAACTAGCTTGTTCACATGCGCTTTTTTTCATTTTTGGGGACGTTTTGTAATGCATTAAAGATAGCATGCATGCGAAGGGAATGAGTGAATGGGTCGCAAAGAATTACATAGAATCTCTGTATATTGGATACATTGTAACGCTAACACGCTATGTCAATTCAAATGCATTAACAGCATTTGAACGTAGTATAGATAAATATTTTAATCATTTTTGTTCTGTATTTATTTGCATATAACTCTCAAACATATTTTATTTCAAAACGTCAAGAGCATCACCATATGAACTTTTTTAAATGTGATCATTTTATTGTTTGATTTTGCATAGATTCACAATACACAGTGCGACAAATGGTAGGGGTCAGTTATCGGTGGGGGTTCTGACTACCGGGAAAAATCATATAGGTCAAAAAAAGTTATACAAGCAAAATTTTTGCTTTTTTTTGTATTTTCAAGGGGTTTTCGGTGCCAACAAAAACGTTCTTTTTTGGAAAAAATCCATTTTTGTCTAAAAGTTTTCATGTCAGCTACTAAACTTCTCTTTCCAAGGTACCAAACGGTGCTTGGTAGTAACGCCCATTTTGCACGGGACTATATGCACTGTAAAGGCATTACACTCCACCAGAAAAGTGCATGTTTCACGATTTTTTGATTGGTGCTAGCCAGAAATTAGCTGAAATAATTATATGGATTAGCTGAAGTAAGTATATGGATTGATTATTGGAAGCAGAAGAATGATAAGTCATCATATGCATTAGATGCTATTTTAGTTTTTGTTCTCGATGTTAAAAAGAATAAAAACTTATCCCCGGAACAGATTGGAGGGAGAAAGGCTATCTTATCTGGCTTTGATGTCTATATACAAAGATGAAGTCAAAATCGATGAAATAATTGATATATTTCTTTAAAAAAATCGAAGATTACATTTTTAACCTTTACGTATTTTATTACTAAAAGTTTTAATGATCTCGTACTAAAGTACATATTTATATTTAGGAACAAAATTCGAATAAAAAACTAAGGAAATTAACTTCCCTTACCTACACAATAAACACAATTTTTAATTGTTTATCTTTGTTATGGAATAAAAGATCAATTTGTGTAGGAGGTACCAAAAGGGGCCCTGCAACATCGCCCATTTTTTCTAGACGATAGCGACTAAGAAACAAATACTATGGTGAAATTGTGAAAGATTCTGAGTAGTAGTATAGAAGTTATGAGAAAATTAATATTTCACAAAATGTTGACCCTTCTGGAACATGTCGCGAATTTAATTTCATTGTATAGTTCTTAATTTTCTCCACATTTTATATAAAATCTCCTACGCAGTTTTGTTGATAATACATTTCATACAGATCTTTATAGCAAAATTCATCGATTTTATAAAGACTCAAAAATACAGTATATGTAGCACCATCCTATTTGAACCACATATCGTCCAGGTCCATATCCTCAATTTTGCCACAAAAAGTTCGTTATCATCTCACATATGGTACCCAATTTTTTATTAAAAATCGATGGTTGACATTTACATTAACATTAAAGAATACTTTGGTAATATTTTCAATAAGAATTATTCAAAGACAATACTACTGTGTCCACACACTGAAAAATAATCGCTTCTGTAGTATATTGTCCCAAATATATTCTGCTTGAAATATATAAAACATATTTAGGCCAGGGCTGTGCGAAGTATTTTGGTTTGGTGGGGGTTGGGGGGTGGGTTTCGCACATGTTAAAATCGATGGTTGACATTACTTTAACATTAAATAATACTTGGGTAATATTTTCAATAAGAATTATTTAAACACAAAACTATAGCGTCTACCCTGTGTGTTTTTGAAAAAAAATCTACTTCCGAAAATGAATATTTAACTTATATTGTATGTCTTTAACTATTTTTAATATCATATTAATTGTATTAATTTCAACAATATATTAATTAATTGTATTAATGTATTTTGTGGCCAAAATTCAAATTTTATGGCACATATAATATTGAAACAAGTAAGAAAGTTCAGTCGGGTAAACTGATTTATGAATCCCTCACCTTGAGTCCCAAAAAAAATAATAAATAATTTTTTATTGTTTTAATTAAATTAAATTATTTATTATCAATTTAAATTGCATTTAATAACTTTAAAGTATGTACTGGTATTAAAGTTAAATGCTGTTTACATTTGGTACAAAATGCTCCATTTGTGTGAGAGGTACCAAAAGGGGCGTGCCAATAACGGCCACATTTCTCTGGACTCTAGACACTATAAAAGCATTACACCGTACAAAATGTCAAGTATTTATATTCACTGGTGTTAAGGACAATCTGTTAACTTTTGGTACAAAGTGGTTCATTTGTGTGGGAGGTTCCAAAAAGGGCGTGTCAATAACGGCCACTTTTCTCTAGACTCTAGGTACTATAAAAGCATTACACTTTCAAGCATTTGTATGCACTGGTATTAAAGTTAAAAGCTGATAATTTTTGATACAAAAAGGTCCATTTGTGTGAGAGGTACCAAAAGGGGCGTGCCAATAACGCCCATTTTGCTCTGGACTCTAGGTACTATAAAAGCATTTTCAGGTATTTGTATGAACTGATATTAAAGCTATAAGCAGTTAACTTTTGGAGCCAAATCCATTTGTGTGGGAGGTACCAAAAACGGAGTGGCCACATCGCCCACGTTTCTTGACGTGTTAACGACTAACAAACTAATAATATGTGTGAAATGTCAGAAGATTCGAGTAAGTAATATAGAAGGTATTAAAGAATCAATATTTCACTAAAAGTTAACCCTTTGTGGGGGTGGTACTAGAAGGAGTGGACCAATATGACCCATCTTCGAACTAAGCCGAAGATAGAGAAAAATATTAAGGCATACCAAATTTGAAGTCAAACGGTTACTCCTTTCGAGAGTTATCGTGGCCAACAGCCAGCAGACAGGCACACAGACGGACGGACTGACGTACATTGCGCAAATGACTCAAAATTACCTAAATCGGATTTCCGCCGAACATACTTAGGGTCTTAGGTCACTCCTTCGATGTGTTATACTTTTGGCTCGTAGCAAATTTACATGGAAATACAGTCCTTTTGTTAGAAGAATCATTTTATTTTTTTTACATTGTGTTTCTTATAACTAGAAAACGTAACGTTCGTTGACGTGTTCTGTAATATTCTGTAAAAATTTCACCTGCGCCTTCGGTGCACTTTGGGCGCTATATCGAATTTTCAAATGTATGTGCGTTAACTTGCTAAATTAGCTTCAACTTTCAACAAATTATGCATTAATTTTCCTCGGAAAGGTAAATAATAAAAAAACATTAATTATTGTGAATTTTCCTATGTTTTTACGACGCTATTATTGAGAAATTATTAAAATTTGAAAAATAAAAAGTAAAAAAGACAACAATTAGTAACAAATAATTTTACGCTATATGAATAAAGAGTACCTTATTTGCCTTCATTCAAATTTCATCAAAATTCAAGAAATTGTTGTAGATTTTACAGCAATCTGGCCACAATTTCTGTCATGGTTGACCGCAAGTAATTTTTCAGCCGACGCAATCCACACATCAAAAGAACTGTCAGGCAAAACTGATGAATATTTTTGAAATAATTGTTTACAACTTCCTTCATTTTGTATTGTCATTTTTGATGGAAAAATAAATTGGAAATTTTTGTTATTTCAAAAAGCGATCTTCGAAATGATTGATGAATAAATCTAGGTATGGAATATAGATCGAAACCTTATAATATTGTTCAATATTTTTTGCATAAACATGGCAACGATGACTTTGTCGGGCGGAAATCCTAGGTTTCTTGTTTGGGATGTCTTGTTCTTCACAAAATATTTTAAACGACGAAAAAATTGCCCTAAAATTGTTAGTAAAATTTCCGCGTATGTCCATCATTTGCTTTTTCGTATTTTCAGGCAGATGGACGGCTTCAGCTAAATCTTGATTTTCACTTTGAAGAACACGAAGAATAATGCCAAGCTGTGAACTGAATGAACTACATGGACCGAAACTTGAAAACTGAAATGCAGATGTTGTAGATCAGACCAGGTTGAATGCAATTATTTCAAAGCCTCGATAACGGCTACTTGTAGGTGAAGATATATTTCAACAGACTTCTGTTGTTTTAACCATCGAGTTCGCAATACCACTCTGTGTTTGTTGGTTTGTTTGTTTGTACCGTATAGACGTCTAAACGGCTGGACCGATCTTCTTGAAATTTTCGCAGAATGTCCATGTGTGGGGCGTGGTGAAAATTAGGGTACTTAAATTTTCGATATATCAAGTGGACGAGGCCCCGCCCACATAAGACAAATTTTAAAATTGAGATATCTTGCACAATTTGTTAGCGAGAGTACTGTAATTTTGTACATATGTATCTGGTGGCAGTCTACGTGATTGATCCAAAAATGGCGGGATCGGACCAATGGGCGTGGCACCGCCCATATAAGCCAAATTTAAAAAATGTTATATCTTGCATAATTTGTTAGCGAGAGTGCTGGAATTTTGTGTATATGTATCTGGTGGCAATCTACGTGACTGGTCCAAAAATGGGCGGGATCGGAATAAAGGGCGTCACACCGCCCGTATAAGCCAAATTTAAAATATGTGATATCTTGTACAATTTCTTAGCGAGAGTGCTGGAATTGTGTGTATATGTATCTGGTGGCAGCCTACGTGACTGGTCGAAAAATGGGCGGAATCGGGCCAATGGGCTTGCCATCGCCCATATAAGCCAAATTTTGAAATTGACTTATGTTGCAAATTTTGTTAGCGAGAGTGCTGCAATTTTGTACATATATATCTGGTGGTAGTCTACGTGATTGTTCCAAAAATGTGCGGTTTCGGTACAATGGGCGTGACACCACCCATATAAGCCAATTTTAAAAAATGTTATATCTTGCACAATTTGTTACCGGATACACATTCAAACTTGCCCAACCCCTGAAATATCAGTTAATTCGTCCGCCATGATGGTGAAAGCTTTGGAATTATTGATTCCCTAAATAAGCTGTCGGGGTGTAAGAGTGTGAAGCTATGTACACTCGATTGTCAGATCAGACAACGATATAAAACCTTATGTACGGACAATGACAGATTGTTAGGCAAATGTGAATTGTCAGTTTAGACGATTGCATGAGTTACTCTGACAATGGCGCCATGCATAAACTTCGCACATCTGACAGTCAAAACACGGGGCAAAATCGCCTTTTTTGATATGTTTGAATCGAAAGAAAATATATTTGGAACACAAATTTTTATATGTTATATATTTATGAGTAAATAAATTTTATTTGAAAATCAATAAAAATTACTTGGAACGCATATATTAATATATTACAACAAAATATGTTTGCAAACTAATTTTCTCAAATAAAATATGTATTTATATACAAAGAAAATTATTGTTTAGGAATATCTTCAAATATATTTAATTTATAAAAGATTTTCAAAACTTTGGTGAATTTTTCTAATTTCATTTTTAATGTTTCCTTCGTTTCGAATTATTTCTCCCAGTTAAAAATACCATTAGGGGCATTAAATTCGGTTTTAAGGGACTCATTTAAAATTTCTGAGTATTTCATGTCAGCATTTCTTGTCAATCCTTCGAGTAAATTATTGTTATCCAAAATGATACGATTTCAATTTACGAATATTAATAATTTCTAGAAAATTATCATTAAATTGCTGTAAAACTTAACACAATCAAGGTTCGATATATTTTTGGAATACTTAAATTTATATAAATCTTTGTTTCGGAATTAATAATCCTAAATAAAAAGTATTAGGATGGAAACAAAAATTTGTTTAGAACAACATCTTCCCAAATATATAATTTTTGTGTGTATCAAGTATTATATATTTAGAGTGTACCATAAACATTTATATGTTTCAAGCCGAATATGTTTGGGACAATATACTACAGAAGCGATTTTTTTTCAGCGTGAAGTGTCTTCAAATTATCTCGCAATCGCAATGTTGTGTGTTCACACTATTGCCAGATGTCTACCAATATTATTTTCTTAAAATAACTCTCTGCCAACGTTGCAAGACACAAATTGTATGTCCATAGGTTTTTAAGTTCATAGCGTTGCATTTTTCCCCCTTTTTCCTAACAGTATTGTTAGATCTGACAATCGTGGGTACATAGCTTGACAAATATTATTAATTTCATTTTGAACACGATATTAGCATATCTGTACATTTCATTTCGTGGTTAATTTGTCAAGTGACTATTCAAATTTGAATCCATTATCGCCAGATATCTTATTAAGGCTTTAAAATTGCCAGCATTTTGAGTAGTTCGATTTGAATTGATTCAGACTGTATCACAACTTCCACTTAGTGCTAAGCCTTGTCGACCACAAAGGACGACTTTTGAACTATTGCTTCCAAATGCTTTTTATTTGAGTTTACGAACTGCTTTTCATAAATTCGTAATTGAAAATACACCTCTGTATCCTTTACACGAGCAGTGGCCAAAATTCAACCCTGGTAAAAACACTACCCTGGTTTTTCTTCTCAGGACATCTCCTAAATACCGGTGAATGCGTCCTGCGTCTGTCAAACTCGATTTCAATTATATGAAGATGTATACACTAATGTGTATACACAATAATACAGCTCGAATGCAAACTATCAAATTGCTTCAGTGCAGCTTCTACAATCTTTCCTTACGAAAACTTAGTTAGAAAGTTGAGAAGACGAAGAAAAATGAATTGCTGTCGGAAAATGTTTAAAATTCGAATGCCTCCTGCTTTTGGAATATATTTCTATTCCTTCTTCTTTGTGGTTTGTCCAGAATATTTTCAAAACATATAAATCATCCCTAATATCGATACTGCTCTGAATATCCACTCCAAATGTAGAAAAAAAAAAATTTTCTGAAATGGGGATGATAAATCAGCTGTTTTTTGTTTACTGCGTATTTCGGTACAGCGCGCGTTAAAAATTATCCATCATGCGTTTTTTTTGACAGACGCTGGCGCATTCACTGGTATTTAAGAGACACCCTCCCGCGTACAAGGGCATACACATTGAAGGCCGGGTTAGGCATACGTAACCGTAATTTATCTTTACCCACATAAGTAAACAAAAAAGCCGCGATTTCTTTTTGTTTAGGTTTATTAAAAATGAAGTTAAAAAGATTGTTTATAAGCTTGTGTTTTTTAAATCTGTGCAGAATTTACAATTAAAGTAAATCAAGAAAATATCGTCGGATAAGAAGATGGGGTGGACGTCCTATAAACAATGACTGAGTTAGCTACGCCAAAGCAACGAATTAGACAGGCAGAGAGACTAGCAATAACACCACTGTATGTCAACTATTGCTTTATCCTATGATTCCAAGTTGGGTAATATTAACAGTTTATTCTTTAAAATTGTAGATATTTGGGTCACGTTTGTTCCATACAATCGATTGCATGGAGTCACAGGCTTGTGGCGCTTGCTTTCGCCGATTTAATTAAGTGAACCAACTACACAGCAGTACAAACACATTGCCAATGATTTTCAACGAATGTGGGATATGCCGAATTGTGTGGGAATCTAACTATACATTCATATCAGTTAATGTTGGAAGTTATGGCAGCCAACACGATGGGGGTATGTCCATTAAACTTCTATTTAATTATAATCTATTTTAATACAAACAATTTCCATTTCTTAATTTAAATTAAATACAGCTATATTCCAGTACTCTCCGTTTGGCCAGTCAGTTATTTTAGGTACAGTACCTGTACCTCATAGTAAACCTTTATCGTCAGCATCCTCTGAAGCCTTCCCTCATTTTTTTGTTGGCGATGCGGCGTTTTCCCTGAGGAATATCCTTGGTCTAAGTCAACAACTATAGACGAGCTCAGAGACAACATCCAACGCGAAATTGCCAACGTTCCGGTCGAAATGTCGCTGTTGACGTGGGGGTCATATGACCGAAATTGAATTTCATTCTTAAAATGTAACATTTTCACTACAATTGAACTCTATATCTTAAATATTCTGTGTTTTATTAATACTTTTACTTATGTCTATTTCCATTGAAGAAGGACTCAGCCAAATCCAATCCAATCTCTGTCTATAAATATGTCCATGTTTGTAGAGACGCTTATATTGCTGTCAAATTAACCCACAATGAAGAAGATAGGCGCAATGATTGTCTCGTACTGTCACCAAAAGAATCCTGAAGCAGATTATAAATTTAATTTTTAATGCAGTCAGCCGCGATTTTCATAAAACTCACCTGTGACGCCCAGCTCCTTGCCAATTTGCTTCCAAGCTTCTCGCTTTTTTTCAGATATCCTATATGCTGGATTATATTTATTGTATAAATACTCGTGCGACTGCACCAATGAAATCAAATATTCGTCTTTCATGTTTATTTGCACTTTTAAACAACAAATAATTAATAAATTATATTCTTTACTTTTCTCGGTGAACATACAATTGTAATTGTAAACAACATGTAGTATCAGCTGTTGTCAAATTGTACGTAAACGGAACGTCCAATTCTGATTTCAACAGATTCAGCCGTCCGTTTACGTTTCGTTTCCGTTGGCTAATCGTTTACACTGACTTCCATATGACAGATTGAATCAGCTGATTCGTTAGGCAACGGGGGCGTTACGGTTAAGTTTGCCTAACAGGGCCTTGAATAAAGCTGAGTTTAGACGATTGCCAGATCGGCAAACATTATCAACCCTGTTAAAGTGATGCAAATATAGGGGCAATGTCAGATTGTTAGGCAAAGGTGAATTGACAGTTCAGACGATTGCAAGAAAACATAACAATTTCATATATTTGCAATATATTTTGTAAATATTTATATGCAGGATTGCCATTAAAAATAAAATGATTTTCTGGCAATGGCGCCGTTGTCACATGCATAAACTTCGCACATATAACAATCAGCAAATTATCTCGCAATGACTTTTCTGCTAACGTTGCAAAACAAAAATTGTATGTTCACACGGTTGTAAATTCACAAGGTTGCATTTTTCCGCCATTTTTCTGGCAATGTTGTCCCATCTGCAAATCGTCTGTACTTACCTTAAGAGTTCACTATCATTCAGTCGCGCTTTGACATTCGATCAACGCGGTTGTGTCGTCGCTTGTTGCTTAGCGTGCACATAAAACCAAAATGTTAGATAAATTGCAGCAAAATTTTGTTTTGCTTTATTTTCCCGTTAATTGATTTGTCACGCGTAAAATCGTATGAACTTTTTTTATAATGATAGAAGCATATCTGACATTTTTTGTTTACCTATAAATATTGCATATAACATATTAAAAAATTTAAACATTGTTAAATACACAGAACCAAAAAAAATGTGTACACTCGAAAATTTAAATACAATAAATAATAAAAAAATTACATGTACAATATGTTCAACTTTTCTTTTTGCTTCGGAAATTACGAGTATTTTTTCTTAATACCTATCAAATGAAATTTGCTGGAAAATAAACATAATATTTCTCGCGGTGCACAAAGAGAGCGTTAGAACTTCTCACAAATACAGACATACGATATTGAATTTTGTGGAAGTATGTGTGTGCCCATCGCTGATTTACACTGAAATTATTACGTTTTCGTACGAGTTCATTATCGTGCGACTTGTCGTTGTGATGGTAGTTAGTGAAACCCAAATCAGCTGTTTGTCGTCTGACAAAATTTTATGTTACAGAAAAAGGCTGTTAAAGTAAACGACGGTTCAATTTTTAGTCTTTGATTTACTTTTTGGAACAAGAAAAACATTTTAACTATTAAAACTAGTAGGTAGTGAAGGGTTTACTTTCTTATGAAAAAAATGTTTCGATACGGAGACACTAAATTAAATTATTTTTGGCCGCTTTCTCAGAATTTGTCCGAGTGTGCGCCGCACATACGATATCACGAGTTACATTTTACCGTCACGTTTTTTACCCAACATAATTTAACATTTATTTGTTTCAGTGTTTCTCAAATTCAACCATGGAAAGGTACACAATTGAGCAGCGGGTTAAGATTGTTTGAGCCTTTTACGAAAATTAAATCAAAATGCATTTGGTGCAATACGTGATTTTTTTGGTCAGCATAATCGACCAAATGTGTCCACAATCGGATCAAATTAAAGAGTTTCTCGCATTAAATATATGCGTACGATAGAAAAACGTTTAGACAAATGTTGAAGTGATCCCTGCGAATAAAAAATTCCAAGCAAATGCGATTAATAGTATGATTATTAGGTCTCACACACAATCAATTTTTTTGTTGCATAGTTTTATTTATCAACTTGTCTTTTTTTAGGAATTAAAAATGTAATCTTATTTTGCCTCCTTGACCTTTTTTTTGGGGAAAAGCTGTCACAGAAGAAGAGTGTATAGATAAATTCGACAATACTGCAAATTCAGAGACCAAATTAAAACAAACCCAGTAAGGAAATGCTAAAGTCGGGCGGAGACGACTATATGATACCCTACACCACTCTAGTGAGATTGGATAACAATTAAATATCCAATGTATACTTCAACTAAAGTTTGTTTGCACAATTTTGCCAAATCGGACGAAACATATATATGAGAGTTATAGCTAAATCAGAACCGATTATATTTAAATTAGGGAATGTTGGTTAATGGATTAAAAAACTCGACCGTGTTACATTTTAAAACAATTTTAAAAATACAGCTTCTATAGGACGAAACATATAGATGGGGGCTATAGCTAAATATAAACCGATTTTATTCAAATTCAATAGTCTTCATTCCAGGTACAAAAGAAAAGAAAATAATACTCAACGGACAACTTTATATGGACAGACAGACGGACGGACAGACATGGCTCAGCTAGTGATTCTGAATCGATCGGTATACCTTAAGGTGGGTCTAGCTGTAGTATTTCTAGGTCTTACAAACATCTGCCATGAAAAAACTAATAATACCCTGTACTACTGTGTGGCATAGAGTATAAATAGAACACTGTAGCAAAACAAAGTTGAAACAAGTAAAAGCGTTAAGTTCGGTCATGCCGAATCTTATTATCCTCCACCATGGATTGCATTCAATTTTGATTGCTGGAAAAATCTTTGGTTATGGAGCAATCATGAAACGATCCTTTTTGTTTAAGTACATTATTAAAAAAACTAACGCTGCAATTTTGAGGCAGCAAATTCTTCAGCCAAACTCTTCACCTGAAAAATGTTATATTTATGGTTTAAAATAGCCTTTTTTGAGAGCTACATCTAAACGGGGTCTGCAACAAAATACCATTTTATTTTTATAAATTTAACTGAGATGAATTCTTGCCAAAATAGAATAAAAATGTGGTGTTTATGGCTTAAATAAGCCTTTTTGTGGGCGACATCTGTAGGTGGAATAAAACAAGATATGAACTGATTTAAAACATTTTTACTGCGATGAATTATTGTCTTAATAAAATACAAACTGCAAAGATTCAGTTAAAATGCGTAGAAAATATGGTATTTATGGCTTATGTACGTATATTTTGGGGCGACCTCTATATGGTGACCTCTATATGGTGACTATAACAAAATATGACCGATTTGTAAAATTTTTGCTGCTTGTCAAAATAAAATATAAACTGCAAAGTTTCTGCTAAATTGCTTTAAAATGTGGTATCTATGGCTCAAAACCCGTATTTTGGAGCGACCTCTATAGGGCAGCTATATCAAAACATTGAGTGATATGGCCCATTTGCAATCCCAAACAACCTGCAACAATTATAAATATTTCTACCAAATTTGTTCAACCTTGCTTTTTTATTAAGGACTGTAGCCTGATTACAACAGACGGACGGACAGAATTAGAATTTTACGACGATTAAGAATATATATACTTTTGGTGTCTCAGATCAATATTTAGAGGTGTTACAAACGGAGTGGCAAAATGAATATACCCCCCATCCTATGGTGGGGGTATAAAAACTTTCACTAGCGCATTATCTTGCAAACAACTGCATATTGTAAATTTTTTAATCCTAGCCCAACAAGGAAACAAATCGATTGGCGATCAGACAAAGGTTTGGGGTATAAAACATGGACATGTGCAATGTACGTATAATTTATATAAATTTATTATAATACGCAACAATGGATATTAGGTTCACTATCAATTCTTTATATTCCACTAAAGTTCAAAACGTCGTTTCGAAATTTTATTTATATATTATATGTTACACATATAAATATTTCGCGTCTCGCAACGATAGTTGATTCATAATGCAATGTTACATGGCTGTTATTGCAACATGGGTGTGTATGTGTGAACAAAAATCGGTGCTTTAAAAAATATTTTAATATTAGCTCTGACATAAGCTTCTTACAGAAAATTTACACTATTTTCACATGAGTTTGTTGTTTTGTATTTTGTTGGCTTACTGCACTGCGAACGACGATGAGGGGGCATATTAGAGTATAGTTTATTTATTCGTGCACGAAAATAAACCCAGGAATATTAAGGGAATGCCATGGGTATGTTTGCGTGGGTGCCAGGATAAGGCTTGAGACGAATTAAAAACACATTAACATATGTATTTTTCCGAAATGCATTAAAATCTACTTACTTCAGGAATATGCAAATTGAAGTGTAGAGTTTGTTGAGATACATATGAAATATGATACAAATGTACACCAGAATAATTAGATTATGCGAATTTTTATTAATTATTTTTCTTATTCATTTATTGGAGATGTTCTTCTCTGCAAATTGAAACAAAAAGTAAATATAAAGCAAGTCTTTAAATTTCGATAACTAAATGTCTTCAATATGGGCTTGGTGTTTTTGTCCTACATATCGACACCTCCATTCTAAACTAGCTAAGTGCGAAACGGTAGTTTTTCAGGAGAGGCGATCAAAGTTTGATGATATTTTTAAATTTGTATGGAATTTCTTTATAATGCAAATCGAATCACCAGTACTGTTTTGTGAATAATTTTTGATTGTGATAAAAATGCAATGTCCCTAAAAACATGCTAAGTCGACTTAGCATGTTTTCGAATGGAGGTATCGATATATGAATATACATACCTTCAGAAGATCCTCCTCGATAACCAAATTTATTCCAAATTAATTTGGTCTGTTTATTCTATATTCCTTCACTAGGTCCTTGTAATAACAATCAAATTTCTGATCTAAATTTCATACCACATATAATTGTATTTACTTTAACCTGAACCCAATACTAAACACACTCGAGTATATTTTTAATATGAGAACTTCTACAAACATCTCGAAAAAAACAGTTAAAAGAAGACAAATCCTCACATACACTGCAGTTGCAGGAAAAGCCAATAGAAAAAAATAAAAAAGAAAATGAACACAACACAATTTTAATTGGGTTAAGAATTTCTCAGCGTTTTACGAGTGTAACTATCTCTTCCACTTCCACTTAAAACCTAATTTACGTTCTTAACGAGAAAACGAGCAATACGACCCAAAAGATGTGAACAAGAAAACACTCTTCCACATCTTCGAGAGACCCTTGAAATGGAAAAAAGGAAGGAAGGACAATAAATTGATGACAACATAAGGGCATTAAACTATTGTCGAGAACCGCTCGAGGATGAGAGCTCATATGAGCAGCAACAGCACATAACGAGTACAAGAGTGCGTGTGTGCTTAATTTAGATACGTAGTTCAGAAATACGAGTAGTTATTACTAAATATAAAGAGCAGAGTTGCGTTCACAATAGGACACTTAATGGCTTTTAATACACAGTTTAATAACTTGTTGTATTCGTACTTAGAAATGTTTACCAAAAATGCAATACAATTTTTTTTTATCGTAATAATTTAGGCGAGTGAATATCTCATTATTCAATAACAATGGTACGTACATCTCTACATATAGTCATCAGAAATGCAAAAGGGTCACTAAACCAAAATGTTTAAAATTGAGTTATTCTATTGATAATGGTTTATTGCTTCAAAGTAAATATCATTTAATTGTTTAGCCTCCTCTTATCAAAGATTACACAATTATGAACGGATTTAAAAATAGCCTAACAACACTCACTTTAGTGGAGGAGGGTATATATATTTTGTACGCTCCGAAGTGGTGACCTAGGACCCTAAGTATATTCGACGAATTTCCCTTCTAGAATATTTTAAGTTATTTGAGCAATGTCCGTCCATCCGTCTGTCTGTCTGACTGGTGCGCTGTAATGGATTGACTTCTAGTTTGTTATATAATTATATTTGTTGTCTATTTCAGGCTAATTTGGTTGGAAGGTGGACCATATGGGTCCTCTGCTCAAGGACCACCCTCACAAGGGGTTAGCATTTAGCGAAGTTTTTCTCTAAATGAATGATGAAGCTAATTTTTGGTTGAATGGGTATGTAAATAAACAAAATTGTGGCATTTTGAGTGAAGACGGCTTTTGTCCAAACGCCATTAGAAACAGAAAATTATTATTGGGTGTGCTTTATGGGTCGGCGGAGTCATTGGTTCATATGCCTTCAAATACTATGGGCAAAATGTTACTGTTAACGGTGAACTTTATATATAAATGTTTACACGTTTTTTCGTACCTCAATTAGCTGGCATTAATCTTGCTGAAATGTGGTTCCAACAGGACGGAGCCACATGCCACATAGTGTACGCTACAATTCATTTAATTAATTAATAGTTTTGATGAACTAATAATTTCACGTACTGGTCGTGTGATTTAACCCCATTGAACTATTTCCTTTAAGGTTATGTAATGTGACTCGTCTGCGTGATAAACAGAGACAATTGAACACGTGAAAATCCACATTATATGAGTTATTGGCGAAATACGGCCGCAAATGCTGCAAAAGGTGTATTAAAGTTAAAGTTTCAAATGCGCCATGTACATGCCAGGCGGTCACATGGCCAAAATAACATTTAAAAATGAATGGCTTAAAATTACACTATGCAACAACATGTTTGTCGAAGGGGTTTTAAAAAAAAAATTCTTTAAAATTCCCATTTTCTTGGAAGGTACCTTTAGTATTTGGCGCCTATTGTTTGAGGTATATATTCGATAAAGTCGGGGTGCATTTTAAATTAAAGAAAATTATGAGGACTACAAAGGTTGTAGTTGACGGTTTCACTTGGAAATCGAAGTTTAGAAAATGTTGTTAAAATTATTAGAAACAATTTTAATTTTTTCAAAAAAAAAATATTTTTCTGCTAGTACGAAAAAAAACATAAAAAATAAATAAAATCGCCAAAAAAATAGCTTGTTAAAAGTCATAACGAAGAAAAAAATGCCTATTTGAATAAAATCTATGGGTAAATGTAGAAATTATAGCAATTCAATATAATCCTGTGTTTAAAACCCCACTATTGCGAACAAGGAGTGACCTAAGAGACTCCAAGAATATTTGGCAGAATACGTTTTGAGCCATATTAAGTCATTTTAGCAATGCCCGTCAGCGTGTCCGTCTGTCTGGTTAGATCGCTTCAAATTTGGTATACGTCAATATTTTTTCTTCCTCAGGCTAAAGTCAAAGATGGACTATGTTAGTTAGTCTCCTTCGAGTACCTCGCCCCTGAAGGCTCAACATTTTGTTAAGTATTGATTATCTCATAACTTATGTTCTAGTACTGAGAAATTTTCACAATGCCACATACATATAGTATTGGTTTCCTGTTCGCTTTCAAAGTTAATGGCTTATTACTTCGATTCCAGTCCACACCAATGCACTATGGGTAATTTTCTGGCCAAACCCGATTTTCCAAGTTAGTCCATATTCAAAAAAAATAATATGGTTTGAAAGAAGACACGTTGAGGGTAAAAACTGCATACTTAATTATTTCTTGTTTGACATTTTGTAAATCATCTGTCAAAATTGAATTTTATTTTTGGTGTTAAAAATTACCATTTTGAAGCTCTTTCTAAATAGTGAATTAAAAAAGAACCAATTAAGCGAAATAAAATATAAGAAATGGAACGGAAAGCTAGTGACATGTACTAATTTCAAGATTTGTGTTTATACCCTACACCGCACTGTGGTACAGGGTATTATAACTTTGTGCATTTGTTTGTAACACCCAAAAGGAGAAGAAATAGACCCATCGTTCATTATACCGATCGACTTAGAATCACTTTCTGAGTTGATTTAGCTATGTCCGTCTGTCTGTCTGTCCGTCTATCTGTCTGTCCGTCTGTGCATGTATTCTTGTACTCAAAGTACAGGTCGCAATTATGGTCCGATCTCGACGAAACTTTACACATATCTTTTTTTGGCCCAAGGACGATCCCTATTGAAATTGGTTAAAATCGGTTCAGATTTGGATATAGTCCCCATATATATGTTTTACCCGATTTGACATGCAAGCGCCGTAGAAACCACATTTTACATCCGATCTTTATGAAATTCGGCAGAGAGAGTTTTATTATTACGTGAATTTAACATTTAAGCGCTGTAGAAATCATGTTTTATATCCGATCAGTACGAAATTTAACGGAGAGAGTTTTCTTATTACATGTATGAACACTGCCAAATTCGGGAAAAATCGGTTCAGATTTTAACATAGTCCCAATATATATGTTACACCCGATTTGACATGTAAGCGCTGTAGAAACCATGTTTTATATCCGATCAGTACGAAAATCGGCAGAGAGAGTTTGCTTATTACATGTATGAACACTGCCAAATTCTTATCGCAATGCCCATTTTCGCATTGGTAGGTAGGTGTAGGGTATTATATAGTCGGCTCCGCCCGACTTTCTGTCTTTCCTTACTGGTTTTTTTTTTAATTTTGACATTAAATACATACAATAATTTTTGTGAAATAAATAAACTAAGAAATTATTTTTTTTATTTTACCTAAACTTTTTTTGGACCAAACAAAAGGGTTGTCACATGATGCCATGCATTCCACTATTTTTATTATTTAGAACATTAAGTTTAAAGAATCCTCCAAAAAGATAGGGGTGAAGAATTTTGCTGGTTTTTAATTACTATTTTTTGACTATAGCATCTAATTTATAATTTGTTTAATATTTGGAAAAAGAATACTTACACGGGGCAAAATCGCTGTTTTTGATATGTATGAATAGAAAGAAAATATATTTGGAAGAGACATTTTTTAATATTGTATATTTCTGAAAGATTACATTTTATTTGAAAATCATTAAAATTTATTTGGAGAGCATTTGTTTATATATTACAACTAAATATATTTGCGAACAACTTTCTCAAATTAAATAAGTGTTTACAAAAAAATAAATTATTGTTAAAAAAGTTCTTAAAATATATTTTATTTAAAATAATTTAAAATTTTGCTGAATTTTTCGAATTTCAGTTTTAATTTTTCTTGATTGTGGGTTATGTCTTACAGTTAATAATTTCATTTATTTTAGTTTTAAAGCACTCATTAATTTCTAAATTTACCAAGTCATCATTTGTTGTCAATTCATCGAGCAATTGATACACTAGGCAAAATCATTATTTTTGATATGATTGAATCGAAAGAAAATATATTTGTAACACAAATTTTTAAATATTGTGAGCAAATACATTTTATTTGAAAATCAATAAAATTTACTTGGAACGCATATAATTTATAATTTGTTTAATATTTGGAAAAAGAATACTTACACGGGGCAAAATCGCTGTTTTTGATATGTCTGAATAGAAAGAAAATATATTTGGAAGAGACATTTTTTAATATTGTATATTTCTGAAAGATTACATTTTATTTGAAAATCATTAAAATTTATTTGGAGAGCATTTGTTTATATATTACAACTAAATATATTTGCGAACAACTTTCTCAAATTAAATAAGTGTTTACAAAAAAATAAATTATTGTTAAAAAAGTTCTTAAAATATATTTTATTTAAAATAATTTAAAATTTTGCTGAATTTTTCGAATTTCAGTTTTAATTTTTCTTGATTGTGGGTTATGTCTTACAGTTAATAATTTCATTTATTTTAGTTTTAAAGCACTCATTAATTTCTAAATTTACTAAGTCATCATTTGTTGTCAATTCATCGAGCAATTGATACACTAGGCAAAATCATTATTTTTGATATGATTGAATCGAAAGAAAATATATTTGTAACACAAATTTTTAAATATTGTGAGCAAATACATTTTATTTGAAAATCAATAAAATTTACTTGGAACGCATATATTAATATATTACAACAAAATATATTTGCAAACAATTTGTGTTAAAATAAAATGTGTGTTTAAATACAAATAAAATTATTTTTTAGGAATACCTCCAAATATATTTTATTTAAAAATATTTTCGAAACTTTGCTGACATTTTCAAACTTATGTTTTAACTTTTCCTTTAAATCTCATTTTAAATTTCAGAGTATTCCAAGTTATCATTTGTTGTCAATCCTTCAATTAATTATTTTTATCCAAGATTTTACGATAAAGTATTTTAACAAACCTTTACAACTTTTAAAAAAATAATAACGTATCGATTTACACACTTTTTGAATACTTAAATCAAATGAAACTTTGTTTTGAGAAATAATGGTACCAAATAAAAAAATTTTGGCATGAAAACAATGATTTGTTTAGAGCAACATCTTTATAAATATAACGGGTGATCCAAGTAGAGATACTTTTTTCAATAGCCTTTTTTTACAGATCACGTGTGAGTCGTGTCATGCTGTCATGTCATTTTTGTTAAGTATTGTTTGGCATTTTGTTTTTTTCGTGCACTTCCCTCAACTTATGGTCATCGTAATCGGCCTACTGAGCGTACTATTCCATCTTCAGACCCAGCATTCATTATTGGATAATATTCGACCGAATAGACTACGTCCAGCACGCAGTGGAGAAAATGTAGCGGCCGTAGCTGAGAGTGTACACGAAGACCGTGGAGAGTCGATTAGGCGCCGTTCGCAGCAACTCGGACTGACGTATGGAACGACTTGGCGCATTTTACGTCGAGATCTTAAATTGAAAGAAAACAAAATACAGCTTGTGCAAGAACTGAAGCCGCCCGACCTCCCCAAGCGACATCGCTTCGCTCTATGGGCTCTTGAAAAGTTCCAAGAAAATCCGACTTTTTCGAGCCAAATTTTGTTCAGCGCTGAGGCCCATTTCTGGCTCAATGGGTATGTAAACAAGTAAAATTTCCGCATTTGGGACGAAGAGCAACCTGAAGAGATTCAAGGGATGCCACTTCATCCAGAAAAAACAACGGTTTGGTGTGGTTTGTGGGCCAGGGGAATCATCGGTCCATATTTCTTCAAAAATGATGCCGGGGAGAACGTAACCGTCAATGGCGACCGTTATCGTGCCATGATAACCGACTATTTGATGCCTGAAATTGAAGCTCGTGATCTCGGCGACATTTGGTTTCAACAAGACGGCGCCACTTTACACACATCGCATCAATCAATGGATTTATTGAGAGAACACTTCAGTCAGCAGATAATTTCACGTTTTGGACCGATCGATTGGCCACCAAGATCGTGTGATATCATCCTTTAGACTTTTTCCTGTGGGGATATGTAAAGTCTAAAGTTTATGCGGACAAGCCCGCTTCGATTCAGGACTTGGAGCAAAACATCACGCGTGTCATTCGCCAGTTACCAGTCCAAAAGCTCGAACGAGTCATCGAAAAGTGAACTCAACGGATGGACCATCAGAGACGTAGCCGCGGCCAACATTTGATAGACATAATCTTCAAAAAATAAATGCCAAAAATGCTCTTTCAAGTGATAATAAACATTTCCCATTCAATTTGAATTTTCTGTGTTTTTTTCTTTAAACAAATAGGAAACCTCGAGATGGATCACGCTATACATATAATTTTTTGTGTTTACCAAATATTATATATTTATAGTTTAGCCTAAACATTTATATGTTTCAAGCCGAGTATTTTTGAGACAATATACTACAGAAGCGATTTTTTTCAGCGTGTATACATAAATTCTTTTTATAAGAAATTATATTAAATATTAGAACTATTGAGGATATTTATAACGCATATTTGAAAAATAAATGTCGTGGAAACTGCGATAAATTAACATTAAATAAAAGCTTGATCGTTTTATGGTTTTTTTCAACAAAAAAATACAATGAGTAGTGACTTCGAACTGAAGTTGCTATTTGAAATGTACATAATTGTTACGCTATTTATGAGGAAATAAAAATATTTACCGAAAAATCTGATATAGCTCGGAGAACAGATGCGGCCGGATTATCAAAATCAGGATATTGCCTGTATGATTTCAGTACAACCAACCAATAATATGACTAAAGATACTGAGAAAAATCGTGTCTAGTACCGATTTTCTGTAACTCGTGAGGTATAAAAAGATCATAAATAAGGAGCGCACAACAGACCGAACCACTGGCTTAAGTGTATGTCCATTGACATGAGAGGTTTAAACGTCTCCTCTCTTCAACCTAACCTAACCTAACTCAAGTATTAATTTACGATGGTATTATTAATTATTATTAATTACATCTTGCAACTGCATTCTTTTTCACTATTTTTGTCCTTACATGTATTTCCTTCTATACGCACTCACTTTCTAAATGCCTTTCTAGTGAAAAATTATATATTTATTTTTTATTTACAGCATCTTGCAAGTGCACTTTTATCCACTGTATTGTATTTTAACCCCCTAAAAGATATATTCTAAGAAATAGGACTACACACATGTAAGTATGCTCCAAATTTGCGACCATATAAATAAATACTATTGTAATGCATTTTTGAAGTACATGGGGTTCTTGTAATTGCCTCGCTAATTTCAATTCTTACTGAATGTGTCCTTTACATGCGCTGACGTTGTGTACAATCTTGAAATCGATAACTCAACGTTCTGGCCAGAAAATCTGGAAAATTACCCATAGTGCATTGCTTGAAATTTTGTGAAGTGTTACTCTTTTTTAGTACCTACATCCCCTTTTGGTACCTCCCATACAAATGGACCATTTTGCACAAAAAGTTAACTGCTTATAATTCTGAATCCAGTCCATACAAATACTTAAAATGTTGTGGAGTGTAATGGCTTTACCACGCCCCTTTTGGTACCTCCCACACAAATGGACCATTTTGCACATAAAGATAACGACTTATAACCTAATTTATATATTTATCCATAGAATGGCAGATAGGCATTGTTTTCATTGTTAGGATACTAGCTTTCGAAAATTGAAAGCCGATCTCTTTCGTGCCAGCAAAAAAACATTTTTTGACAAAAAAACGACAGTTACTAAACTTTCCTTTCTATGTGGGAGTGATAATTTCAACATTTCTAGTCCGCATAATTTCCTTTAAGTTAGCTTATACCTCAAAAAAATGGTCCAAATACGAAAGGTAACATCCATGAAAGTAGAAATTTAAGTAACAAATTAAAAAAAATTGTTTTGTTTTCATAAAATAGTATGCCTCAATGTAAACAAAAAAAAGTTGTTAGGTCTGGGACACAAAAAAATGTTGCATAAAAATTGTTTTTCTATGCTTTATGTTAACATAAATTTCTGTAACTTTAAAAAACACTCGTTACTAACTTTGTCATTCCTTTTGCAACACCTTGAAATACTGTTCTGTAAACACATAATACGGGGTGTTTTTAGACGTGTGGTTTTCAATCTAGCAATACTTTTTTCAGAGTTGGTCTTTTTGACAGCTGTCACTTGATTTATGCTCAGTTTGGTTTGCCATTTCATAATGAATAGACTTACTCCGGAAAAATATTTGCAAATCTTGCAAGTTTATTACGAAAATAATAGTTCGGTTCGCGCGAAGCATAGGGCGACAATTTTGTTCAGCGCTGAAGCTCACTTTTGTATTGGATTAATGATAATTGGTCAGACGCGGTTACATCTTTGCAGTCAATGGGGAACGCTATAGAGCCATAATTAATGACTTTTTTGTGCCTAAATTGGAGGATGTTGACCTTTGGTTCCAACAAGACGGCGTGGCCGTAGCTGCACTATTTTTGTGGGGTTATATGAAGTCGCATGTCTACGCAGATAAGCCAGACACTATTGATGCATAGGAAGAGAATATTCGGCGCGTTATTGCTGACATACAGGCCCAAATGCTGCAGAAAATGGTCGAAAATTGGGGCTCTCGGCCACTTGCCCGAAATGTTTATCATAACATAATGGCAAACCCTTATCTTTATAATGAAGCTAAATCCTTAGTTATAACATAATATTATATGCGTTTTATTTTTTCTTGACAACCACACGTCTAAAAAACACCCTTTATACACATATATGGGGGTTTTAATGTTAAGTGATTCAATTTAGAAGGTCTATGGCTTCTGATCGGGATGAAAGTTGCTCCTCGTTTGGTCCTATTGGATAGTAGTTATGACACAAAATTTCAATGAGATCGGTTAAGGACTGTCTGAGTTGAAGGGTGTTGAATATTGACATCTTGGTCAAACGGTCGTCTTTCCCACGCATTTATCTAATTACCTATTTTATTTAGAAAATTTTGCACAGTGTTTTCGACAGCTTTTTCTTCAATATTTTATAAATATCTCAAAATAAATATGAACTTATAAAAATAGAAGTTAAACCACATATTTTAGCATGACTCAGAATCATACGGTCATCATAGGATAATTGGTTGATGAAAGCTTTAAAGAATCATAAATTAAGTTGCTTTCATTTTTTTCTACTATTAGTTCATCCCATCAGCAGTTTCAAAAATATCTTACAATATTTCGCGAAAAATCAAATTTTTTAAGAATATTATATTTTTATTATTTTAACCCTCCGTTAGGCACATGTTTCAATTGTCATATTCGTGCCTCATGAGTCTGGCCAGACCCATAGACTTTAGACTGTATAAAAATATCGGGTTTTTGGTTGTTTAATGAAACGTATTTATATGGAATATTGGTATACAATTTACATGTGGTTTTGACTTCAACTGTTTTTCTATATATATAGGTTCATAAACTTATAAAAATAATTTTGAAAAATATCGTACCTAAAATTACGCTCTTAAATCGTGAATATCTTTGGTTCTATTATCGCGAGAATCACAATATTGGAATCGTTAGAAGCGGAGTAGCGAGTTTTAGTTGCACACATGAAAATGCTCCCGATTGAGTCAATGATGTCCGACATTTTCAAGAAAAACATGAATTTTAGAGGTTATGTAATATCGCTCTAGCTCACTGAATATCCCCCTATATATATTAGGGGGATATTCATTAAACAAAACAAGGTTTCATTTGAGATGCGGACAACCGCAATATTTTTTTTAACACGCCCTAATGTATATATGGGGCCTATATCTAAATCGGAACTGATGTTCATCAAATTCGGAACCCTCCAAAATTCCAAAATGATTGGAAGAAAAGTACAGCTTCTGTAGCGTTAAACGGCTATATCGGAAGGACCATATATCAATAACTCCATTCTAAAACATGCGAAGTGGACTTAGCATGTTCTTTGGGAGATTGCATTTTTAATTTCTAAATAATCCAATTTGTATTCAGTCAGATTTTGGTTTTTATCCGTCAACCAAATCAAAAATTATTCACAAAAAAGTACAGGTCGTTCATATTTAAAAAAATCATCAAACTCTTGAAAAACTAGCTTTTTTCACTTAGCATTGTTTAGAATGGAAGTATCGATATATGGGGGATATACCTAAATCTAATATAGCCTCCAAGGTGGGTCTAGCTCCAATATTTTAGGGTGTTACAAACGTCTGGGCTACAACAACTTATAGTACCCTTTACCGCTGAGTCTTGTAGGTTATAATTGTTATTCCTTTATTTTATTCCTTTAGGGAATATAGGGATTCGACAAGATTATTCCATCTTACTCCATCGTTACAATATGTTTTTATTTCTTCCCATGTTTTATTTAGCTTTATTGCATCCATTTGTATTGTTCGTAATGACCTATAGAAACAAGAAAGCAAATGTGCGTGAGGGTGTATTTAAAAACACACTCTCATAAGAACAATATTGAGAATATACAAATGGAAATTTAAAAGGAAAGTTATCAATTACATGAAAATAAAATAATAAAATTGTACAAACTTTCGTATGAAGTCGGTATGCGTCTAGCCAGACTCATGAATCAAGTAAACGATGTGTACCTCCCAAAATTCTTATACTTTTTTGTAAGGTGTTTATCGTCCTGATTTATTCATAGATCTATACAATATTATTTTTGAGGAAGCTACCTGCTGTTTCAAGTCGCTAGCGCGTTTAGAAATATCTTTTAATTTCAATTAAATCCGGAAAAGGTATTGCCAGACTCATCTGCCCAACGGAGGTTTAGCGTGAGTCGGTCATGAAGAAAATTAGACCATTCCGAAGAAAATCAATAACAATTTAAGAAACTTGTACCTAATTTAGCAAACCTGCACAAGTTATAACAAAACATCAAACTACCAAACCAAAAATGATATTATATGAAGATGAATGTTACTTAATTTAGGACTCTCTAAAGCTTTCACGAACCAATTACGGAAAATGGTTCTCGAATTATGCTAAATATTTGGTTAAACCTAAATTTAGTTTAGATGTTTTGATAAATATCGAGAGCTTATATTCAAAACCCTCTATCTTAAATTTTTGCAAAAATTAGATTTTTATGTTAAAATATTCGGTAAAATAAGGCGCATCTATGGTACTAATTTGGAAATAAAAAAAACAAAAATTGAGATTTTATGGTCATTTTTCTAATTTCTCTATCTTACACACTTATTTTTTCTGAATGCAATACCCTCTATCTCTTCATATAATTTGGGACTATTTTTTGTTTGTTTTTTTTTTCTTCTGAAAGATGGTTCTTTGGTGAAAAGAGTATGCTAAACCCGAATTTGGTTAAATTTTTTAGTCGAAGCTTTAGTTTTCAAATTATGACTATTTTTATATCTAACCTGTGATTCCACAAGAATACCATTTTTTCTATGACAATTTGAAAATAGATTCAAAAATGAACCCCAAGAAATAGATAATACTTAAATAAAAAATTAATCATTAATTCATTGTTATTATTATTTATTATTTTTATTATAATATGTATAATTATATATTAAAAAGAGCGCCCCGGTAGGTGAGTTGGTAGCGTACTCGCCTATGAGTTTGGGGGTCGTGGGTTCGATTCCCACCAGAGGCTCTGGTCTGTCGCTGCAAAATTCAGCCATATGGTCTTTGTAACCCGGCCTTTCCCTGGACCCTAAAATTAGAATATACATTTACTTTGTATTGTAATTCATATAAATAAATAAATAAATAAATAAATATATTAAAAAAATTTGTGGAATTCATAAATAATTTTTTTTACCATGCAAAACCCTCTATCTTTTTTTATACATGAAGAATTTTTGAATAGCAATACCCTCTATGTTCCATAAAATGGCTCGTGGTGCAAATATTAAAAAAAATATTATTTAGTAGTTCACGTAGATAGGTGTAATAAACATTGTAAAACAAACAATTTTAATTTTCTTTAAATTTAGGGATATAAACGGTTTTTTGGCTCTACTGAACAATTGTGTTTTTTAAGATAGAGGATATTGAATATAAACTGTCGATATACAAGTTCCATTTCACTAATAGACTATAAAGCTCTTAAAGGAAATGACACAAGCTTTCGTTTGAGAAAAAAATTTAAAAATATAATTTTTAACCAAAATGTGAAAACTAGTTTTAATTTTGCAAAAAAATATTTTTGTTATTTTTTTAAGATTGAAGAAATTGCTATCGAAAACACTTTGGGCAAAATTTCTTATATATATATAGGATGATCCAAGTAGATATACTTTTTTCAATAGCCTTTTTTTGACAAATCACGTGTGAGTCGTGTCATGCTGTCATGTTATTTTTGTTAAGTATTGTTTGGCATTTCATCATGGAAAGACCTAGGCCTGAACAATGTCTCAGATGGTCCATCCGATGAGTTCAATTTTCGATGACTTCATTATGTTGACCATAAGTTGAGCGAAGTGCATGAAACACATTCCTCACAGAACGTGAATTTTCGTAATAAATTTGAACGATTTCTAAACGTTGTTCAGGCGTAAGTCTTTCCATGATGAAATGCCAAACAATACTTAACAAAAATAACATGACACGACTCACACGTGATCTGTCAAAAAAGTCTATTGACATAAGTATCTCTACTTGGATCACCATATACAATAGGTTATTAGTTATATGGATAGGATAAAAGAGCTGTTTGGCCCTAATGTCAAAATTCAACAATCTTTAACTCGGACAGTCCTTAACCGATCTCGTTGAAATTTGGTGCAAGTCTAATCCCAATCAGAAGACATCGGTTTTAAAAAAGTCTGGATCGTAAAATACTAAGACGATTTCGCCACGTCCTTCTGTCTGAATAGATAGTAAATTTAAATTTTTGATGTAATGAAATGTTTTTGCCAAAATTATGTAAGAATTTTATTACATCGATGAAATACTGTCATTGAATGGGCTGTGGGAAAGAATATACGACTTCTGATGTAATATGTAATTCTTATCAGTTTCATATAATGAAAGTATGTTACATCTAGATAAATGGTGGTATAAGTTCTGATCTAGCCAATGTGTTGCCGTTATTGATATTATATTATGTTGTTGCATAAGGATCTTGTCCACGAGAATATGCTAGGATAAACAACAGTGTACACATTCATTGCATCAATGAAAATATTCATACCACTAATGAACATGTTACATTTTTTGTAAATTTTTAAAATTTTTATAAACAATGTAAATTTTTTTTGAAGATACGAATAGGATGACTTTTTTCAGGGTAGGTGCTGCAAACTCATTGCCCTGTACCGAATTTCAACCATTTATATCATGATCTCTTATCCCATTTAAAGGAGAGTGGCGACGATGATGTGTGTAAGTTAAAGGGGATAACAAATTTACTTAATATTAACCCATTGTTTGGGAGGTGCCAAAAGGGGTGGGCTGATCTAGTTAATCTACAAACTAAAATTTAGTAAAGAAAAAATGTTGCAACATGCTGACGTTGAAATCATTCGGTCAGTTCTTTCGAGAGATATTTCGTTTACTAGTCGGACAGACAGACGGATATAGCTAAAACGTTCCAAAATGATCTGATTTGAAATATATTTCTTCCAAATATATATGATCTTAGGTCGATGTGTTGGAAGTTATTTTAGAAAATGTTTTTAGAATTTCAGTTCAAAATGGCTCACTGAATCGAATGATGTTTGCAATCGGTTCTGAACCGCATATCGGATTCATCGAAAATATTCCTTATTTGCATTTAAATTGTTGTTCAGAGTCACTATTTCAACATGTTTCCCATAATTCATATTGCAAATCACTTGAGTCCGTCGTTTCTATCTAATAATATCTTAATACATGTACTAGTTCGCTGTCTGTGCTCATTTCTCGATTTTTCAAATATTGCAAAAAAAATCACAAAACACTTATAGTTTTATTGGTTTTCACAATGTAAGCACGAGTAGTAGATATTATTGAGGTCGATAGACGAATTATGTCACTTTGCTCCGCTTTTGCAGTGCAACGAATTTACACACCACAAAAAAAGAAATACGTAAGAAAATCCTGTCAAGTGTGTTGGCGCTGTAGTGATTCTACTTTAGATATGAAAAAATATGTATTTTTTATGTTCGTCGGTATATTTGATGCAACCAATTGTTCCCCTTTTTGATAGAAAGTCAAAAGTATGAATGTGTTGTGAACGTGCATAATAGATGTCTCTATAGCAGCAGCACCGACAAGTGCATACATAGATACAATTAGAGGGCTATCAAATAGGTTTGACTACGAAAACAACGTTAACAATATCAAAATTAGGATTTTTATTTACACTCGTTAGAGGTATAATTTGATGTGGATCAAATGTGTAACACCTCGAAAGAGTCCGTCTTTTTGTGTGGCTGGTGCGCACGATATATGGGCGGGACCACGCCCATTAGTCCGATCCCGCCCATTTTTCGACCAATCACGTAGACTACCACCAGATGCATATGCACAAAATTACAGCAATTTCTCTAACAAATTGTGCAAGATATCTCAATTTCAAAATTTTACTTATATGGGCGGGGCCACGGCCTTTGGTCCGATCCCGCCTATTTTTTAACCCATCACGTAGGCTACCACCATATACATATGCACAGAACTACAGCACTCTCGCAAAATTTTTTTGCAATTTGGCCACGCCCATTCGCCCGATTCCGCCCATTTTTGGACCAATCGCGTAGACTGCCACCAGATACATATGTACAGCATTACAGCACTCTTGATAACAAGTTATGCAAAATATCTCAATTTCAAATTTTGGCTTATATGGGGGGGCCACGCCCATTGGTCCGATCCCGCCTATTTGTGGACCAATCACGTAGATCGCCAACGGATATATATACACAACATTCCAGCTCTCTCGCTAACAAATTGTGGAAGATATCACATTTTTAAAATTAGGCTTATATGGGCGGTGCCACGCCCATAGGTCCGATACCGCCCAATCACGTAGAATGCCATCAGATACATATGTACAAAATTTAAGCACTCTCGCTAACAAATTGAGCAAGATATCTCAATTTTAAAATTTGTCTAATGTGGGCCGGGCCACGCCCACTATATATATATCGAAAATTCAAGTACCCTATTTTCACCACGCCCCACACATGTACATTCTTTTGAATGTTCGTAAAATTTCTTTTGCAATTGAAATTGTTTAATCGTGCATTGTATCGTTTTGCCCGATTATACAATTTACTTGATGGATTGGCAACAAATGATCACATGAAATATATAGAAATTAAAAATTAGTACTTTAAAATAAAATTGATTGCACCTATGTGATTTTGAATTGCAATGTATAGCCTATGTGATTTTGAATTGCAATGTATGACTCGAAATCAATGACAAATTAAACATGAAATTCGAAAAATCTGCAATTTTTTTAAAATCTTGAAACAAAATATATTGGAGAAATTACTAAACAAAATTTTATCTATATATCGTCCGTATACGCCATTGGTTATTGAGGGGACGATCTGTAAAAATAAGTTGATTTTCATTGTAATTGACGTGATCCGATTTAGTTTCTGTTAATATTTATAATATTTTGAAAATTTTACAGGAGAAGCAAAAAACTAAATAAAATGAATAGTGCTATTGTTGGAAAAACTGGGTTTTCAGGATAATATCTAAACATAATGATGCATATATAAAATACACAAACATGATTTATAACTGGTTTGTGAAAATTGCGTGAAATAGAATTTTTTAACTATGAAAAGAAATAATTAATAAGTTAGGGCCTTTTGAATTTCGTTAATAAATTCGACATTTTTAATATTACGCCGCTAAAAATTTGTCAGGATGTGTATTTTGATGCAATGTACCGAAATCCATCAAAAACTGAATTTCCATTTTTCTTGTTGTTGCGCCCTTTTTCGTTTCTGATGACGATATGTATAAGGACATACTGACCTCACATAAGATGCGAAAACAATTAATCGATGTACAGCCTAAGGTCAAACCCTGTCTTGAATTTCTCAAAAGCATTTTCAAAATATATCGCTCGCCACTTACATCGGTAATATATCTAAATCAAAATTCAACACTCTTCAACTCGGACAGTCCTTAACCGATCTCGTTGAAATTTGGTGCAAGTCTAATCCCAATCAAAAGACATCTGTTTTCGAAAGTTCTGGATCGTAAAATACTAAGACGATTTCGTCATTTTTAGCTATAAAGTTTAACACGAAAACTAGGAAAAACTAAATAAATAAAATATATTTGGAAAACTTCATAAACAATAACTTTGTTTGTGTAAACACATATTTTAGTTGTGAAATTCAATTTGCAAATAAATTATGTTCTAATATATTAATAAATGCGTACCAAACAAAATTTCTTGATTTTCAAATAAAATTTATTTGTTAACAAATATATAATATTTAAAAAAATCGTTTCCAAGTATATTTTCTTTCAATTCAAATATATCAAAAATGACGTTTTTCCTCCGTGTATTTTTTTCAATGAGCTGAAAAATGCAGTCTCTAATATTTGTAGGCAAAATAACAGATATCGTTTCATGTTTTGATATGTCCCCCCATATAAAGGTCCCCTCCGATTTGAGTTATGCTTGTCCTGAAGTCACAGTTTACAAAAAAAATCATCTGCAATTTGACAGTTTAAATTTATATAGTTCAATACCATTCCCTGCGAGCCCATATCGGTTATTGTTATGATATAGCCCCTATATTAAAGTCCCTTCTGATTAGACAGCTTGACGCTTTAGAGAAGACATTTTTTAAACAATCAGTCTGAATCATTTTTCAATGATTTTTTTTATGGTAAAATGTCACAGGCATGGGGTGGCCTGTGACATTGGGTACTTCAAGTAAAATAATTCTTTGATTTTTTTTATATTTTAATAATTATTAATCGATTGACTTCATACTTCAAAATTGCTCGAGATGATTACAAATTTTTTTTAACCAACAAACAGTCTTTTGAAAATTCGGAAGAATATAATTGATTTTTGAGATATGGTTTAGTCAATAGCATTTTTCAGAATTTTTAGTTTGACAAAAAAGTTTGATCCACCCTAACGCACCTAACTGCATTGCTTCATCCATTTCGGTAGCTAAGTGTAATTATCGAAGGCATAGACGAATTTTAATTGTATTTCGGTACCGCTTTCCGCCACATTCATGATCGTCCTTGAGCGTTGGAAAGTGCAGCATAGAAATTCGAAAATGTCGACGAATTCTTTTGAAAGAAATTTTTCGTTTTTGTAACAACAATTAAATCAATCAAACAATCAAATATTCGCAATAAAAAAAAAACATGAATTATGTTTGATGTTCAGTTTAAAAACACTGTCTTTTGAGCGACCATTTACGGATGAAGAATGTATACATTTGACTTGGTGGCCACCCAAAGGGAAAATTGTTCGCTCAGGCTGAATTTTTCGTTATTTACTCACAAGTGACGGAAAGAAATTGTTCTTCGAACTGCATACAGCAGTAAACTAGAAAATTTAAAAATGACTTTTTTAAAGCATAACAGTAGCTCTGTTACGAAAATAAGCAGAACTTTAAGTTTTGTTACTACGTTTTTGTAAAAATTAAGAAATTTAATAGTTTCGAAGAATTTGTTCGAAGGATAAAAATCGAATACAATATTATTTTATTATTCGTACACATTATTTAAAAATCAAGAAATATTGTTTGGACCGCATATGTTAATATTTTACAACAAAATAAATGTTTTCACACAAACAAAGTTATTGTTTAAGAAGTTTTCCAAATACATTGCATTAAAAAAATTTTTACTCGTAAAACTTTACTGACATTGTCTAGTTTTAGTTTTAATTTTTTCTTGATTTTGTGTTATACTTCATAGGTAAAAATGTCATAAGCAACATTTACTTTTGGTTTACAGCACTCATTATACCCTCACTTTAGTGTGACGAGGGTATATATCATTTGCTACGGATAAAAGTGTAACACATCGAAGGAGTGACCTAAGACCCCAAGTATGTTCGGCGGAAATCCGTTTTGGGTCATTTTAAGTCGAATGAGCAATGTCCGTCCGTCTGTCTGTCTGTGTGTCTGCTGGCTGGTGCGCACGATAACTGTCGATAGGAGTAACCGATTGACTTCAAATTTCGTATGTGGTAATATTTTTTTCTATCTCCGGCTAAGTTCGAAGATGGGCCATATTGGTCCACTCCTTCTGGTACCTCCCCCACAAAGGCTTAAAATGTTGTGAAATATTGATTCTTTAATAACTGCTATTATACGTATTCGAATCTTCTGAAATTCCACACATAGTATTAGTTTGTTAGTCGCTATCAGCTCGAGGAAAATGGGCGAAATTGCCACGCCCCTTTTGGTACCTCCCACACAAATGCACCATTTTGCACTAAAAGTTAAAAGCTTATAACATTAATACCAGTGTTTAGAAATACTTGCAATTTTGTACAGTGTAATGTTTTTATAGTGCCTACAGTCCATTGAAAAATGGGCGTTATTGTCACGCCCCTTTTGGTACCTCTCCCACAAAGGTACCATTTTGCACCAAAAGTTAACAGTTTATAACATTAATATCAGTGTATACAATTACTTGAAATTTTGTACAGTGTAATGCTTTTATAATGCCTATAGGCCAGTGAAAAATGAGCGTTATCACCACGCCCCTTTTTGTACCTCCCACACAAAATGGCCAAATTATACCACAATTTAATATCTCAACGTTAATATACCACTCCATATAAACGGTTACAATTCGGCACAGTGCAATGTACTTAAGGTATCTACTGTTCAGCGAAATATAGGTGTATTTCTTAAACCCCTTCTGGTACCTCCCACAAAAATTGACAGAATAATTTGTGTAATATTCAATATTACATTACTCACAAAGTGAGGGTATACCTTAGTCGGTTTACCCGACTGAAACTTTCTTACTTGTTTTTATTTATTAAAATGTTTTTGTTATTGACAATAAATATTTTATTTTAAATGTTCCAAAATCATCAGTGGTTGTCAATCCATTAACGCGATTTATCGCTACACAAGATTGCAAGATTTGCATGTTAATGAAATTCTACAAATTTTCTAAAAAAATGACTTGGAGTTTCTGAAAAATACATTTCCAAAATACTTAAATGCAGACTAATTTTTGTTTCGAAAATATTACTTATAGTTCCAATTAAAAAAAATATTAGGAGGGAAAAAATTGTTTTGCGTAGAACGACGTCCTCGCAAACATATAACAGATATGTGTTTCAAATATCATATATTTCTAGTGTACCCTTAACATATATGTACATACATATATTTCAAGCAGAATATGTTTGAGACAATATACTACAGAAGCTATTTTTATACCCTACACCACACTGTGGTACAGGGTATTATAACTTTGGGCATTTGTTTGTAACACCCAAAAGGAGAAGAAATAGACCCATCGTTTATTATACCGATCGACTTAGAATCACTTTCTGAGTTGATTTAGCTATGTCCGTCTGTCTGTCCGTCTGTCTGTCCGTCTGTGCATGTATTCTTGTAATCAAAGTACAGGTCGCAATTATGGTCCGATCTCGACGAATCTTTACACATATCTTTTTTTTGGCCCAAGGACGATCCCTATTGAATTTGGATAAAATCGGTTCAGATTTAGATATAGCCCCCATATATATGTTACCCCCGATTTGACCTGTAAGCGCTGTAAAAACTTTATTTTATATCCGATCAGTATGAAATTCGGCAGAAAGAGGTTTCTTGTTATATGGATGAACACTATTAAATTTGGAAGAAATCGATTCAGATTTAGATATAGCCCCCATATATATGTTACCCCCGATTTGACCTGTAAGCGCTGTAAAAACTGTATTTTATATCCGATCAGTGCGAAATTCGGCAGAAAGAGGTTTCTTATTACATGAAGGAATACTGCCAAATTTGGAGAAAATCGGTTCAGATTTATATATAGCTCCCATATATATGTTACCCCCGATTTGACATGTAAGCGCTGTAGAGACTGTATTTTATATCCGATCAGTACGAAATTCGACAGAAGGAGGTATTTTTACATGAATAAGTATTCAGGGAAGATCGGTTCAGATTTACATTAAAGCTCCATATATATGTTCCTCCTGATTTGGTATCAAACCGCTATAGAAGTTGTATTTTACTTCCGATCATTAAAATTTTCCAGAAAGACGTTTCTCAATGTAGGAACGAATAATGCTTAATTTAGCGATTATCGTTTCAGAATTAGATAATATGTTTCTACCCATTTACCAATTATTCCAAATTATTATGGCAATGACCCTAATCGCATTGTCAGGGAGGTGTAGGGTATTATATAGTCGGCCCCGCCCGACTTTCTGTCTTTCCTTACTGGTTTCAGCTTGTCTATTTGGAAACATTTCTTAAATAATAGCTTTGTTTGTATGTAAACACATATTTTATATGTGAAAATAAGTTCTCAAATACATTTTGTTGTAATATATTAATATAAGCGTTCCGAACAAAATTTCTTGATTTTCAAGTAAAATTTATGTGTTCACAGATATAAAGGGTCCGCCATCTAACTTTTTTTTTCAACTAGTGCTTATTTCTTGAATGGTAACACTTAGCTCATGTCTGATGTGACAGATAATTAGTTTTAGCCTTCCGCTGAACGAATATGGTTGTGTATACGCTTGAACAACGCTGGGAGCGATCGACTTACAGAAGATGCCGATTTTGCCAAAAAAAAATCATCTTTTCAGATGAAAATTGTTGCATTTGGGGCACAGAAAACCCGCACGCATACATTGAAAAGCCGATACACCCAAAACGAGTCACTGTTTGGTGCGGACTTTGGTCCAGAGACATAATTGGGCCATTTTTCTTCGAAAATGAGCAAGGCGTGGTCGTTACAGTCAATGGCGATCGTTATCCGGCCATGTTGAATTTTTGTTCACAAAAATTTAAGAGGATGATATTGGCAACATTTGGTTTCAACAGTACGGCGCTACGTGCCACACAGCCGAAGCTACACTCGATGTTTTGCGCGATGTTTTCAAAAGAAAAGTTATTTGGCGGACCCTTTATTTTCTTTCTATTCAAACATATCAAAAACGGCGATATACGGCGATATCGCGAATTTTGTATTTTTTCAAGAAGTATTTATTTATTCATGAATATCTATTTTGTCCCCTTCAAAGTAATTCCCCTCGGATATAATACACATCTGCCAACGTTTTTTTCAATCCTCGAAGCACTTTAAATAACAATTTTTTGTGATTTTGTTCAGCTCCTCCTTCGATGTCGTCTTTATCTTCTCAATCGTGGCGTAGCGTCTCCTTTCATGGGCCTTTTCAGTTTTGGGAACAAAAAATAGTCACAGGGGGCTAGGTCAGAGGAATACGGTAGCTGCGGCACCATTACTGTGTTGTTTTTTGGCAACGAATATGCACAACAACGATGTGTGTGCAGGAGCGTTATCATGGTGCAAAAGCCATTTTTTGTTCTTCCACAAATCCGGGCGTTTTTGGCGGATTGCTTCGCACAATTCGCGCATAACTTGCAGGTAATATTCTTCATTGATTGTACCACCATGTGGCAAGAACTCATAATGCACCACGCCCCTGCAATCAAAGAAAACTGTGAGCAAAACCTTTACGTCCGACCGAACTTGGCGCGCTTTTTTCGGTCTTGGTTCATGCGGCGGCTTCCATTGGGATGATTGAGCTTTAGTTTCCACATCGTAACCATATACCCATGATTCGTCACCAGTTATGACCCTATGGAGACAAATTTGGTCGTCACGGACCGAGTTCAACATCTCCTGAGCAATGTTAACGCGATGCTGTTTTTGGTCCAAATTGAGCAATTTTGGCACGAATTTTGCGGCGACCCGACCCATGCCCAAATCATTGGTTAAAATCGAATGGATCCTCAGCAACTTCTCTAATGGTAATTCGTCGATTGGCCAATATTATTTTATTCACTTTATCAATGTTTTCGTCTATTGCTGACGCGTTCGCGCGTCCGGCACGCTGTTCGTCCTTCGCATCTTCTCGGCCCTCTAAGAACATTTTGTACCATCGATAAACGTTGCTTTGGTCCAAGGTAGCTTTACGAGATGCCACAGTCAACATTCGTAATGCAGATTCTTTGATCCATTTTCTGAAATAGATACAAATCGAAGACAAGTTAAAACACATCCAAGCATAAGAGCTGTCAAAAATTAACTAAACATTCAAAATAGTCGACCTTGTCAGCATAAGTAAGGGACATGAGTACCAACATAACGCTACAAAAATATCAAAAATCAAATACACGTACCCCGCGGAAATTAAAAATTCGCGATATTTTTTTGAACATACCTCGTACAAATGACATAAGCAGCATTACCTTTTGTTTCGGAGCACTAAGTTTTAATTTATAATGGGTGATCCAAGTAGAGATACTTTTTTCAATAGTCTTTTTTTGACAGATCACGTGTGAGTTGTGTCATGCTGTCATGTTATTTTTGTGAATTATTCTTTGTCATTTCATCATGGAAAGACTTACGGCTGAACAACGTTTTGACAACAAATTGACAGATGGCTTGGCCCCGATCCCGCCCATTTTTGGACCAGTCACGTAGACTGCCACCAGATATATATAAACTAAATTGCAGCACTGTCGCACAATTTTTTTTCAAGATATCCCAATTCCAAAATTTGCCTTATATTGGCGGGGCCACGCCCATTTGTCCGATCCCGCCTATTTTGGACCAGTCACGTAGACTGCCACGGTATATATATATAAACAAAATTGCAGCACTCTCGCTAAAAAATTGCTCAAGATATCTCAATTCTAAAATTTGCGTTATATGGGCGGGTATCTCAATTCCTAGATATGGCTTATATGGGCGGGGCCACGCCCATTGGTCCGATCCCGCCCATTTTTGGACCAATCAAGTAGACAACCAGATACATATACAAAAAATTACAGCACTCTCGCAAGAAAATTGTGCAAGATATCTCAATTTCAAAATTTGGCTTGTATGGGCTTGGCCACGCCCACTTGATATATCAAGTACCCTATTTTCACCACCCCCTACACATGTACATTCTGTGAAAATTTCAACAAGATCGGTCCAGCCGTTTAGACGTCTATACGGTACAAACCAACAAACCGACAAACTAACAAAGCAACAAACACACATTCCCTTTCATATATATAGATTTACAGTGCATCCTAAACATATATATTTTTCAAGCAGAATATGTTTGGGACAATATACTGCAGAAGATATTAAATGTGACTTTCATATCGCTTAGAAGCCAAATCGGAGATAAAATGCGAGTTATATATCGCATGTATTACCAATCACAGTATATAAGTATATATATTGGGTGATTCGTCGTGAGGTTTGATTTATAATGTAAAACGGTTTTCATTGACGGTAACATTCTAATTTTCCTAATTTTTAATGAAATATGGACGAATGATTCCCTCCATACAGTTGTTTTTTATGAATGTATTGGCAGGTCTTGGTACTCTTCGGGTTGCTAATCAGTCCAAATACGGCAATTTTGTTTATTAACGTATCCATTGAGCCAGAAATTTGATTTATCACTAAACAAAATTTCACGATAAAACAGCGGATAGACACCGAGTATTTTCGTAATACAGCTGAACAATTTGGAGACGCTTGTGGTGTGAGTCTTTCCATGATGACTTGCCAAACGATACGGAACAAAAATGACAAATCAGTTTGATATGAGTTACGCGTGATCTGTAAAAAAGCATATTGTAAACCAAACCTGAATCATATGTGTTTACATATAAATATGACTGATTTTCCTCAAACTGGTCCCCAATCCAATTTTTATGGCATAAATATGAAGAAATGAATATACAGCCCTAAAAATTTGCACATCTGTTAATCAATGCACACAAACCAAATGAACAAAAATTTGGACCAATCTGGCAACTTCCACCGTCACCTCCCACACAAGCTTGATGTCTGTACGCTAAGTGTTGGTTGCACATATGGTCCAATTTGGCAAGGATATGTTTTTTGTACCGAGGACCAACCATATTTAATTTGAAGAAAATCGATTCACTCATATACACTGGTTGGATGAATTACATTACTTATACGATATGGTGTTCGAAGTTTTTAATGATTCCCGTTAAAAAGAGCTTGCCTAGAATTTGATTATTTTGGGATTAATTGAAAAACATCCAATAATTACCGTTGTGTGAAGGAGTTAGATGACTAAAACGTTCCTCGTAGTGAATGTGAAAAATAGGGAAATATTGACCATATAAAATAATCTGCATACGCAAATATACTAAAAGACAATACACGTGTATTCTTTTTTTACCCCTTCTATCAGAATCCTTTGTCAGAACCTTGTTATTTTCGAAAAAGCTTCGTTTTGTTCCGCAGTGTAAATGGGGGTTATCGACTGAGATTTTATAGTTGTTTTAAGTTTTAGCTCCAGCTCAATATCAATATATTCTATCAAATTTACAAATTCTCGAATTGCAAAACTTTGAAAATGTGTAGATCAATTGTAGTAACCCCACGCTATAACACTCTTTTGAATAATATTACCGGCAACAGCATTAGCATCATCTCATTCTCACTCCTATTGTCACCGTTCTCTTTGCAGCATCAGCAGCTTCAACATCATAACTGATTCGAGTGGATTCCACTTTATATGGATTCTAGTTACAGCACTATTCTTCTTCTCTAGCTACGGTGGATGTGGGGACCGAACAGGGACATACAAGTAGATATATACATATATATATATATGCCGGAGTAGTGGTATTGGTTTAATATTATTGCCGTCGTCCGCGTCGCGTTGTAATGACATCCGTTGTCGTCATCCCATCTATGAAATGAAACAAACTTTAGAGAGAGAGAGGAAAAGGGAGAGGAAGAAAAATCCACTAAAAATATAAAACCAACGACCAAAAAGAGTTCACAAGAGATGTCAGCTCAAGTCAAGTGGCAAATAGCTTAAACTTATTTTTTACGGATGAAATAGTGCTGTTCATATCTAAGTACTGACATATCCGTACAAAAATACATAGATTCGTATATAATGTACATATTATAAATATTCTTACATACAGATGAAGAGCCACACGAGAAAAATTCATTACATTATTATTTTGCGCAAAAGTTCGCCAAGAAATAAGAAATCTCATAAATTATTCATTATTGATTAATTAATTGCCTGGTTGCCTGCCCTGTCTTGTTAGCAGACGATGATGAAAAAGTAACAGGCTCGCAGAGAAAAATGGAAAGGGTCGTGATTGGATATTTAGGATGATAAGGAGAATAAGAGATATTTCCAAAAATATGCAGAATGATGACAGACAGCTAGATAACTATGCTGACAATCTGGTTGAAAATAAATTTTAATAACCTACACGAAGGAATATCGTCATTTTTGATATATTTGAATTGAAAGAAAATATACTTGGAAACGATTTTTTAAATCTTTATATATAAAGAAGAATGTGTGTTTGTTTGTTGGTTTGTTTGTACCGTATAGACGTCTAAACCGCTGGACCGATCTTCTTGAAATTCACAGAATGTACAAGTGTGGGGCGTGGTGAAAATAGGGTACTTGAATTTTCGATATATCAAGTGGGCGTGGCCCCGCCCACATAAATTTAAAAATTGAGATATCTTGCACAATTCGTTACCAAGAGTGCTGTAATTTTGTACATATGTATCTGGTGGCTGCCTACGTGATTGGTCCAAAAATGGGCGGGATCGGACCAAAGAGCGTGGCACCGCCAATATAAGCCAAATTTTGAATTTTACTTATCTTGCACAATTTGTTAGCGAGAGTGCTGTTATTTTGTGCATATGTATCTGGTGATAGTTTACGTGATTGGTCCAAAAATGGGCGGAATCGGACGAAAGGGCGTGACTTCGCCCATATAAGCCAAATTTTGAAATTGACATATCTTGCACAATTTTTTAGCGAGAGTGTTGTAATTCTGTGTATATGTATCTGGTGGTAGTCTGCGTGATTGGTCCAAAAATGTGCGGCATCGGACCAATGGACGTGGCCCGCCCATATAAGTCTAATTTTTGAATTGAGATATCTTAAACAATTTTTTGGCGAGAGAGCTGTAATTTTGTACATATCGTCGGTGCGCCGACGAAAACTCCTATGTGTTTTTTTACTAGTTTTCAGGAGAGACAAAAAACGTAGCTATTTCGTCAAATCGCGATATTTTTAATATCTCAGATTTTTGAATTTTTCTTTTAATTATTTACCACCAATATATCATAACAAAAATCGTATATGTGAAAAGTCCATGACGTGGTAAATAGTTTCCATGAAAATCGACACATAGGATGTTGTGTTTGGAGCATTTTAAATATTTATAGAACTAAAAAATTTCACTTCAGGAGTTTTGATATTTGAATGTTCACAGCAAACGAAAGTTGGCCTGGATTTTGGCTAAAAACGGCTAATGAGGTTTTGTACAGAATCATCACCTCTACTCAGATTAGAAGAAATCAAAATCTGATCTGCTTCCTTTCGCGAGTTATTGCGATAAAAACAATTTTTAACCAAAAAACCGAACTTAATTATATTGAATCGCGGACATTTAAAACTATAACATAAAACTATTTTCCCATAAATATGAACATTTGTAAGACGCTTTGTATACCGAAATTTTTGTAATCCAAAAATTCGACTTACACCGCTAAATTTTTACAAAAATATTATTGCGAATTTATTAAAATTAATATATTTACATTCTGTGATTTCTGAGGGATAGATTGGCACTTGCACATCTGTTAATCAATGCACACAAACCAAATGAACAACAATTTGGACCAATCTGGCAACTTCCACCGTCACGTCCCACAAGCTTGATGAATTACATTACTTATACGATATGGTGTTCGAAGTTTTTAATGATCCCGTTAAAAAGAGCTTGCCTAGAATTAGATTATTTTGGGGTTAATTGAAAAACATCCAATAATTACCGTTATGTGAAGGAGTTAGATGACTAAAACGTTCCTCGTAGTGAATGTGAAAAATAGGGAAATATTGACCATATAAAATAATCTGCATACGCAAACATACTAAACATACACGTGTATTCTTTTATAACCCCTTCTATCAGAATCCTTTGTCAGAACCTTGTTATTTTCGAAAAAGCTTCGTTTTGTTCCGCAGTGTAAATGGGGGTTATCGACTGAGATTTTATAGTTGTTTTAAGTTTTAGCTTCCTTTCGCGAGTTATCGCGATAAAAACAATTTTTAACCAAAAAACCGAACTTAATTATATTGAATCGCGGACATTTAAAACTATAACATAATTTCCCATAAATATGAACATTTGTAAGACGCTTTGTAATGTCCGCGATATCTGCTATATTATTCTATAGCGAAATTTGTGTAATCCAAAAATTCGACTTACACCGCTAAATTTTTACAAAAATATTATTGCGAATTTATTAAAATTAATATATTTACATTCTATGATTTCTGAGGGATAGATTGGCACTTGCATTTCCTCCATAAACATCCCGCGACGAATACATTTCGAACAAAAAACATTTAAGTTCAGAATTATTTAACAATAGGAATGTTTTCGTTACAAGCTAGCAATTTTAGTTTAGCACTTTGCAACGAAAACAACTGACTTCCACTAACTGGCACATAAGCAATAAGTGGCGGATTTTCACTATCTGGTAGCAATGGTGTCATGAGTTGCGAAGAAAGAACAGTGCGAAACATATATTTACTATTCTATGTTCAATTGTTTACACTCTTTTTGCAAATATTAAAATAATTTCCAATTTTTGTTCTTCTTCTTCCCGTTAATTCACAATAATTGATAACAATCTCTCCAAAAATGGAATGCCATATTGCTAAATATAGGGTGCCCAATCTGACAACATCATACTCGATTAAGACAGGAACACAAGTACCAAACTTCATCGGGAACTAATAGTGCTTAAAAGTGCTTAGCTCCCCATACAAATTAAGCACTTATGATGTAACGAAAACACGCCTTATATAATGCTATTATTACGCGAACGGTCAGTCCTAGGTGAAAGAAAGTTTGGGAGATATTAAAAACGACTCCTAGTCTTTCTTTAACAAAAAAATTAAAATAATTTGGTAGGGATTTACAATGTCAAATCTGTCAAATCAAAATATGCCTCATATAAAGGGAAAAGCATACAAAAGTTTAGACACACTGTAAATTCTTACCAAATTACTGTAAATTTTGTTTGTTAAAGAAAGAGTTGTAGGCCTTTCGCTTATATCCCAAACTGTCCTTCACTACTTTTCTCTAGAACTGGTAATTCGCGAGATAATAGCATATAGTAAACTAATTCCGAACTAATTTTTTTTGTACAAAATTTATTCGTAGAGGGATATTTTTCGCGAAAACGCTGATATTAATCTATTCCTCAGAGATTATAGAATGCAAATATATTAATTTTATTAAATTCGGTATAATATTTTTGGATAAATTTGGCGGTGAACGTCGATTTTATGGATTACACAAAATTCGCAATATAAAAACATGGCAAATGTCGCGGACGTTACAAAGCGTCTTACAAATAATCATATTTAAAGGAAATTGTGTTACAGTTCTAAATTTCTAAATTTAAGTTTGTTTCGCGATAAATCGCGAATGGAAGCAGATCCAATTTTGATCTATTCATTGTCGAATAGAGGGGATGATTCTGAACAAAACCTCATTATCGGTTTTTTTGGCGTGAATCGAAGCCAACCTTCTATCCCTTGGGACAGGCTGTGCCTACAACACATAGGAGTTTTTGTCGGAGCATTGCTATAGAGGGATACACATAGGAGTTTTTGGTAACTTCGGAACAGGTCAAGATTGCGCAAAATGCTTTGGTGGGTAGTCGTTTGACCGCTAGGACTTTCTAATTCGACAATAAAAAAAAATCGAAAAATTACACATAGGAGTTTTTGTCGGCGCACCGACGATATGTATCTGGTGGCTGTCTACGTGATTGGTCAAAAATGGGCAGGATCGGACCAAAGAGCGTGGCACCGCCAATATAAGCAAATTTAAAAAATAATATATCTTGCACAATTTGTTAGCGAGAGTGCTGGAATTTCTTGTATATGCATTTGGTGGCAGTGTACGTGACTGGTCCAAAAATGGGCGGGATCGGACCAATGGGCGTGGCCCCGTCCATATAAGTAAAATTTTGAAATTGAGATATCTTGAAAATTTTGTTAGCGAGAGTTCTGTAATTTTGTATATATATATCTGGTGGTAGTCTACGTGATTGTTCCAAAAATAGCCGGGATCGGACCAAAGGGCGTGGCCCCGCCCATATAAGCCAAATTTTGAAATTGAGATATCTTGCACAATTTGTTAGAGAGAGTGCGGTAATTTGGTCCAAAAATGGGAGGAATCGGATCAATGGGCGTGGCCTCGCCCATATAAGCAACCATTTGAAATTGAGGTATGTTGCACAATCTGTTTGCGTGAGTGCAGTAATTTTGTGTATGTATATGTGTCTGGTACGTTATTGGTCTAAAAATGGGCGGGATTAGACCAAAGGGCGTGGCCCAGCCCATATAACCCAAAAATGAGCTATTTTGCACAATTTAGTAATGATAGTACTGCAATTCTGTTTATATGTATCTGGTGGTAGTCTACGTGATTGTTCCAAAAATAGCTGGAATTGGACCAATGGGCGTGACCCCGCCCATATAAGTCACAATTTGAAATTGAGATATCTTGCACAATTTGTTATCGAGAGTGCTGTAATTTTGTGCATATGTATCTGGTGGATCTCGTCTACGTGATTATTGCACAAATGGGCGGGATCAAACCAATGGGCCAAAGCCAAATTTTGAAATTGAGATATCTTCACAATTTCTTAGCGAGGGTGCTCTTATTTTATGGAGATGTTTTTGGTGGCAGTATTCATGATTGGTTCAAAAATGGACGGGCTCGGAAATCTAAATCTGGGGCAACGAAGTGGACCGGGTATATATATGTATATAAATGTATGTGTGTATGTTACGTATGGACTCCAAAACGGCTTGATTAGTTAGTTAGTTAGTTAGTTTTTCCTAGTTTTCGTGTTAAACTTTGTAGCCAAAAATGTCTTTTAATTTATAAATATTCCAATTCATTACTTTTTTTCAATTTATCAATGCAATTAATTTTTACGAAAGATTATTCGATTTAAGCTACACGGGGCAAAATCGCCTTTTTTGATATGTTTGAATCGAAAAAAAATATATTTGGAACACAAATTTTTAAATATTTTATATTTCTTAGCAAATAAATTTTATTTGAAAATCAATAAAATATATTTGGAACGCATATATTAATATATTACAACAAATTATATTTGCAAACTAAATTTCTCAAATAAAATATGTGTTTAAATACAAATAAAATTATTATTTAGGAATTTTTCCAAATATATTTTATTTAAAAAAGATTTCCAAAACTTTTGCTGAGTTTTTCAAATTTCAGTTTAAATTTTTCCTTGGTTTCGAATTGTACCTCCCAGTTATGATACCATATGCAGCATTACCTTCTGTTTTAAATCAATCATTTAAAATTTCTGAGTATTCCAAGCCATCATTAGTTGTCAATTCTCTAAGTACTTTATATTGACCCAAGATTATATGATTTCAATTATTATTTTTTTTTACGAACATTAAAAATTTAACTATGAATTACTGAAAAATTTGACACAATTTATGCATTTTATGAATATTTAAATGCAAATAAATATTTGTTTCACAAATAGCAGTCACATTGGGATGTAAACAAATATTTGTTTAGAACAACATCTTCCCAAATACACAATTTTTGTATGTACCAAATATTACATGCTTAGAGTCTACCCTAAACATATATATGTTTCAAGCCGAATATGTTTGGGACAATATACTACAGAAGCGATTTTTTTTCAGCGTGTATAATTAAATTTTACAAACATATAAAATTTATAAACAAAATTGCTCTTTGGACATCTGAAAACCAAAGAACTTGTCCTTAAGTTAAGGCAATGATACATTGCCAAAATAAATAATTACAAATTAATCTTTGTTTCGGAAATACTAGTTCCGAATAAAGAAATATTTGAATGGGAGCATATTTTTGTTTAGAACAATATCCTCCCAAACATATAATATTTGTGTGTCAAATATTATTTATTTGGAGTGTACCCTAAACATATGTATATTTCAAGCCGAATATGTTTGGGACAATATACTACAGAATCGATTTTTTCAGCGTATACAATTAAAATATTGATTCAATTTACTCATTTTCCAAATGTTATTGTTTGTTATTTTTAATTAAAACAAGTACGAAATTGCAGTCGGGTAAACCGACTAAAATGTATACACTATAACGCTGTGCAACAAAATTGTTATCGAAGTGCTGCGCATAAAATTTTCTGGTGTAATATGGAGTCCTATACACGAAAAAAATATTTAAAAAAAATTGTTGGTACATTTTTTTAACAATTTTACATTAAAATTGCAATTTTCTTGGAAGGTTCTATTTATATTTGGACCATATTTTTTTAAGTATATACTAGATACTGCCGGGATCCACGTTTAATTAAATGGAATTATGGGGAATTCAAATGTATATGGTGACAAAATCATGTGGAAACAGAAGTTTAGTAACTGTCGTTAAAACAATTAGAAAAAAAATTATTTTTGTTTTCAACAAAATCATTTTTTCTGGCACGAAAAAAAACCATAAAAAATAGAAAATGATAGTTTGTTTCATATTTTGAAAGCTAGCGTCCTAACGAAGAAAATAATGCTTATTTGAAGGAATCTTAAAACAAATGTAGAAATTATTGCACTTTTGGTAGAAATAATATAATTTCGGTTTTAAAAGATGGCTATATGGGCGACTCCTTCGAGTACCTGCCCCACGAAGGGTCAAAATATAGTGAAATATTAATTCTCCCAGAACTTGTATACTACTACACATAATATTTCACATTTACACACAAAGTTTTAGTTTATTAATCGCAATTATCTTCAGAAAAAAGGCGAAGTTGCCCCTTTTGGTACTTCCTATGCAAATGGACCATTTTGCACAAAATGTTAACGGCTTATAACTTGGAATCCTGCGCATACAACCACTTGACATTTTGTGGAGTGTAATGCTTTTATAGTACCCACAGTCTCATAAAAAAATGGGAGAAGTTGCCACGCCCCTTTTGGTACCTCCAATACAAATGAACCATTTTGCACAAAACGTAACGAATTAAAATTAGATTCCAGTCCATACAAATATTAAAAATTTTGTACATTGTAATATTTTTATAGTACGTACCCATAGTATATTAAAAAATGGGCGTTATTTTCACACCCTTTTGGTACCTCCCAAACAAAATTGCCAAAATAAAAAATATGAAAATTATTTTTTTTAATTTACCTATTTTTATACCCTACACCACACTGTGGTACAGGGTATTATAACTTTGTGCATTTGTTTGTAACACCCAAAAGGAGAAGAAATAGACCCATCGTTTATTATACCAATCGACTTAGAATCACTTTCTGAGTCGATTTAGCTATGTCCGTCTGTCTGTCTGTCTGTCTGTCTGTCTGTCTGTCTGTCTGTCTGTCTGTCTGTCCGTCTGTCTGTCTGTCTGTCCGTCTGTGCATGTATTCTTGTAATCAAAGTACAGGTCGCAATTATGGTCCGATCTCGACGAAACTTTACACATATCTTTTTTTTGGACGATCCCTATTGAATTTGGTTAAAATCGGTTCAGATTTAGATATAGCCCCCATATATACGTTACCCCCGATTTGACATGTAGGCACTGTAGAGACTGTATTTTATATGCGATCAGTACGAAATTCGACAGAAGGAGGTCTTTTTACATGAATGAGTATTCAGGGAAGATCGGTTCAGATTTATATTGATTGTTCCTCCTGATTTGGTATCAAAGCGCTATAGAAGTTGTACTTTACTTCCGATCATTAAAATTTTCCAGAAAGATGTTTCTCAATTTAGGAACGAATATTGCTTAATTTAGCGATTATCGTTTCAGAATTAGATAATATGTTTCTACCCATTTACCAATTATTCCAAATTATTATGGCAATGACCCTTATCGCATTGTTAGGGAGGTGTAGGGTATTATATAGTCGGCCCCGCCCGACTTTCTGCCTTTCCTTACTGGTTATAATATGGGTCATAATTTGTACATTTATCCATAGAAAAATAGCACATATTCCTTCGTTTCGATGCTAGCTTGCAAAAAATAAATAATTTTAGCGATTCTTTCTATTTTTTATGGTTTTTTTCGTGCCAGGAAAAACGATGTTTATGAAAAAAAAGATTTTTTCTAATTGATTTAACTTCAATCTCTACATGAAAGTGAATTGTTCAGCATTTTTAGCTGTTCATTACGAGGGTTGCTATTTATATTTAGGGTCCTGGCAATTCTAGTGTTGACATATGTAAACTGAAACTTCCGAAACAAAACAGGAATAGACCGTATGGGTCTTTCAAGGCGAGTCAGATCCAACAAAAGTTGTTCATGGAAGAAGCACATCGAAGCAAATTATCGCGTTTTTTTTCGGTATAACCGGTGGCCACAGTGCTTTTAGTGGAACGTAGGACGGTCTACTCTGAGTGGTACACAACCGTCTGTTTTCCACAGTGTTCGAAGAAATAAGGAAAAACAGTAAGAGAATACAGATCATTTTGCATCACGACAATGCAAGTTAACACATAGCAGCTGAAACAATGGGCTATTTAAGCACTCAAGATACGCCACACATCCCTGATTTTGCACCCAATGAATTATTTTTATTCCCTTACATCAAGAAAAAACTGCGTATTTAAATTTCTGTTTAAATAGCGAGTTTATTTATTACTTTTATTTATAAATATTATGTACATTTGAGTTTATTTACATGAACAAGTTTCATTAGAATTAATTGTGAGTTCTTTGTTAACGTTTGTAGATTTCGTAATCGGTTTCTCTACACTGAAAAAAATATTGACCTGAAACAAAAAACAATTTTACACTTAAATCAAAAATTTAATACGTATTTGTTTGAAGAATAATTTTTTTTAAATTTATGAAAATGTACTTGATTTCAAAGAATTTTTTATTCGTTTAAAGTAAAATTCCTTACTTCTATGATAAGATGTCCATAACACTATGTCATGTTTAACGTTACGTAATAAAATTAAAGAAATAATAATTGAATGTAGTACAAATGTTATTAGCTCAAGTATAAATTTTAATAGCTTGTAAGATTTTTTCCTTAAAATTGTAGAAATTCCCATGTCATGTTTTTAAAGACAATATAACTTTAATTTTCTGTCATGTTTTTTGGTAACGTTGAATTAAGAATTAGTTATCTTTTAAGTTAAGAAATCATTTTTAACTGCGAGAGGAAAATTTAGACTCTTTTTGTTCGCAAAATTGAGAATTATACTGAGAGTTACAGTGAAGTTTGCTTGGAATCAGTTCTTGTGGAGCGCTTGCAGAGAAAGGTTGTGTGCGCTTGTGCGAGTGGACATTTTTAATACTACAATAATAGCAGCAATGTCGGCGGCTGTTTGTCGGCAGTGTGTGTGTGTACCATCTAACAAAATGTAAGCGGCGATGATATTTCACACGTATTCGAAAATAAATTGTCTGGATATTTCGATTGGTGGCCCATACGAATATGAGACAAAAAAGGGTACATACAAAAATGTGAATGTGTGCGTGGTAGTTACGCGAATTGATAACAAACAGAGTCATAAAATCTGTCACGGAAATTTAGAGTAGTGGAGTTCCTGTGCGTTTACGAATTTATTACTTTGACAGTTTCTGTGCGTTTACGAATTTATTACTTAAAAAAAACAATGCAGAAATGTGTGAATGTAGTCTAATGTTGTTTTTCCGTAATAAATAAATAAACAGTTATTTTGTGCATTAAATAGAATATCGTTAGCTAACATGCAAATATGCTAAATGTTATCAAAATTTATATTTTTTTTTAAAGAATGATTGAGCATTTAAAAATTCATTATCTAGAAAAAGAAAACACCATTATGTTATTTTCCCCTTTTGGCAGTGATACGTTCACACAAAAATGGGTAAAATTTTTTGAAAAAAGCTTAAAAAAAACTTTTGTCGAATTTTGTGATGAAAATTGGTATGCGTGGTCCGGAGGCAAATAAAAAATACAATTTGAGTATTTTTGCAGAATTTTCATTTTCGCGGAAGTTATGACCTAAAATGTCCGCTCATGCCACATTTTTGTTTTTTAATTTTCTTGAGATCTACTGTACGGATTACGTTGAATTTTTGCATGTACATAAAGCGTAGATGCTTCATATAACCAGTAATTTATATTTTGCAAAACGATTTCGGATGATGCAAAAATTTTAAATTTTCACAGAGATTTGCATTTTTTGCAACTTTCTCTAGCTGCGTTTTGAAATATTTTGTATCTTAAATATTGCACATTTTGTTGTTATATATATTCAAGAATAAAAAGTTTGTGCTCTTGATACGGACATTTAGATTTCCGTGTTTTTCTAATATCACTCCATACCACATTTTACTTTATCGGCAGCATTATACGTAGTAAACGTCTATTATGATTGAACACATTTGTTAGATTTGATGTAAAAATACACCCAAATTATAAGGACCAGCTTTAAAAAAAACTGCCTTTAAAATTTCTAAAGAATGGACTTTAAATGACCGCTGGCTAAAATTCAAATGGGGTGACCCAAATGAAAAGAAAACAAGAAGTCTTCTGAAACTAAACAAGATCGATATTAGTAACATGATGAGTGTTCTAACGGGACACTCAAGCTTACAATCACATCTTCATCGCATAGGACTAGCAGGAAACGACGAATGCAGGGCATGCAGAGAAAACATCGAAACGATGGAACATTTTCTATGTCACTGCCCGGCTTTCACACATGCAAGATCCCAACATTTCGGGTCCGATATATTACCAGACTTGACTCATCTCAGAGAATATGACTGGAAGATACTGAGAAAATTCGTGTCCAGTACCGATTTTCTGTAACTGGTGAGGTATAAAAAGATCATAAATAAGGAGCGTACAACAGGCCGAACCACTGGCTTAAGTGTATGTCCATGGAAATGAGACGTTTAAACGTCTCCTCTCTTCAACCTAACCTAACCTAACCTACTAATGTTTGGCTATTGATTCAAAAAATATCTTGCAGTTAAGGGTCAATTCAGAACATATCTTGCAGTTGCAGCGGCGCAGTAAAAATTTATTTTGATTATTCGACGATGGATTTTCACATTAAATGTAAAGGAAGTTTGGAATTGCGCTACAAAGATGTGAAAACAATTAAAAACACTCGTTAATATCACGCTTTTTATCCAGCCTCCAAAAATACCCTTAACTGCAAGATATTTTTTGAATCAATAGCCAAACATTAGTAACTGTTACTAAAAATAATATTTCCAAATAAAACTAAACCTACCGAACTAAAGTTCCACAATTATTTCTTTTTTAATGAACTATGTTCTTAGTTATAATCTGGATCTATATAACTCCCGAACGCGAATTTTTTTTAGCAATATAGAGGTGAGATTCGACTTCAGCGTACCGAATTCAGTTGAAATTGAGTCTAATATATATTGCGTAAGATGAATTTTAGCCAGCGGTCATTTAAAGTCCATTCTTTAGAAATGTTAAAGGCCGTTTTTTTTAAAGCTGGTCCTTATAATTTGGGTGCATTTTTACATCAAATCTAACAAATGTATTCAATCATAATAGACGTTTACTACGTATAATGCTGCCGATAAAGTAAAATGTGGTATGAGGTGATATTAGAAAAACACGGAAATCTGAATGTCCGTATCAAGAGTACAAACTTTTTATTCTTGAATATATATAACAACAAAATGTGCAATATTTAAGATACAAAATATTTCAAAACGCAGCTAGAGAAAGTTGCAAAAAATGCAAATCTCTGTGAAAATTTAAAATTTTTGCAGCATCCGAAATCGTTTTGCAAAATATAAATTACTAGTTATATGTAGCATCTACGCTTTATGTACATGCAAAAATTCAACGTAATCCGTACAGTAGATCTCAAGAAAATTAAAAAACAAAAATGTGGCATGAGCGGACATTTTAGGTCATAACATCCGCGAAAATGAAAATTCTGCAAAAATACTCAAATTGTATTTTTTATTTGCCCTCCGGACCACGCATACCAATTTTCATCACAAAATTCGACAAAAGTTTTTTTTAGGCTTTTTTCAAAAAATTTTACCCAAATGGAAAACATATGACGTCTGTATAAAAACGTATATTTATGATATCTATAATTAAAAATTATTGATATTTAAACGGAACAAATAAAAGAAATTATTGATATTTAAGCGGAACAATTAAAAGAACATTCGCTTGTTTGCTTGTTTCAGAATGAAAATTACATAATTTAGAAACAGTTAGAAAGTTTTTTTTCTTCCCCCCGAAAACTGTTTGAAACTGGACTTTGCATATTTGCTACGATATGTCATAGTAAATAATTTCGAAGCGATACAAAAATGTTGATGTGAGCAAGTCTTAATTTATGAGTAAGAAACATTTACACATCATCGATGCGCCGACGAAAACTCCTTGTGTTTTTTTTAATAGTTTTCAGGGGAGACACAAAACCATGCCATTTCGTCAAATCGCGATATATGTAATATCTTAGATTTTTGTATTTATCTTTTAATTATTTACCACCAATATATCGTAACAAAAATCTTATATGTGAAAAAGCAGTCAAGAAAATCTACACATAGGACTTTATGTTTAGAGCATTTTAGCTATTAATAAAACAAACAAAAATACACATATGAGTTTTGGAATTCGAAAGTTCACAGCGTGCCTCAAGTAATCGAAGGTTGGCCAGATTGTCGGCAAAAATGGCTAATGAGGTTTTGTTCAGAATCATACCCTCTACTCAAATATGAAGAGATCGAAATCTGATTTGTTTCCTTTCGTGAGCTAACGTGAAAAAAATAAATTTTTTAATCCATAAATTGGACTTACACCGCCAAATTTGTACAACAATATTATAGCGAATTTAATAAGATTAATAAATTTGCATTTTATGATCTCTGAGGAATAGATTGGTGTCAGCATTTCCGCAATAAACTTTCGGAAATGAATAAATTTCGAACAAAAAACATTTAAGATCAGAATAATTCTAAAGGATTTGTTTTGTTCCTAATTTTTTTGTCGAGCTGTTTTTATCGCGGAAACGATGATCTCAATCTATTCCTCGGAGATCATAGAATGCCAATATATTAATCTTATAAAATTCGGTATAATATTTTGGTAAACATTAGGCGGTGTAAATCGAATTTATTAATTACATAAAAATCGCTATATAAAAACATCTATAGGAGTTTTTGGTAATTTCGGAACCGGTGAAGATATCGCAAAATGCTTTGATGGGTAGTCGTATGACCGCTAGGACTTTCTAATTCGACAATAAGTATGTTCATTTTATTAATAATCCTTTTGGTAAATATTATTACATTAACGGCCAATTCCACAATCTCCGGTTATCCTACAGTTAGAGCTAACCTACAGTTATAGGTGTCAAATTATATGCAATTTTTATTTTTTAACTGTGAGTTAGCTCTAACCTGAGGTTGTTAAATTGGGGGTAAGATTGTTTTATACATTCTCTTGTTCATTTCAACTTTGAAATAAATGCTAATAGTTTTTTTTGCATTTGCATTTTATTGACAAAGAGTTACACGCATTTCAACTAGGAACAATTTTTCAAAATATCGTTTGTTTGTTCATTAGAACAAAAATTTTCCCTCTAATATGAAGAAAAGTAGGCAAAACACAATGGCTAAGGGTATCGTCAGGTATGTATGCTGTGCAGCATACTAAATAAACTGTTTATGGAAATCAAATATTTTAATAAAGAAGCAAATAATAAAAATTACTATGAACGTGTAAACAAATAATTAAATAAAAAATAATTTACACTTAAGGAAGTACATCATGTGATTGGTTTAATAACATAATGTACTTAATCTAAAGTCATTTTATGTATTTAATGTAAGCTCAAACGTAATTGATTTAAAAATGTGTAGTCTTTCATAGAAGTATATGCCGTATTTCTATCAAAGACGTTTGCTCTTCTGATTTAAAGATGGTTAATGACTTTAATTGTCGTACAAGACGTATTTAGTTTAAAAGTCTTTGTCTTTTGAGCCAATTCAAAGAAAAAATTTTAAAAGTTAAGAAAATTTCAATGATTTTCAGTACACTTTTTTTTCAGTGTTATGAGGAACCAAATATAATCTCCCATCATTCTTTCATCCCAGTGCCCTTAGTAACGCCGCTCGATGGACGCCAAGATTCTCGGGGAAAAAGTTTAAATGAGAATGCAAGAAATACATTTTGAGGGACATATTTACACTTGTTGGAATACATAAAGCGAAAAATAAGTTGGAAGAATACATACATATGTGTTATACATATAAATATAAAAAAATATATTTCTAACCAATTTCTTCATAATTTTTTAACAAATCATTAATCATTGTTTCATATTGCGGGCTTTTATTGGATCCAAAGAAATTTAAAACTACAAGCTTAAACGACCTCCATTCTGCAATTCATCCGACGTCAAATATGGTTCGAAATTCACAACTTTCATCAGTTTCCTTATGTTAGGCCCAACAAAAACTCCTTCTTCGATTTTTTGAAAAGAAAGACTTTTAAATAAACTTTTTAAATATGAGAATGAATTGCCATCTTTTCTTAAGGCTTTTACAAATATTTTAAAGAGTCCCAGTTTAATATGCCGTGGTGGCAAAATATCGGCTATCCCAGAGGCATAACATACCAACTACTTTTAAATCGCAAAAAAAATGTCAGTCATATTCATATTTTATGTATTTCATCAAGTTAGCCATTGTTTCGTATGATTCCTTAGTGTTGACAATATGAGCAATGGGAATCGACGGTTTCTGATTTCCGTTGTGTAAATGTACTGCTTTCAAACATTCTTTACTGCTGTCAACAAGTAACCGCCATTCCTTTGAATTGTATGTTTGATTAAGTTCCTCGAACAATCTCGGAATGTCCTTGTAAAAGCATCTGTTATCCACAATTGTATAAAATTGTTTGTAAGGTATATCACGGACTATATAATATGATATGTTAACATCTGGGGCCAAAATATTGTACTGTTTCATCCCAGATGCAAGTAGTTCTGCCTTATCTTCGGTCAGTTCCAAATTTCTCACTAGATCAATTAGTTGAAACTGAGTTAAAAGCGATGACTTCTGACTCAAACTTGAATCACTCAGAGTTGAGTACTCAATTGAACTTGATGATGTTTCCGTAATTAGGCTGTTAGCTACACTTGGACACTTGGGAAGTGGTATTGTTTCCGAATGTGCAACTGGCAAAGTGACAGATTGTAATACATAAATTTTAAAGTACTTACCGCATTCTTTCACTAGTCCATCGAGTAATACTAAGGTTCGTTCATATTTTTAACTCTATACCAAAATATTACACATATATTTCTTCTATTATTTTACTAAACGCACGTCGATTTTTTTAATTACATATTTTCCGCAGATGTAGCAGAAATTGTCGGGATCATTTACACATTGAAAAGTTCTTTGCCCTTTTACTCATACTTCGAAATATAACTTTGTAATATTTTTCAGAAAATCGACTTATCTCTTTAGGGCGCTGAATTACACTAATTTATTAATAATAAATTTCATTCATAAATTCCGGGTTTAAGGTTCATAAGTTCTGAGCGGATCTCATCCAATATAGCTCTCACATTGCATATTATGTTTTATGAAGGGTTACGGAAGGCCATAAAACCTCTTCCTCTATAATTTTATAATGTCTGACATCAATCCTCATAAAATAAAATGCAAGTGCAATGTCTCTTATATGTATCTCTCACATATGGCGATTCCAATATAAGCAAAACATCATTTAAAAACGAAAAAATATGAAAGAAGATTTTTTTGAATTTCCCTAACATTTACAAAATGGATCATAACTTTTACATCTATCCATAGATTTTTTTCAAATAGATAGTGTTTTCTTCGTTAGCATGCTGGCTTTTTAAAAATGTGATAAAATAATTTTTTCGATCTTTTCCTCTTTTTTATGGTTATTTTGTACCAGGAAAAAGTGATTTAAAAAAAAAATCATTTTTTTCTCATATTTTTGACGACTGTTACTAAACCAAAGATTCTACGTGAAAGCGATATTTGCAGCATATATAGTCTTCATAATGGTCCAAATACTGCATGTACTTTCCATGAAAACTGGAATTTAAAAAAAAAATTAATATTTTTTTGGTGTTTGTGACACATAATTGCACCAGAAACTATTATCCACATCCCTTGTTGCATAGTGTTATATATAGGCATTTCCGCCGAATGGTCAACAAGGACCGAAAGATGAAATGTTGACAACTTTCTTACTTTTGTGTATAATTTTACAAAAAATAAATACAAAATATATAAAATTTTATACCACACACGCTGAAAAAATTACTTTTGTAGTATATTGTCCCAAACATATAATGCTTGAAATATAAGTATACAAATGTTTAGGGTGCACTCAAAATAAGTTATACAAATTTGGCATACACAAAAATTATATATTTGGGAAGATGTTGTTCTAAACAAATCCTTGTTTCCGTCCTAATATTTGTTCTTTGGGACTATTATTTACGAAACAAATATGTATTAAATACGTTACTTAAATGCAAATACATTGTATTTGCATTTAAGTACAGTGAACGCTAGCAAATCCGAAGCATCTTTAATCCGAACTAGACTTTAAAATGCACTAGAGACTCTATAGTCCGAATTCGTTGCAACGCAAGAATCCGAATTGGATGTTTTGCTTCTGTTTCATCATTTTTGTTCAATAACCAACAACAATTACTATAGTTAATTGAAGAAATACCGTTAATCGCGGTTGTCCGCATCTCACATGACAGCTTATTTTGTTTAGTGAAAATCCTCAATTGAAAAGGAGAATTTTGAAATTTGCGCTTTTTTTATTTTGGAACATATGTTCTTATTTGAGTTTGTTTGCGTTTAGTTTAGTTTGATTGTGAGAGACATGACAGTTAGACCTGTTTTGCTTGTTCGGCGATTCGGTTTTTATACCCTCACTTTAGTGTGAGGATGGTATAAAAACCATTTGATACGGCCAAAAATGTAACACATAGAAGGAGTGACCTAAAGCCCCAAGTGTGTCTGCTGGCTGGTGCGCACAATAACTCTCGAAAGGAGTAACCGATTGACTTTAAATTTGGTATGGGATAGTATTTTTTTCTATCCCAGGTTCGAAGATGGGCCATATTGGTCCACTCCTTCTCGTACCTCCCTCACAGAGGGTTAAAATTTACTGAAATATTGAATGTCTAATAACTTCTATACTACTTATTAGTATCTTCTAAAATTCCACACATAGAATTACTTCATTAGTCGCTACCACCCCGAGAAAAATGGTCGAATTTGCCACGCCCCTTTTGATACCTCCCACACAAATGGACCATTTTGCACCCAAAGTTAACAGCTTATAACTTTTATACAAGAGTATACAAATACTTATTATTTTGTACAGTGTAATGTTTTTATAGTACCTACAGTCCAATGAAAAATGGGGGTTATTGACACGCCCTTTTTGGTACCTCCCACACAAATGGACTATTTTGCACCAAAAGTCAACAGCTTATATCGTGAGTAGCATTTCACGAAACTACTACAAAATTGTGCACAGTGTACAGCTTTTAAAGTACCTATAGCCCTATGAAAAATGGCCGTTATCAGAACGCCCCTTTTTGTACCTCCCACACAAAATGACCAAATCATACCAAAAATGAATAGTTCATAAAGTTAACATACCATTGCAGATAAACGCTTATAATTCGCAAAAGTTCAATGTATTTAACGTACCTACTGTTCAGCGAAAAATAAGTGTATTTGTTAAGCCCTATTTGGTAACTGCCACACAAATTGACAGATTAATTCGTATAATATTCCATGTTACATTACTCACAAGGTGAGGGTATACTTTAGTCGGTTTACCCGACTAAAACTTTCTTACTTGTTATCTCCTCAATCGTCGCAAAACGCCGTACTTTCATGTTTTTCTTCATAGCAGGGCCGCAAATCTGGTGAACACGGTGGTTAAGGCATGATTATGGTATTCTTTTCGGCCAAAACTTAAATTACGAACATCCCAGCAAAATTTCTCATTACCAAATAATCCGACGAGTAAGCAAAGTTCGATAATGGTAAGTACTTATTATTTAGCCACTTTTCTCATTATTATACCCTACACCACACTGTGGTACAGGGTATTATAAGTTTGTTTCACGGCAGATGTTTGTAACACCTGAAAATAACACAGCTAGACCCACCTTAAAGTATACCGATCGACTCAGAATCACTAGCTGAGTCGATTTAACATTGTCTGTCCGTCCGTCCGTCCGTCTGTCCATGTAAAGTTGTTCGTCGACTACAGGTCGCAATTTCACTCCGATCGTTCTGAAATTTTGCAGTTTAGAGTATTTCGCGGCTGTTAAGATCGCTATTGAATTTGGTTGAAATCGGTTCAGATTTAGATATAGCTCCCATATATATCTTTCGTCCGATTTGGCCCTTTAGTCCTATAGAAGCTGTATTTTACATCCGATCGATTTGAAATTTGGAATGGTAGAGTTTCTTGATCCATGAACCAACATTGCCGAATTTGAAGAAAATCTGTTAAGATTTAGCTATAGCTCCCATATATATGTTTCGTCCGATTTTGCTCTTTAGTCCTGTAGAAGCTGTATTTTACACCCAATCATTTTGAAATTTAGAATGGTAGAGTTTCTTGATCCACGAACCAACACTACCGAATTTGAAGAAAATCGGTTAAGATTTAGCTATAGCTCCCATATATATGTTTCGTCCGATTTGGCCATTTAGTCCTATAAAAGCTGTATTTTACATCCAATCGTTTTGAAATTTAGAATGGTAGAGTTTCTTGATCCATGAACCAACATTGCCGAATTTGAAGAAAATCGGTTAAGATTTAGCTATAGCTCCCATATATATGTTTCATCCGATTTGGCCCTTTAGTCCTGTAGAAGCTGTATTTTACATCCAATCATTTTGAAATTTAAAATGGTAGAGTTTCTTGATCCATGAACCAACACTGCCGAATTTGAAGAAAATCGGTTAAGATTTAGCTATAGCTCCCATATATATGTTTCGTCCGATTTTGCTCTTTAGTCCTGACAAAGCTGTATTTTACATCCAATCATTTTGAAATTTAGAATGGTAGAGTTTCTTGACCCATGAACCAACACTACCGAATTTGAAGAAAATCGGTTAAGATTTAGCTATAGCTCCCATATATATGTTTCGTTCGATTTGGCCCTTTAGTCCTGTAGAAGCTGTATTTTACATCCAATCATTTTGAAATTTAAAATGGTAGAGTTTCTCGATCCATGAACCAACATTGCCGAATTTGAAGAAAATCGGTTAAGATTTAGCTATAGCTCCCATATATATGTTTCGTCCGATTTTGCTCTTTAGTCCTGACAAAGCTGTATTTTACATCCAATCATTTTGAAATTTAGAATGGTAGAGTTTCTTGACCCATGAACCAACACTACCGAATTTGAAGAAAATCGGTTAAGATTTAGCTATAGCTCCCATATATATGTTTCGTTCGATTTGGCCCTTTAGTCCTGTAGAAGCTGTATTTTACATCCAATCATTTTGAAATTTAAAATGGTAGAGTTTCTTGATCCATGAACCAACATTGCCGAATTTGAAGAAAATCGGTTAAGATTTAGCTATAGCTCCCATATATATGTTTCGTCCGATTTTGCTCTTTAGTCCTGAAGAAGCTGTATTTTACATCCAATCATTTTGAAATTTAGAATGGTAGAGTTTCTTGATCCATGAACCAACACTGCCGAATTTGAAGAAAACCGGTTAAGATTTAGCTATAGCTCCAATATATATGTTTCGTCCGATTTGGCCCTTTAGTCCAATAAAAACTGTATTTTACATCCAATCGTTTTGAAATTTAGAATGGTAGAGTTTCTTGATCCATGAACCAACATTGCCGAAATTGAAGAAAATCGGTTAAGATTTAGCTATAGCTCCCATATATATGTTTCGTCCGATTTTGCTCTTTAGTCCTGACAAAGCTGTATTTTACATCCAATCATTTTGAAATTTAGAATGGTAGAGTTTCTTGACCCATGAACCAACACTACCGAATTTGAAGGAAATCGGTTAAGATTTAGCTATAGCTCCCATATATATGTTTCGTCCGATTTGGCCCTTTAGTTCTATAGAAGCTATATTTTACATCCAATCGTTTTGAAATTTAGAATGGTAGAGTTTCTTGATACATGAACCAACATTGCCGAATTTGAAGAAAATCGGTAAAGATTTAGCTATAGCTCCCATATATATGTTTCATCCGATTGGGCTCTTTAGATCCAATCGTTTTTATACCCTACACCACACTGTGGTCCAGGGTATTATTTAAGTATAAAATGTCCCAAAAGTAAATTTATACATGAATTACAAAATTTATATATCAGAGTTATTCAATATTACGAGAGTGGTATTATATAGTCGGCACCGCCCGACTTTAGCCTTTCCTTACTGGTTTTAACATGGGGACGTCATTGGAGGAAAGTACTTTCTAAAAGCATACTATAAAGTACCATAGTAAGTACTTATTTGTAGCTCGATTTTATGTACTTGAATAATGCATTACCAATAAGTTATAAAATAAGTAGTAGATATGTAGAAATGGCCATTTAAAACGATTTTTTGCATATTGTCGCGCATATTTCTCGAAACAACCAATTTCCTCATGACAGATTCGAATTTCTGGTATTTTCATTCAAATCTGCTCGTATTGTTTGAAAACATGTTGAAATATAAATAAATCTTGTACAATAACCCATATAGCCAAAATTGCATTATATTAAAATTTTCCAAAATGATTTTGATAACAAAAAATCACTTATTTCTGTTATTATTGGTAAGTCATTATTAATAAGCCGAAAGTAATGCAGCGAATAATGAGATGCCATTATTTGGTAATGCAGGGAATAATGACAGGTACTTACCAAGATTTTGCTGGGATACGACATTTTTTTGTTCAAAATTCAGCAATTGTGGAACGAACTTCGCTGCCAACAAGCCAAATACGTCTAACTGTTATGTCTCTTACAAACAAACCAAAAACAAACAAACAACTAAGAACATATGTTCTAGACATGTGTGCCAACATAAAAAACCCAAATACATAAAAAACTAAAAATACTCCTTTAATTTTTTTATTGCAATAAAATACCTCATGTAAAAAGAGCTCACAAAACATTATCTCTTTTGGAAATATTTAACGTCATAGAAGTGTTAATTAAAGGATAAGAGGTAAACAAGTGGCGCAAAAAATGTGGTGTGGGTGAAGCACAATATGTGATATAAAGAAAAAAACGCAACCTTGAAAAGGTGGGTAAACCCCAATTGTGACTCAAATGTTACCTTTACAGATTCACTGAAAATTCTAATCGTACGCTTCTAAAATCCCTCCGAACTGTAAAACCTGGCGCCAAATGCGAACATATCGAGAACATATCGATCGAAAATACCATTTTAATTTTTTTTAATAAGGAAAAGTGAACATTGGGATTAATTAAAAACTATACAGATAAGCTGTATAAGAATGTATCCAAACAATCTACTTGTTTTCGACAGAAGCTTATACTCTTTTATGGCATGGAGATTTAGAACGTACATTGTATTCATCGTTTGCAACGAGGCGAGCCAGGAATGTACTAATTTCAAAAGAAGTAATATGTGCAAAAGCAAAGATATTGTTAATTATGCTTAAGTAAAAGCCGTGATAAAAAACCAGCGATGCTATATAAAGTTTCAATACTTGTATTTATCATGTGGGCCGAAGAGAAGAATCTTATTACGGAGAATATTCTGGTTCTAAAATATCTAAAAATCTAAGTCTAAGTCTCTGTTCTCTTTATATTTTTTTTCATAAATAAAATGTTTTTTTGTGTAGTTTTATGTGAATTGATTTTTTTTCAAGCGACACTTGATTTTCCCTTGATTATTTTTTACAAAGAAAGTATATTTTTAATACTAAACTGATATCTTCTATAATATTCTTCTTTTGTTTTAAATAAATGAAACTCATTCCAATTAAAAATATTTTTTTTTCTTGAGCTTGTAATGCGAATTTTTCGATAAACCGAATCGGGGTCGGCAATCAATTATTCGGATTAGCGAAAATATATCAATACCTTACCATTAAGACATGTTTTATGTTTTCATTAAATAAACTGTATTTTTTTGGAACTCTTAAATGTAAAATTACTTTATAACTTAAATAATATAGTCATGCATAATGATACAAATAAATTAAAAATTAAAAAGAAATAAAAAACAATTAAGAAAGTTTCAGTCGGGTAAACCGACTAAGGTATACCACCACTTTGTGAGTAATGTAATATATAACATTACACTAATTAATCTGTCAATTTGTGTGGTATGTACCAGAGGGGGTTTGACAAATACACCTATTTTTCGGTAAACAGTAGATTATTTAAATACATTGCACTCTGCCAAACTATAATCGTTTATGTGATACTATTGTGGTACTATTTGGTCATTTTGTGTGGAAGGTACAAAAATTTTAACAGAACTGTATGCACTATAACAGCATTACACTCTAGAAAATATCAAGTATTTGAATGCACGGGTATTCAAGTTTTAAGCCGTTAAATTTTTGTCTGAAATGGTCCATTTGTATGGGAGGTACCAACAGGGGCAGTACAATAATTCCCATTTTTCACCGGACTATAGGCGCTACAAAAACATTATACTGTACAAAATTTCAAGTATTTTTAAGCAGTTGTATTAAAGTTATAAGCAGTTACATTTTGACGCAAAATGGTTAATTTGTGTGGGGTAGGTACCAAAAGGTGCGTGGCATCTTCACCCATTTTTCTCGAGGTGATAGCGACTAATAAAATAATACAATGTGTGGAATTTCAGAAGATTATAATTAGTAGTATAGACGTTATTAAAGAATCAATATTTCGCTAAATGTTAACCCTTTGTGTAGGAGGTACCAGAAGGAGTGGACCAATATGGCCCATCTTCGAACTTAGCTGGAGATAGAAAAAATATTACCGTATACCAAATTTGAAGTCAATCGGTTGCTCCTTTCGAGAGTTATCGTGCGCATCAGCCAGCAGACAGACAGACGGACGGACATTTTTCATTCGACTTTGAATGACCCAAAACGAATATCCGCCGAACATACTTAGGGTCTTAGATCACTCCTTCGATGTCTTACACTTTTGGGCCCTAGCAAATTATATATACCCTCGTATCACTAAAGTAATACGTGCTTTACAACAAATGTTATTGTCATTTATGTCATGTAAGGTATAACTCAAAATTTAAGAAAAATTAAAAATGAAATTCGAAAAATCTGCAACATTTCGAAAATAATTTTTATAAAAAATTTTTTTAAGAATAATTTTATTTGTGTCTAAACACATATTTTATTTGATGACATTAGTTTGAAAATAAATTGTGTGTTAGTATAAATAAATGTTACTGATTTGAAAAAAAAAAATTAATTTGCTCAGAAATATATAATATTTAAAAATCTTTGTTCCAAATATATTTTCTTTCGATTCAAACAAATCAAAATAGGCGATTTTGCCATTGCAATTTCTTATGCTTTGAAGGCTTAAAATTAACTTCAAAAAATCATTACAGATGAAAAAATCTATTTTGCTGAACTTTGACTTCGCCCCCTGCCTCAAATTTTTTCAATATTTTGGGTGTCACTTGAGAAAGAACTATTCATATGTCAAATATTATATATTTGCAGTGTACCATAAACGTACATATTTATGTTTCAAGCAGAATATATTTGGGACAATACAAGGTGGCGCAAAAGTAACCTTTCGATGTTTTGTGCCAAAGTCACCGACCGATTATTGGTCAAATAAATAGTCAGCAATATTCCGCGTTCTGGAGCAGTGTAGCGTAACATTGTTTATTAACGTGTATTTCGCATGTGTTTACTACACAAATGTCAAAACAGAACTGACATTAGGGGCCAATCGCAAAATTTATAGCATTTTCTGCTAGGAGGATTACTTTTGCGCCACCTTGTATATTCAGAAGTGATTTCTTTTTAGTATGTACGTTCGCGACCGATACTTAAGCTAATTAGAAAAACTGAATAGAGATAATTTATTGTGTAAAAAAACACGAAAGAAACCTACATTAATCCTCCTTTAAAATAAATTAATACCTTTATAATATTCCGCTCCATTTCGCAGATTTTTGCATTTTACTAGATTCAGCCAAAGTTGACTTCTCTTTCGCGGACATTCGTGAACATATCGCACTTGTTCCACAAAAGGGTAACAACTCAAAATTTAAAAAAATTCAGTAGAGACCAAAAACTGTTTCCGTTAATATTAATGATATATTACAAAAAAAAAGAATATGTCGTTGCAATAAAATATCATAGAAAAAATAATAACGCTCTTCTATTTTTTGTTTTTTTTTTTATTGATTATAGAAATATAACAACTTTTTGAGTTGTTACCCTTTTCATGAAAAAAGTTTGTATATAAATAGTGGTATTATTTTGAGTTGTTCCTTTTGAACTGAAATATCCTACTCGGATTATAAGTTGAAAAGGGCACAACTAAAAATATTACTCTTTAGATGATAAATCAACGGTCCCATTTGCTTAAACACTTGGAAGCAATTCAAAATGTAAATTCAAAATGAAAATTTTATTTTATGAAAAATATTTTTTATTATGAAAAAGGATAACAAGTAAGAAAGTTTCAGTCGGGTAAACCGACTAAGGTATACCCTCACTTTGTGAGTAATGTAATATTGAATATTACTCGAATTATTCTGTCAATTTGTGTGGGAGGTACCAGAAGCGGTTTATCAAATACACCTTTTTTTGCTGAACATTAAATACTTTAAATTCATTGCACTGTGCCGACTTATAAGCATTTATGTGCACTGGTATAAACGTTATGAGACATTAAATTGTGGTATGATTTGGGCATTTTGTGTGGGAGGTACAAAGAGGGGCGTGGATATAACGCCCATTTTTCACAGGGCTATAGACACTACAAAAACATTACACTGTACAAAATTTCAAGTAGTTTTATACACTGGTTCTAATGTTATAAGCTGTTAACTTTTGGTGCAAAAAGGTACCTTTGTGTGGGAGGTACCAAAAGGGGCGTGACAACAACACCCATTTTTCCCTGGACTATAGGCAATATAAAAGCATAATACTGTACAAAATTTCAAGTATTTTTATACACTGTTATTAATGTTATAAGCTGTTAACTTTTGGTGCAAAATGGTGCATTTGTGTGGGAGGTACCAAAAGGGACGTGGCGACTTCGCCCATTTTTCTCGAATTGATAACGACTAATAAGCTAATACTATGTGTGGAATTTCAAAAGATTCGAATAAGTAGTATAGCAGTTATTAAAGAATCAATATTTCACAACATTTTAACCCTTTGTGGGGGAGGTACTAGAAGGAGTGGACCAATGTAGCCCATCTTCGAACTTAGCCGGAGATAGAACAAAATATTACCACATACCAAATTTGAGGTCAATCGGTTACTCCTTTCGAGAGTTATCGTGCGCACCAGCCAGCAGACAGACAGACAGACAGACAGACAGACAGACAGACAGACAGACAGACGGACGGACATTGCTCATTCGACTTAAAATGACCCAAAACGGATTTCCTCCGAACATACTTGGGGTCTTAGGTCACTCCTTCGACGTGTTACACTTTTTTCCGTAGCAAATGATATATACCCTCGTCACACTAAAGTGAGGGTATAAAAATCAATGGACATTTTTTGCAGTGGGTAGATATTGGCATTGTAGAAAAATCAATGGACATTTTTTGCAGTGGTTAGAAATTGCCATTGTACGTTGTTTTCTTGCAAAAACGCAAAATTTAAAAATTTTGAGTTGTTACCCTTTTGTGGAACAGGTGCAATATGTTTATTGCTATCATTATGAAAACTAAAACTCGATGAAGTCCATCTTTTGCACTAAACATAGAGCTACCAAAATGCTATCGAATCGCCAAAAAATGCGGTGAAAATTTTTATTTTCTATATTTTTCATCAAAAGCGTACGAACGTATGTTCGTGTCCTGCGAAAATGCACATAGTACCCTTCTCCACTAAAGTTAGAATACAATAAGTTAAGTTATTTCAATGCACTGAATGATTGATTTTTTTATTTATAACCAATTTGGCTTTGATTTTAATAACACTTCTATTGATTCCCTTTTATTAAAGATGTACATTTGTCGTTTACTATTTGCGCTTTGCTATTAACAAAAAATAATTTAGTCTTCGTTTTTATAAGACAAAATTCATCACATCTCTTATGGTGTCAGAGGGAAGAGAAACTTCTTCACAAGCAAAGCAAAAGAAAAACACAATTGAAAAGTGCAGAATATGACCTTACAATTGACATCATCGCATGAATTTGTAAAGATTTCAACACAACACCACCAGTCCTCTGTCCAGAAGGCTGCAGAAGATAATGTGAGAAATCACAAGAATAATAGCCCCAGGAAAAATGTACACAAGACGACTAAGCACAAGTAGAGCTGTGCAGAGTTAACTATGGCTTCAAGACACAATACAACAGAAAAGAAAATCATGTTCATGTCCATGTCCACACCAGGTCCACTTCCATATCCAAAGGATGGCAGAAATACAACGAAGAAGAAAAGAAGTGGAAAATATCTTAAGGAAATACAGCCTAACTAACTAATACAATGTTTAACAATAGAATTTGTAAAAAATAGAATAAATAAGCCTTTTTCTATTTGATATTCTTCCATTGAAAGAAGTAGCGACAAAACTGCTGAAAGAGAGTAAAGAAGAAGTCTATAATAAAATTTCTAAAAGACCTGAAGCATTTAGTGATTCTATTCTCCCACTAAAAGTCATAGACACAAAGTCCGTCTATGCTGGCCATGTTTAAATATTAAATGTTTTTCAGAATGAGTATTTGGAAAACATTAAATAAGTCGAAATGATTTACCCATGTATGTGGTTCATTTTCATCACAATAACTGCGATTTTAAGGGTAATGTGCTGAGCCAGGTACCCTCACTGCAACCAAATTTTTTTTAAATTGATTCAGCTTTATTTTGATTTTTATAATTTTATTAATATATATACAAAACTTATTTCGATGACCATTAATTCAAAAATTATTTCCAAATCCTACAATACCTCCGATCTCTTAATGTTATAAACTAACAAGCTGACCCGGCAAACTTCGTTTTGTTCAAAATATATTTTTGGTTGCATTAATTTTGAGCGCTTCCACCAATTTTTTTTGGACAAAAAATAGCTATTGTTAACTGATATTTATAGAGAGCTGATTCGACAAACTTCGTACCGTCCAATATTTGGAGAAAATAGAATTAAATCAAGTATTAATTTCAAAGAATAATATTAGTTTTAACGAAATCTAAAAAAAGTAATGATACATTTTATGCTGACATATATACAAAATGTTTTTTTTTGAAGAGTGACGATGGTTACCAAACTTGGTACCACGCTATATACAGCATGACATTTCCAGATTTATCCCACACGCTTCCAGCGATTGTCCTTCTGACTTGTTTATGCAAGCTTCACTGGGAACTGAAGACGTTTGCACTTAAATGTTAAACGGTTGAAGTCAAAGGAATTCGCATAGGCATTCATCCTCTTTGAATGGCCCATTCAAAATCCTTTCCACCATCAAATTGTTCATAAGCTTCGTCACAATCAGTCGTGTTCCATTGAACAGTTTCGGGGCATGAATATTTCGTAACATTATGACTACAGATCCAACTTTAAGACGTAAATTATGGAACGGCATGCCACGCAAATCCAAAGTGTTTAGAAATTCAGCGGGATAATTGAATCTTCATTTTCAACAGTATCGATTAATTTTTATGAATGCAATTCTCCCGGAGTATGATTTTGAATCGGCCTATTCAATTCATTCCCATCAGCATTTCATTTAATCTTTTGTTGGAGTGAATTGGCAAATGTCGGGTGGGAACCCACAAGTTTTACCACAAAATGTAAAAAATTCGGAATGGGTCCTCCATGGGTTAAAAAAATATGAATAGATTATTGTCCGTCCGTCTGTCAGTTCTGTAAAAAGGAGTGACCGAATGACTTAAAATTTCGTACGTTATAATATTTTATTCAAACCCAATTTATGTTTAATGGACAACCATACCGGCCTACTCCTTGTGGTACCTCCCCACAAATGGTTAAAATGTTGTGACATGTTAAAGCTCTTATTAATTCTATACTACTGATGGGTATCCTGTAAAATTGCATACATAGTAATCATTCTAACGCCTCTATAAAATGAACAAAAATGGTCGAAAATGCCACTCCCCTTTTGGTACCTCCCACACAAAGAGACCAATTTCTACAAAATGTTCACAGCTTATAACTTTAATACCAGCGCATACAAATACTTCAAATTTTGTGCAGAGTAATATTTTTATAGTACCTACAGTCCAGTACAAAGTGGGCGTTATTGCCTCGTCCCTTCTAGGCCTCTCACACAAATGAAAAAATTTTTTTTTTCAAGTATTTGCGGTAGTATTAATGTTATAAGCTGTGGACATTTTGTACAAACTGGTCTCTTTGTGTGGAAGGTATTAAAAGGGGAGTGACATGAGTTTGTTCAGCCTATAGAGGCGGTAAAATGATTACTGCGTATACAATTTTACAGGATACCCATCAGTAGTATAGTAGTTATAAGAGATTTAAGATGTCACAAAAATTTAACCATTTGTGGGGGGTTGGTGGTACCACGAGGAGTAGGCCGATATGGTTGTCCATCAAACATAAACTAGGTTTGAATAAAATATTATATCGTACGAAATTTTAAGTCATTCGGTCACTCCTTTTTACAGTTATCGTTAGCACCATTCAGTCGAACTGACAGACTGGCGGACAATAATCTATACATATTTTTTAATCCATGGAGGACCCATTCGGAAATTTTGATATTTTGTGGTAAAACATGTGGGTAATTTTTATACCCTACACCACACTGTGGTACAGGGTATTATGACTTTGTGAATTTGTTTGTAACACCCAAAAGGAGAAGAGATAGACCCATTGTTTATTATACCGATCGACTTGTAATCACTTTCTGAGTCGATTTAGCTATGGCCGTCTGTCTGTCCGTCTGTCTGTCTGTAGACGTATTCTTGTAATCAAAGTACAGGTCGCAATTATGGTCCGATCTCAACGAAACATTGCACATATCTTTTTTTAGGCCCAAGGACGATCCCTATTGAATTTGGTTAATATGGGTTCAGATTTACATATAGCTCCCATATATATGTACCTCCGATTTGGCATATATGCGCTGTATAAGCAACATTTTGTAACCGATTTGTACAAAAATTGACAGAGAGTAGTCTCGTGATACACTTAGATACAATACAAAATTTGGGGGAAATCGGTTCAGATTTATATATAGCCCCCATATATATGTTGCACCCGATTTGACATGTAAGCGCTGTAGAAACTGTATTTTATATCCAATCAGTACGAAATTCGGCAGAAAGAGGTTTCTTATTACATGAAGGAATACTGCCAAATTCGGAGAAAATCGGTTCAGATTTAGATATAGCCCCCATATATATGTTACCCCCGATTTGAAATTCAATAGCTGTAGAAACTGTATTTTATATGCGATCGCAGCGAAATTCGGCAGAAAGAGGTTTCTTATTACACGAAGGAATACTGCCAAATTTGGAGAAAATCGGTTCAGATTTAGATATAGCCCCCATATATATGTTAGCACCGATTTGACATTCAAGCGCTGTAGAGACTGTATTTTATATCCGATCAGTACCACATTCGACAGAAAGAGGTTTCTATTTTACATGAATGAGTATTCAGGGAAAATCGATTCAGATTTATATATAAGCTCCATATATATGTTCCTCCTGATTTGGTTACAAAGCGCTATAGAAGTTGTACTTTACTCCCGATCATTACAAAATTCTCCAGAAAGATGTTTCTCAATTAAGGAACGAATATTGCTTAATTTAGCGATTATCGGTTCAGAATTAGATATATCCGCATATATATGTTCTTACCCATTTACCAATTATTTCAATTTTTATTATCGCAATAACCCTTATCGCATTGTTAGGGAGGTGTAGGGTATTATATAGTCGGCCCCGCCCGACTTTCTGCCTTTTCTTACTGGTTAAAAACAAAAAGAAAAAAATGAAAAATATGCTTTTCAGGATAATCAAGAATTAAGGTTATTTGCGACCTTTTGATGTCCTTAATAGAAAATAATTCTTAGAGAGGATGTTAAATCCTTTTAAATGCTACTTATGTCATTCAAATCTGATATACCGTTCAAAAGTTACGTAGACTTTAACAAGTAAGAAAGTTCAGTCGGGTAAACCGACTTATGAATCCCCTCACCTTGAGTCCCAAAAAATATTAGTAAATTTATTTATTTTTTTGTTTTAATTAAATTATTAAATTGCATTTAATAACTTTAAAGTATGTACTGGTATTAAAGTTGTAAGCTGTTAACTTTTGGTGTAAAATGGTCAATATGTGTGGGGGCACCAAAAGGGGTGTGCCAATAACGGCAACTTTTTTCTAGACTCTAGGTACCATAAAAGCATTGCACTGTAAAAAATGTCAAGTATTTGTATGCACTGGCATTAAAGTTATAAGCTGGTAACTTTTTGTACAAAATGGTCCATTTGTGTGGGAGGTACCAAAAGGAGCGTGGCAATAATGTCCATTTTTCACTGCATTGTAGGTACTATTAAACCATTACACTGTAAACAATTTCAGGTCTTTGTATGCACTGGTAATAAAGTTATAAGCTATTAACTTTCAAAATTGTCCATTTGTGTGGGAGGTACCAAACGGAGCGTGCCAACTACGGCCATTTTTCTCGAGGTAATATTGACTAATAAACTAATACTATGGGTAGAATTTAGAATAGAAGTTGTTAAATAATCAATATTTCACTAAATGTTAACCGTTTTTGGGGAGGTACTAAAGAAGTGGACCAATATGGCACATCTTCGAAATTAGCCGGAGATATAAGAAAATATTACCACATACCAAATTTGAAGTCAATCGGTTACTCCATTCGAGAGTTATCGTGCGCACCAGCCAGCAGCCAGACGGACGTACGGACGGACATTGCCCATTCGACTTAAAATGACCCAAAACGGATATCCGCCGAATATATTTAGGGTCTTAGGTCACTCCTTCGATGTGTTACACTTTGGCTCGTAGCAAATGATATATACCCTCCTCTCTAAGCTGATGACACTCACGTTTTAGATGGCGGGGACTGGCCACCGGCCAGGTGGTCAGCGGCTCCTGTTGAGAATTTTGCGACCTTTATTTTCCTAAACCTTGCCTCTCACTTCCGCAGCCTTGACACTCTTACTTACCGTCTTACTACTTCCCTTACCACTACCACCAACACTCTCATCCGAAAACGAGGGCACTAGCGGTAACGGAGGACCTGCTCTCTCCTTACTACCGCTGGGGCCATCAACTGGTCCACCAGCACTTCTCAGACTCGACGACACGCTCTTTACCCTCTTCTCTGTACTAGTCATCGCGTCAACTCTCTTCGTCGCATTTTCCTCCTCACTCTCCATGTCCAAACCATCCTCCTCCTCTGCTCCCGTCGTCTCACCAGAGGGATCACCGTAACGAGACAAGTAAACAAAAAATATGACTGCTAGTTTATAGCAACAAAATGCGTTGCAAACTAAACTATAAGCTCACCAAAGTTACTTGTTTGTCACCAGAAAATAACAACCGCTAAAAAGTAGCAGCAACTCCTATACAAAGGCAACTCTTGACTTACGACTTTGACGAGTCAGCAGGGAAGCCTTGTAGTATCAAAACAATCAATTCAAATAAATTCCGAATCAAAAACCAAATCAAAGCAATATCACAACAGTAGGTTATTAATAACATTCAAATAAGTAGGTTATTAATAACATTCAAATAAATTTTATTTGAAAATCAATAAAATTTGTTTGGATCACATATATTAATATAGTACAAAAAAAATATATTTGAAAATTAATTTTCTCAAATAAAGTATGGGTTTAAATACAAATAAAATTATTGTGTAGGAATTTCTACAAATATATTTTATTTAAAAAAGATTTTCAAAACTTTTGCTGATTTTTCGAATTTCAGTTTTAATTTTTCGTTGGTTTCAAATTGTACTTCCTAGTTACAATAACATATGCAGCTTTAACTTCTGTTTGAATCGATCTTTTAAAATTTCTGAGTATTCCAAGTAATCATTTCTTGTCAATCCTTCGAGTAATTTATTTGATAACGATTTTAATTATTATTATTTATTATGTTTACGAACATTAAAATTTTCTAAAAATTAACGTTGAAATTGATAAAAAATTGAACACAATTTTTCTGAATTCTTTAACGCAAATAAATATTTGTTTCGGAAATAATAGTCCCAAAAAAATATATTGGGATTTAAACAAAGATTTGTTTACAACAACATCTTCCCAAATTTATAATTTGTATGTATCAAATAATATATATCTAGAGTGAACTCTAAACATATATATGTTTCAAGCCGAATATGTTTGGGACAATATACTACAGAAGCGATTTTTTCAGCCTATATATTAGGGCGAGTTGATTTGTATGGATGAAAAAAAATAAAAATCGTATAGCAGAAACGTAATCTACATTAAATTCTAAGAAAATTATTAAATTTAATCCGCGCCTCTCGACTTGAAAATTTGTTTCCTCTTGTTTCGCTAAAATTATTTTCTTTTTTTTGAAATATATTATGTTTTATTATACCCTCACTTTACTGAAACGAGGGAATATATCACGGGTCAAAAGTGTAACACACATAAGACCCTAAGTATTTTTGGCGGATATCCGTTTTAGGTCGTTTTATGTCGAATGAGCAATGACCACGATAACTCTGAAAAGGAGTAACCGATTGATTAAAATTTGGTATGTGGTATTATTTTTTTTTTATCTCCGACTAAGTTTGAAGATGGGCCATATTTGTCCACTCCTTCTAGTACCTCCCCCACAAAGTGTTAATATTAAGTGAATTATTGATTATTTAATAACTTCTATGCTAATTATTTGAATCATCTGAAATTCTACACATAATATTATTTTATTAGTCACTATCACCTTAAGAAAAATGGGCGAAGTTACCGCTCCCCTTTTGGTTCCTTCCACACAAATGGACCATTTTGCACCAAAACTTAACAGCTTATGGCCAAATCATACCAAAATTGAATAGATCATAACTTGAATATACCAGTGCATATAAACGCTTACAATTCGATACAGTGCAATATAGTTGAAGTTTACTGGTTAGCGAAAAATATGAGTATTTCTTAAACCCCCTCTGGTACCTCCTATACAAATTGCGAGATTAATTCATGGATTTCATATTACAGTACTCACAAAGTGTGGGTATACCTTAGTCGATTTACCCGACTGAAACATTCTTACTTGTTATAATATAGTTTATGCAATACAGGTTTTGTCTTGAGACTAATCAATATATTCAATTATCAAAAAAACAGTTGAACCCCAATTTGCATCTCTTCTGATTTGCGTTCCATACAAAAAATAGTTAGAACACGTTTCACGTTTTTATTTGCATTATAAAATAAGAATTGTTTATCGAAACAAAAGAAGGTTATTTTATAAATACTGAAAACAATTCTTTGAGTGCAATTTTTTTTTTATTTCCAATCTTTTTTATTAAATTATGAAAGAAAATTTTTATTTTGAAAATTTTAAGTTTGTTTCACGGCAGATGTTTGTAACACCTGAAAATAACACAGCTAGACCCACCTTAAAGTATACCGATCGACCCAGAATCACTTGCTGAGTCGATTTAACGACGTCCGTCCGTCCGTCTGCAGTTTAGAGTATTTCGCGGCTGTTAAGATCGCTATTGAATTTGGTTGAAATCGGTTCAGATTTAGATATAGCTCCCATATATATCTTTCGCCCGATTTGGCCCTTTAGTCCTATAGAAGCTGTATTTTATATCCGATCGTTTTGAAATTTAGCATGGTAGAGTTTCTTGATCCATCAACCAACATTGCCGAATTTGAAGAAAATCGGTTAAGATTTAGCTATAGCTCCAATATATATGTTTCGTCCGATTTTGCTCTTTAGTCCTGTAGAAGCTGTATTTTACATCCAATCATTTTGAAATTTAGAATGGTAGAGTTTCTTGATCCATGAACCAACACTACCGAATTTGAAGAAAATCGGTTAAGATTTAGCTATAGCTCCCATATATACGTTTCGTCCGATTTTGCTCTTTGGTCCTGAAGAAGCTGTATTTTACATCCAATCATTTTTAAATTTAGAATAGTAGAGTTTCTTGATCCATGAACCAACATTGCCGAATTTGAAGAAAATCGATTAAAATTTAGCTATAGCTCCCATATACATGTTTCGTCCGATTTGGCCCTTTAGTCCTGTAGAAGCTGTATTTTACATCCAATCATTTTGAAATTTAGAATGGTAGAGTTTCTTGATCTATGAACCAACACTGCCGAATTTTAAGAAAATCGGTTACAATTTAGCTATAGCTCCCATGTTTCGTCCGATTTGGCACTTTAGGTTCATAGAAGCTATATTTTACATGCAATCGTTTTGAAATTTAGAATGGTAGAGTTTCTTGATTCATGAACCAACATTGCCGAATTTGAAGAAAATCGGTAAAGATTTAGCTATAGCTCCCATATATATATGTTTCATCCGATTTGGCTCTTTAAGTATAAAATGTCCCAAAAGTAGATTTATGTAAACAATTTATACATGAATTACAAAATTTATATATCAGAGTTATTCAATATTACGAGAGTGGTGTAGGGTATTATATAGTCGGCACCACCCGACTTCAGCCTTTCCTTACTGGTTTTATCTATGTTCTTTATAAAAATATAAAATATACATAAAATTATATACAAACTATTTTACTTGGGTGAATATTTTTTTACTGAAAACAAATTTTGAGTGTAGAAAAGATATAAAGTGCAAAAGAACTATCTTACTGAACAATTTTATTCAGAAAATTCGATTTCTTTTTGGAAAAAGCTATTTTTTTAACATTTATTTTTTTTTGGCAAACCGTATTATATATAAAATCATTACATTGTACAAAATTTCAAGTATTTTTATGCACTGGTATTAGTGTTATAAGCTTTTAAATTTGTGTGCCAATTAGTCCCTTTGTGTGGGAGGTACCAAAAGGGGCGCGATATTTTTGCCCATTTTTGTTCAGCTTATAGATGCGGTGAAATAATTACTACGTATGAAATCATCATCGGTTTCCCATGAGTAGTATAGAATGTATAAGAGTTTTAACATGTCATAACATTTTAACCCTTTGTGGGGGAGGTACTACAAGGAGGGGTCCGACATGGGCCACTTCAAAACATTAAGTAGATTTGAGGAAATTAATACCACATTTAAGTCATTCGGTCACTCCTTTTCAGAGATATCGTTCGCATAATCCAGTCAAACGGACAGACAGACGGACATTAATTAAGTCATATCTTTTGAACCCATTGAGCACCCATTCTGAAAATTTTGTATTTTATGGGTTAATATGGGGGTTATATTCAGAAGTAAAATAAAAAAAATTTAAAATACTTTTTTCAGGATAATCAAGGATTAAGGATATTTTCGTCCTTTTTTATCCTTAATACACATTTAGTTATCCTTTTGTAACTACTCCATATACTGCAGATTAAACTGCCTATCATCAAAGTGTAGTGCTATGGTAACCGACCGAGTGGACTATATACCAACTGGGTAATTCCAAAGCACTTCGACCAACTTAAAAAATGACCCCCTCGGATTTAAAAGATATTCTGCACACATGTTCTCCTAGTCTGTGGGAATTATATGGCGTTTTTATTTTGCCAAATTTCGTTGAGGTTCCTGTGATATAGAGGTCCAAAGTTGCCTACCTCAAGGATTTTTCTCAAAACCTCCCTTTCTTCAAATGCTGATATCTTCTTAACCACTTGATGTACATTCACGATGATATCAATATAAAGCCCTTCTACTTCTCTTAAAAACTGAGCAAAAAAATTTATTCTTGAATATCCTGAAAAACTATCAATAGATTTTCTTAATTTTTTTCGTGAAAAAAGGTGCAACTATAATGTACGGACTGTAAAAATCTTAAGTTAGAACCGCAATGGACTCGAGAGTTATACCCATTTTATTTATGCTATTCTAATTTTTTCCCATATTTCTTACACAAACGTTTGTTTTTACATTTTTTATTTTCGTTTAACGTTTGAACGTGTCGTTAAATTTACGTGATATATTCATCATATGCATCATGCTGTTACTGCAATGCGCATTGGACGGGGACAGATACGTCGCGGACCAGTCAAGTCTGTTACATATTCTAGATTTGTAAACAAAAATAAATCCTTTTTAATTTAGAAATTCGCGATTATTTTGAATGGTTTCTTTGATGATATAAAAAAGAATTGTATGCACTTTTTTATAATATTATTTGTGTAGTGTATAAGTATTGAATTCGTTGGATAAAGAAAAGTATTCAGTTTTGGCCGTCCCGATGCAGACAGGCTCGACGTGATTGATTGAATGTGTTTTGGGAAGCGGCTTCAACCCAATACATATTTTGATAAATTGTTCTTCCTCTAAGGCATATTGGTCTTTTCCGACATATAAGATGTTCATGTTGGTAATATTTTCACTTGCCCACTCGTAAAAATTTTCCGAATTTTGAAGGCTTGCTTTAGATCTTTTAAGTGTTCTACCGAGACCATCACAAACATTTTTACCATGGGATGTACAGAAAAAATTCCACTCAGCTTTTATCTTAAAATCCTCCTCGTGGCGTGTGAGGTAGTACAAATTCTTCTTAGTTTTGTACTGAGCTGCTAAACTATCTGAAAAATAATATATTTTTCCATGTGTTGAAAAAGAGGGAAGTTGTTTCCTAATACTTTCTGAGCTCCAATCCCTGGGTAGCGCATTTACACCTGCACCTCTAATTTTCTTGTTGTTACTATCATCAAAAACTTTCATAAGCCCTTCTGAAATGGTGGTATCTTCTGAGAGTGCAATATGAATCACATTCCCATCGAGTATTATTTTCAAAATAACGTTCTTAATATTTTAAATTTTTGATCTTAAACCACTTTCCGTAATTGTACTTGGTATGTAAATTGGTGGAAATCCCAGAATTTGTAAACACTTACTTAAATGATGCAAAGCCTCTTTCTTTGGTAAAAAATTCAGATTCTTCGTCTTCTTTACTATCTACAGCAATATACTTCGTTTTCTTGGCAATTTTTTGACTGCATCTTGCACTTATTTTTGCATTTGTATTTATATTTGTATTCATTTTGCGAACAAGTTCTGGAACAGGTCTCAAATTTGATTTGTTGTATCCTTTAAACCCATGGGTTTACAACAATCTGCCGATATACGGGACATTATATTTCTGTTCTTTGTACGTTAGGTTCATATAACTAATAAGATGACAGTATATGTATATGACAGCTAACATACATAACAGTTATTTCATAGAATAAATAATTTAGTGCAGAAAAGAAGTGGTCAACAGAAGTGGTCAATTTCCTCCATAGTTGTTTCATATTTTGGAAATGGCACATCTGACATGAATGTGTATAAATTGCTTAAAATAACTTTACCGCTCCGTTACCTATCGGTTCCCCGTCCAATGCGCATTGCAGTAACAGCATGATGCATATGACGAATATATCACGTAAATTGAACGACAAGTTCGAAAGTTTTTGTGCGAAAAAAATTAAGGAAATCAATTGATAGTTTTTCAGGATATTCAAGGATTAAAAATGTTTTTTATAATTTCATGTCCTACCTCCAAAAGTACATACTTTTTTTGTTCAGTTTTTAAGAGGGCTTTATATTGATATCAATATCGTGAATTTACGTCAAGTGGTTAAGAAGATATGATCATTTGAAGAAAGGGAGGTTTTGAGAAAACTCCTTGAGGCAGGCAACTATGGACCTATATATCACAGGAACCTCAACGAAATTCGACAAAATAAAATCGCCATATAATTCACACACACTAGGAGAACAAGTGTGCAGAATATCTTTTAAATCCGTGGGGGTTATTTTTGAAAAGTGATTTTTTTGGTCGAAGTGCTTTGGAATTACCCAACTGTGTACACCTTCGAGAGAAATTACATCACTATGATTCCCGCCAGAGATGAATGGGTTGGCAGAATACCAGGTAATAGAAACCATCTCCACTTTTACACGGATGGTTCGAATCTTGATGAAAAGGTTGGCTTCGGAGTTCACTGTAAAGAACTTAGTTTGGATATAGCTCACAGACTACCAGATACCTGCAGTGTCTATCAAGCCGAAATAATCGCAATATGGGAAGTAGCCACGTGGCTGAGTCGCAACATAGTAACCCACACTGGCGTTGTCATTTACTCGGACAGCCAGGCTGCCATCAATTCTCTGGAGGCAACATCCCTAAATTCACAAACAGCCCTCGACTGCTGCAGATCTCTTAACGAGATGGCTGAGCAGTTTAATATACACCTCATATGGGTGCCTGGGCATAGGGACATCCCGGGGAACTGCAAAGCCGATGAGATTGCTAGGAAAGGGACGACATTTCGAATTCTCGAAGAATTTGAATATATTGATGCGCCACTATTCACGTGCAAGCTTTGGCTTAGGCAAGAGGCAATCAGGCAGTCCAGCGAAAGATGGACAGATATCGGCACCTGCAGGGTAGCTAGACAAATCTGGCCAAGGTATGACCTGTGAAGATCAAAATATCTCCACGCACAAGAGAGGCAAAGATTGTCTACGTTAGTATCAGTTCTGACGGGACACTGCTTGATCGGCGAACACGCTAACAGATTGGGTATTGACTCCAATGACTTCTGCAGAAGCTGTGAAGAAGTGGAGTCTGAGTAAACGACGACTGGACATACTGGGGTCTGCCTTTCTAGGCAGCCTAACAGATCTTTCCAGTACCGATATTCGTACTATTGATAAATTTGCATATCAAACAGGTTGGTTTCGATGAGGGGCATTTCAGCCCGTGGTAACACTAGGGACCTAAACTGGTGTATGTGAGCTTGTAAAAAAAAAATACGGCTGCCGCCCTAACCTAAACCTAACCTACTATTTGTTATGGAATTTTTCGTGCCAACAGAAACTTATTTTTTTTTGAAAAAAATCAAATTTTGTTGATAAAAAAAATCAAATTTTTTCTAATTGTTTTAAAGACAGTTGCCAAACTTCCGTATCTATGTGAATATGATGCTTTCAGCATTTCTAGCCCTTATAATTTCCTTTAATTTAAATTGTATTCTGGCTTTATCGAAAATCTGGTCCAAATTCTAAAGGTAACTTCCATAAAAATTGGAATTTTAGAAAAAAATATTAAAAAAAGCTTTGCTATAAAAAAAATTAGTTTTGGCATCATAAATTTGTATGCCTCAATCTATTAAAAAAACCAGTAAGGAAAGGCTAAAGTCGGGCGGGGCCGACTATATAATACCCTACACCACTCTCGTAATATTGAATAACTCTAAAATATAAATTTTGTAGTTCATGTATAAATTGTTTACATAAATTTACTTTTGAGTCATTTTATACTTAAATAATACCCTGTACCACAGTGTGGTGTAGGGTATAAAAACGATTGGATGTAAAATACAGCTTCTACAGGACTAAAGAGCCAAATCGGATGAAACATATATATGGGAGCTATAGCTAAATCTTAACCGATTTTCTTCAAATTCGGCAATGTTGGTTCGTGGATCAAGAAACTCTACCATTATAAATTTCAAAACGATTGGATGTAAAATACAGCTTCTGTAGAACTAAAGGGCCAATTCGGACAAAACATATATATGGGAGCTATAGCTAAATCTTAACCGATTTTCTTCAAATTCAGTAGTGTTGGTTCATGGATCCAGAAACTCTACCATTCTAAATTTCAAAACGATTGGATGTAAAATACAGCTTTTATAGGACTAAAGGGCCAAATCGGACGAAACATATATATGGGAGCTATAGCTAATTCTTAACCGATTTTCTTCAAATTCGGTAGTGTTGGTTCATGGATCAATAAACTCTACCATTCTAAATTTCAAAAGGATTGGATGTAAAATACAGCTTCTATAGAACTAAAGGGCCAAATCGGACGAAACATATATATGGGAGCTATAGCTAAATCTTAACCGATTTTCTTCAAATTCGGTAGTGTTGGTTCATGGATCAAGAAATTCTACCATTCTAAATTTCAAAGTGATTGGATGTAAAATACAGCTTCTTCAGGACTAAAGAGCAAAATCGGACGAAACATATATATGGGAGCTATAGCTAAATCTTAACCGATTTTCTTCAAATTCGGCAATGTTGGTTCATGGATCAAGAAACTCTACCATTCTAAATTTCAAAACGATTGGATGTAAAATACAGCTTTTATAGGACTAAATGGCCAAATCGGACGAAACATATATATGGGAGCTATAGCTAAATCTTAACCGATTTTCTTCAAATTCGGCAATGTTGGTTCATGGATCAAGAAACTCTACCATTCTAAATTTCAAAACGATTGGATGTAAAATAAAGCTTTTATAGGACTAAATGGCCAAATCGGACGAAACATATATATGGGAGCTATAGCTAAATCTTAACCGATTTTCTTCAAATTCGGTAGTGTTGGTTCATGGATCAAGAAACTTTAACATTCTAAATTTCAAAATGATTGGATGTAAAATACAGCTTCTACAGGACTTAAGAGCAAAATCGGACGAAACATATATATGGGAGCTATAGCTAAATCTTAACCGATTTTCTTCAAATTGATCAATGTTGGTTCATGGTTCAAGAAACTCTACCATTCTAAATTTCAAAACGATCGGATGTAAAATACAGCTTCTATAGGACTAAAGGGCCAAATCGGACGAAACATATATATGAGAGCTATAGCTAAATCTTAACCGATTTTCTTCAAATTCGGCAATGTTGGTTCATGGATCAAGAAACTCTACCATTCTAAATTTCAAAACGATTGGATGTAAAATACAGCTTCTATAGGACTAAAGGGCCAAATCGGACGATAGATATATATGGGAGCTATATCTAAATCTGAACCAATTTCAACCAAATTCAATAGCGATCTTAATAGCCGCGAAATACTCTAAACTGCAAAATTTCAGAACGATCGGAGTGAAATTGCGACCTGTAGTCGACGAACAACTTTACATGGACAGACGGACGGACGGACGGACAGATATTCGTTAAATCGACTCAGCTAGTGGTTCTGAGTCGATCGGTATACTTTAAGGTGGGTCTAGCTGTGTTATTTTCAGGCGTTACAAACATCTGCCGTGAAACAAACTTATAATACCCTGTACCACAGTGTGGTGTAGGGTATAAATAGTTTTTAGGTCTCGGATTTTGTTGCATAGTGTTATCAAAGATTAAGGACTGTACTTAATTTATTATTTTTCAGAGCTGTTAAAAGCCTTTCAAATAGTGCTTATATCATTAAAAGTTAAAGTGTTCAAATGTTATGTCGACTTAAAAATAGCTACATTTGTAAAAATGTTGCAGATCACAAACTTTGGCATCCTATAAAATCTAAATCGCTATGAATTTGGATAAACGGTGAAAGGCCACAATTCCGCATTAGCTTGCAGTATACAAGTGCGAAATTTCCTCGAAATCTTAATTTATAAATATCCAAAGTGGGTCGTTTTTTTTTGGAATTACTCTTTACACCGCTTCTTACTGGTCGTATACATGTTTCGATTTAAACGTGGTACAGTTAAATGTTTATACCCTTTTATACAGTACCACAGGGTATTGTGACTTTGTACATTCATTTTATGGGCCCGTTAAGTCCAATCTGTTACCAATAAAATAAGCCATATACAATTCAAATCTTTGGTTGACTTTAAAAGTTATTTTTTAAGTAATTAATTTTTTGGCGAATTTAAATTATGAAAATGTTTATAAAGACAAAATGTTAAAGATGTGGGGCTGCAATTTTGAATACAGTATTAGTTAATAACTATCTCCAAACTATAGTAAATCGGCTAGATGATATATTTACATTTAATGCTCGTATGTCAAAATGCAATTTGTCTTTTCACGTATATTTCCCCATTCATTTCAAATATTTCTCCCCTCAATGTAGGGTTCAACTTTATTGTGCATCAAATACATTATCCCTTCAATTTCCTTTTTAACCTTTAGGGCTTCATTATATTGTCCGTAAAATTTCGCTGTTTGTTAGTCGTTTTCATGGCCGGAAACGGAAATACATAATAGATACTCGAAAGTAAATGATGATGTACTGCTCTCATGCTGATGATTTTGTGCCCGCTGCTATTATTATTTTTTTTTGTGGCTTCTACATGAATTTGACGTGGGTCAAAAGCAGAGGTCCTTGAATTAAAAATAAAAGTTCGCTGCATAAAATTCCCAACTCATTTTATATGCAATTGTCTCTTTGAAACTTTATCACTGCGACAACGGATTGAAGTGTTTGCAAACAATTTATGAAATTTGTGCAAAAATGTGCAGATTTCCTTTGCTCATTTATAACTTTCGAAAGTATTTAAATTTATTTTGTATTTGTAAATCTCAAACGAAAACTAACATTGCAGTAGATTTTTCTCTTTGCTACCATCAAAGTGTTTGTAAACGGTTCACTGGAAGGAGGCCACAGTGCAGTGAGTTTGTAAATAAGAAATATGGAATAGTTTTACTGAAAATAATGTCGGGGAGATTACGAAGTCTGCAATGTGTTTTTTTAAAGTGATCAATTTATGTGGCACTTTTTCATCAGAACACCTTCTTACATACAGCCAATATTTAATTTAAACCATTTTTTTACAATATAAACAATTTGTGTAAAATCTGATAATATCAGAGGTAGCTGTATATATTTCCCTTGCATATTCCCTCTTTGTTTTTTGTTGCCATAAATCCTCAACTGTCAAAAGCAAAGAATTACTTTGTATTTTAATTCATTTACATTATTTGTCCTGTTTTCATTTTCGGTGTGAATAAATGCACTTTTTCGTGAACAATTTTATTCCATTTTTTGTTGCTTTACGATGCGGAAGCATTTAAACATTGCACTTTGACACACATTGGAACAGATGGCGCATTGAGGATTTGCGAAACAGTAATTTCCGTCACATTTTACGCGTTTGCAGAGCTGATAAGACTATCAACTTATCCACATTTACAGTGTTGTTGAAAAGAATGATGCATTATTATCGGAACCAATTTTCTTGAAACTTGGGATAGTTAGTTTCTGCATCATGAAACACAGCTGCAAACATTTATAATGATTGGTGAAAAAATAATTTCAAGTGAGTGAAATTTTAAAACCTTTCTCTTCTGATCGGGATGAGACTTGAACCAAGTTTAGTCCTATTGGATAGTAGTTATGACACACAATTTTAATGAGATTGAAATTTGGTCAAACGGATCTTTTTCCCATCCATATAACTAACTACAATAGTATTTAGAAAATTTTGCTCAAAGTATTTTCGATAGCTTTTTCTTTAAAATTTGTTTATTTTTGTTTTTGCTCAATCGAAAGCTTTGTATCCATCAACATAAATATAAACATCTAAAAAATTTAAGTTCAATAACATATTATCCTAAATAGTAAGAAGAAGCCCTTCATTTTCTTCGCATCAGCGGTTTCAAAGATAACTTACAAGATATTGCTAAAAATGAAATGTTTGAGACCATTTTAATAATTTTTTAATTGCAACTTATTAAAAACATAAAAATATCACAATTGTTATATTTTTATATATATGGGCAAAAGTCACAATTTTTTAATGTTCGTGTAACTGTTTTTCGAAAAAATTTTAAATGAATTTTTATTTAATGTAACGAATCCCTCGAAATAAAAAATCGGAAAAATATATGAAAAATGTCCGGAATTAGTTGAGAGAACTAGTCGTGTCATTCAAAAAGAATGAAGGTAATATCTCTATTAGTTAACCAGTAAGGAAAGACGCAAAGCCGAGCGGGGCCGACTGTCTAATACCCTACACCTTCCTAACAATGCGAAAAGAGGTGTTGTGATAATAGTTTGGAATAATTGGCATTGTTAGACAGCTGAAGGGTATTATATAGTCGGCCCCGCCCAACTTTTAGTCTTTCCTTACTGGTATGTATTAAATTTCTGTATTTTGTAAAAATTACTTGGGAATTTAAAATGGAACAGTACACAATTGAACGAGCACGAAAATGCGAATCAGAAAATGGTCACCACTTACGAGATATAATTGAAATAAATATACATTCTCCATTAGTATATTGCATTTAAAAAAGTCATAAAATTCTTAACCTTTCTATTAGACTTGGCCCATTTGGTTCACTTTTTGCAACGTTTCCTTCATAGCTTTTGTACGGTAATATATATTGCCTTGTAATTATACCCTCACTTTAGTGTGACGAGGGTATATATCATTTGCTACGGAAAAAAGTGTAACACGTCGAAGGATTGACCTAAGACCCCAAGTATGTTCGGAGGAAATCCGTTTTGGGTCATTTTAAGTCGAATGAGCAATGTCCGTCCGTCTGTCTGTCTGTCTGTCTGTCTGTCTGTCTGTCTGTCTGTGTGTCTGCTGGCTGGTGCGCACGATAACTCTCGAAAGGAGTAACCGATTGACCTCAAATTTGGTATGTGGTAATATTTTTGTCTATCTCCGGCTAAGTTCGAAGATGGGCCATATTGGTCCACTCCTTCTAGTACCTCCCCCACAAAGGGGTAAAATGTTGTGAAATATTGATTCTTTAATAACTGCTATACTACTTATTCGAATCTTTTGAAATTCCACACATAGTATTAGCTCATTAGTCGTTATCAACTCGAGAAAAATGGGGGAAGTCGCCACGTCCCTTTTGGTGCCTCCCACACAAATGCACCATTTTGCACCAAAAGTTAACAGCTTATAACATTAATAACAGTGTATAAAAATACTTGAAATTTTGTACAGTATTATGCTTTTATATTGCCTACAGTCCAGGGAAAAACGGGTGTTGTTGTCACGCCCCTTTTGGTACCTCCCACACAAAGGTACCTTTTGAACCAAAAGTTAACAGCTTATAACATTAAAACCAGTGTATAAAAATACTTGAAATTTTGTACAGTGTAATGTTTTTATAGTGTCTATAGCCCTGTGAAAAATGGACGCCCCTCTTTGTACCTCCCACACAAAATGCCCAAATCATACCACAATTTAATGTCTCATAACGTTTCTACCAGTGCACATAAATGCTTATAAGTCGGCACAGTGCAATGAATTTAAAGTATCAAATGTTCAGCAAAAAAAAAGGTGTATTTGATAAACCCCTTCTGGTACCTCCCACACAAATTGACAGAATAATTCGAGTAATATTCAATATTACATTACTCACAAAGTGAGGGTATATCTTAGTCGGTTTACCCGACTGAAACTTTCTTACTTGTTTTTTCTATAAGACGGTGATATTCTTAAAAATACAACTGTCTTAGAGAAAGTGAAATTGAGAAAAATGAATAGTTACATATCTTGGAGTAGGGGCCACTTGGTCCAAGGGATAGTTTTATTTTATAAAAAAAAATAAAAAGCCTTTTTTTCTCAAAAATAATTTGTACATTAGCTGCTTTCTTTTCACGAAGTATTGAATAGAAGTAAATATAAAATGAAAAATGTTATATGGACCAAATGGTATCATAATCTGGGATTCATAGATATTTTCTTATCTAACAGCAGTGTTAAATGAATAATTATAATTAACTAAAATCCCTTTGGTCATTTTGGGCCTTGTACTGTTATATTTAAAATTTCCGAAGTCTCTTTTACAAAATACTGAAAAGAAATAAAAAATTAAGTTATAAGGAATTCAAACCCTTTCCTGTATAACCCTTTAGCTAATAGAGATATTACAATAATTCTTTTTGAAGATCACCGCTAGTTCTGTCATCTAATCGCGGTAATTTTTCGTATATTTTTCCGATTTTTATATTTGTATCAAGATGATGACGTCGATATCATTTGTGTTGTATTGCAATGCAAAATTTCTCTACAAAATCCTTATGTATTGATGGAAGTTCGATATAAAGATCCTTTTTAAGAATAGTATTTGTTATGGCCTTTAATAATAAATTAACGGACTTTATAAAAAAATAATGAGAATTCGCGAATTTTTATAGTGACACTAAGAAATTTTGAAATATTTTCTTATGAATTTCACGGATTGTAAAGACGACATTGACGTATGGTAATTATGTGCTCATCGGGCTAACTTATATTGTATGAATTCGCTTAAAACCATAATAAATCTTAAGAGGGAAACTAATAATGAATGGTTTCATTTTGGGGTTATGTAAATTTTGCAATGTGCATCATTTCCACAATCATCAAAATAAAATGACGCCCCTCCGATATCAGAGTAGATCGCTAACAATCCTTTTAATTCATATAAACTTCAGCCGTGTCTGTACCGCGCACTAGGTCTGCCTTGACGACTTCAATCTTGAAATAAGTATTCATGGTTGTTAAGTGCACCACAGCAGTATCCCCGAAGAACATAGAAATTAATTTAAGATGTTTATTCTATTAAAATTGGCAAGAAAACAATTTGCAATTTTTGCAGAATTTGAAAGAAGTGAGTAACATTTCAGCGTATCATTAATTGGTAGCACCCTCCCCCATTTTGGATATTACCATGTAAAAAGCCTTCTAGGGCAATAAATTCAGCTCAATCTATATATAACTATCGATATGCTCCGCGAAATACATGATCGAAAAAACTCACGCAAGTTTAACTCAATTTTGGGGAGCTCTAGCGTTGCTTCCGTCACCTATATGACAGTTTTGATTTTTTCCTTTTTATTAAATTTTTTAGCACACCTAAAGAACGACTTCGTGGATTTTTTTTTAAATTTTTTCAATAACTCGTACACTTTATGGTAACACCATGCAAAATTTTTTTTTTGTGTTCGAGTTCTAAAATCATTTTTTGTATATATTGAAGCATACTATTTTATGAATCCACAGCAAAATTTTTTTTCTTAAGTTCCATTTTTCATCGAATGTACCTTTAGTGTTTGGATCATATTTTTTGAAGTATAAGCTCAATGAAGGTAAACTGCTTATTATTGTTGTTTTTTTGCTTATATTAAAAGAAATTATGAGGCCTAGAAATGCCGAAAACAACACTTTTATTTAGGAATGGAAGTTTAGAAACCGCCATAAAAACAATTAGAAACAATTTAATTTTTTTTTAAAAAAAAAAAATTTTTTGCTGTTATGAAAGGACCATAAAAATATATATCTTTTTTAAAGATATCATCCTAACGAAGAAAACAATGCCATTAAAAGTAAGGGTAACTCAAAAAAATATTTGTCATATGTTTACCACACAGTGGTACAGGGTGTTATAACTTTACGCATCTGTTTGATTTGGCTATGTCACCTGTCCGTCCATCTGGCTGTCTGTGCATGTATAAGTATTGTTGTAATCAAAGCAAAGGCCGCAATTATGGTCCGATCCAACTTTGCACGTATCTTCCTTTTGGCCCAAGAATTTACATATAGCTCACATATATATGTACCTTCGATTTGGCATATATGCACTGTATAAGCAACATTGTTTAATCGATCTGTATAAAAATTGACAGAGAGGAGTCTCTTGATACACTTAGAGACAATACCAAATTTGAGGATTAGTTCAGATTTAGATATAGCCCCCATATATGCATTTTAACACCGATTCGATATGCAAGCGCTGTACACACCTTATTTTATATCCGATCAGTACGAAAGTCAACAGAGAGAGGTTTCTTATCACATGAATGGCAATAACGACCATTTTTTCAATAGGCAATGGGTATTATAAAATCATTACACTGTACAAAATGTTTAGTGTTTTTTTTGTGCAAAAAAAAAAGTTATAACTCGTTAACTTTTTGTGCAAAATTGTTCCTTTGTATGGAGGTTCCAAAAGGGGCGTGGGACTGTTAAAACATTACACTCCAGTAAGTATTTCTATTGGGCGAAACAAAACTTATAAGCCCTTGAATTTTTAAGAAAAATGATCCCTTCGTATAGGTGGTACCAAAAGGAGAGTGATAACTTCGCCAACTTTTCTCAAGGTGGTAGCGACTAAGAAACTAATACTATGTGTGAAATTGCTGCAGTTTCTGCTGAGTAGTATAGAAGTTATTTAGAATCAATTCTGTCCAAAAGAGACTACAAACTGCAAAGTTTCAGGTAAATTTCTTAGAAAATGTGGTGTTTATGGCTTAAATAAACCTTTTCGGGAGCGACATATATACATAGGTGGACTATAACAACATATAAACTAATTTAAAATTTTTTGCTTTGATGAATTCTTGTCAAAATAAAATACGAACTGCAAAGTTTATGCTAAATTGATTTAAAAATGTGTTATCTATGGCTCAAAACCCGTAAAATGGATCGACATCTATAGGGGAGCTATATCAAAACATTGACCGATATGGCCCATTTGCAGTCCCAAACAACCTGCAACTATAAGAAATATTCCTACCAAATTTGATCCCTAGCTCTATTATTACGGACTGTAGCGTGATTACAACAGACGGACTGACGGAGATGGATAAATCGTCTTAGAATTTTACGACGTTTAAGAATATATATACATTATGGGGTCTCAGATCAATATTTAGAGGTGTTAGAAACGGAGTGACAAAATGAATATACCCCCCATCCTATGGTGGAGGGTATAAAAACAAACAAAAATACAATTGTTTTCTAATTTCTTAACCACTGTTTTCAAGATTTGTAGCCATCGGAATTACCTTAAACTTAACTCATAGTCCAGCTCATTAAAAGGAAATTGTCAAAATATTAAAGTTACTTTTCTTGAACATTGGAATTAAAAAAAAAAACTTTAACATAAAAATAGTTTCGCTTTGATTCTACATTAAACTTACAAACATTTTTATCTGATTGTCCTTTGCGGGCAATTACATAACGACCAATGCGGGCCTTGTAGGGAAAACATAGAATCGATGGAACATTTGTATGTTATAAAGAGTCAAAATTTTGTATATGAAATCGGGATTATGTGAGTTAAATAATTTCGTGTGATGTGCCTAATGTTTCTCTCGCAAATAGTTAGTTTGCTTCACAGATGTTACTTAGAGCCTGTTTTTGTAACTTCTTTTTTGCCACTTCGCACGTCAAATGGCAAGCGAATGAAATTTTTGGTTTTTGCACACTTTGTGTTGGATATAAACAAAGAAGCTTTCAATTATTGCCAACATTTTGGTTCTTATAAGACAACAACGAACGAAATGAAACGTCAAATCAGACGATCAGAAAAATTCATTCGTGTCGGTTATGTTTGCCGTCCTTTTGAAAGATAACGTGAAAATTATTGGCAAAATGAATAAAAAATAGATAAATGAACCAAACAACATTAACATGTATCTTTTGCTGAAGTTTCCTGTATAATAATTTCAAAAAACCTCTGTTTATTAGTGTGCATAAAATGTATTGAAATCCTACAACTACACTGTTGCTTTTTAAATTGTTTCATAATACCTTAGAAACAATCGTTTATTATACCTATCGACCTAGAATTTCTTTCTGAATTGGTCTGGTTTTGTCCGTCCGTCTGTTATGGTTTTGTCCGTACGTCTAAATGTATTCTTGTTACCAAATACAGGTCACAATTATGCTCAGATCACTATCAAATTTAGCAAGAACTTTCTTTTTAACTCTATGACTTACTGAAATTGGTACAGAAGGTTTCCGATTTAGATATAGCCCCTATATATACATATATTTTCAATCAAGCAAACAATTGTATTTATTTTCGGTTGCTTGATTATTTCTCATTATCTAGAATCAGCTGTTGCTACTTTTACAGCTGTTGGACAGGGTTGCCCCCGTTCTGATATTTTCGTGTGGAAAAAGCTTTAAGAAATGTCAATAACAACATGTAGGAAATATTGGTATTTGACAGGAAGACGATGAAGAAAAGAGCTTTCTTACCCGAACGATAAGTGACAATGAACCAAATTAAAAACATGATCGCTTGGGTGAGAATAAGAAGAAGCAAATTATTGATTGGGTAGCTATCGCACGTCTGCGTTTTGTTACATTTAGCTGAACAGGCTGTTAAGCAATAAATTTCAAATACATATGTTGGAAATACACTGCCTGAAAAATAAATTTATATGATAAATTTCAGGCTAACAAATACCTCATTCCCAAAAGGAAATACATCATAATGAAATTTTCTGGAGAGGAGCAGTGGCCATATCTGGAAGATGGGGCTTTGTACCACCAAAGCCCATATATTAATAAACATATTGGAACAAAATATTATTTGTGTGGGAGGTACCAGAAGGGGTTTATCAAATACACCTTTTTTTCGCTGAACATTAGATACTTTAAATTCATTGCACTGTGCCGACTTATAAGCATTTATGTGCACTGGTATAAACGTTATGAGACATTAAATTGTGGTATGATTTGGGCATTTTGTGTGGGAGGTACAGAAAGGGGCGTGGCAATAGCGCCCATTTTTCACAGGGCTATAGACATTATAAAAACATTACACTGTACAAAATTTCAAATATTTTTATACACTGTTTTAATGTTATAAGCTTTTAACTTTTGGTGCAAAAAGGTACCTTTGTGTGGGAGGTACCAAAAGGGGCGTGGCAACAACACCCATTTTTCCCTGGACTGTAGGCAATATAAAAGCGTAATACTGTACAAAATTTCAAGTATTTTTATACACTGTTATTAATGTTATAAGCTGTTAACTTTTGTTGCAAAATGGTGCATTTGTGTGGTAGGTACCAAAAGGGACGTGGCGACTTCGCCCATTTCTCTCAAGTTTATAGCGACTAATAAGGTAATACTATGTGTGGAATTTCAAAAGATTCGAATAAGTATTATCGTGCGCAGCAGCCAGCAGACAGACAGACAGACAGACGGACAGACATTGCTCATTCGACTTAAAATGACCCAAAACGGATTTCATCATTCATTGAGGTGCTGCAAACGGAGTGACAAAATGAATATACCCCCATCCCATGATGGAGGGTAAAAATATAATTGCTTAAAGACAGGTATTCGATAGAATAAATATCGGTATTTCAATACACTGTCATTGCATTCACTGTACACGTCCGAATCGTACATCATTGTGAATGTTCATCATTTTTATTGGTCACATTGTCTGCGTGAGAAATGTCTGCATTAAATAAACCATAAGAAATAATTTAATGTTCTGTGAAAACACGTTAATCCTTTCGCATTTCTTTTTTCGACAATTTATGGACATTTGCTCGAGGCGATATGGGCAATGATGCAATTTGTATTCGGGAGAGATTTTTTAAATGAATTTCCAGGCTATCATAGTATTGCCAACACCGTGAAAGCCTTTGTATTAATGCAAAGCATATTTAACAATTTAAAGCATTGATTGGAATGTTTTTTTTTTAAGTAGGAGTGGTGAAAGGATTAATGTGAAATATTTATTTATTTCGATTTGCTTTTCAGTGCATTCTTACTTGTTTCTTTATCAACTACAACATATATTTAAAGCAATGCATTACAATTTTTGGGGCAAACGAAACAGATGTATGTGGATATGTACACAGAGAAAAAAAGAACAACTAGTTTCAATTAAGAAGTTTGTGTAGTCATTAAAAAATGCGTTTGATTTTTAACTTGTAAACAAAATTGTTGTTAGTTGTACAGTGCTCGAAATTGACAGTTTCAAAAAGTAACAGTGAGCAGACCATAAGGATGAACCTATTTCGACAATGCTGAATTGACTGGTGGTTGGCGTTTGTATAGGTTAGCTCTTGTTTTCGTGATATTCGACCACAGAGTTAGATCAAAAGCATATCGATACCTCTATTCTAAAGTATGTATATGTCAAGGAGGCGATCGAAGTTTTCTGAAATTTTTAAATTTGTATGGAATTTCTTTATAATGTATATCGAAGGGTTAGATCAAAAGCATATCGATACCTCTATTCTAAAGTATGTATATGTCAAGGAGGCGATCGAAGTTTTCTGAAATTTTTAAATTTGTATGGAATTTCTTTATAATGTATATCGAAGGGACCTCTATTATTTTATACATGCCTTGTGATGGGGTAGACGGATAAACACCAAATACTGACTGAATATAATTAGAATGTTTTTTTTATTTTTTGTTTTATTCGATCTGCTTTTATAGTACATATTTTGTTTTTGTACTCAGGCTCAAGATCGTTATTGTTGTTTTCAGTATACTGATCTTGAGCCTGAATACAAAAACAAAATATGTACTATAATTAGAATATCTAGAATTTAAAAATGCAATGACCTGAGTCGACTTAGCCTGTTTGCCTCTATTATGAATTATAGTATGCAAATTTTTTTACAAAACGTTATTGCAAATACAATTACTTGACAGCTTAGCTCCTTTTATCGCGATTTCATGCATGCTACTGCAATCTTCAGCAAGGTTCATCTGTGATTATTAGGAAGGCTTAAAGCAAACGAACAAGAAGTATTCTTTACTTCTGCTATTTCGATCAAATAATAATCACATCGAACTGAGTCTCGTTTTTTCCAATTCATTACATTTAAAGGGTCCGAAATCTAACGTTTTTTTTAACTAGTGCTTATTTCGTGAATGGTAACACTTAGCTCATGCCTGATTTGACAGATAATTAGTTTTATCTTCCGCTGAACGAATATGGGTATATTGTTCTTTTGAAAAAAATTAAAGAAACTGGCATCATCAATTCACCGTCGTTCTCAACAATTGAACATTTCGGAGACATCATTGAGACGAACTTAGCATAAAGACCTTGGTATGATGCCATACAAAGTTCAATTGGTTCAGGAGTCGAAGCATTTTTATAGCATTTTCAAAGAAAAAAAATGTTATTTGGCGGACCCTTTATTATTAAATCTTTCATGACATGGAAATGGCAATAAGTGGACAACTCTTAACCTAGAGTACTATTCTCTGCGTTATTGCCATTGCGAATAAACCATTCAGACTTTGCGCGGTTTTTTAATTTAACAAAGGGTTAACATTTCAAATTTAAGAATTCATAATTTAATTTTTTGTTTAGTTTCAATTTAAATCAAGTCCAGCGTATTTCTGCTTCTAAGACGGTTATGACCTTCAAAATTTAGTAGTTCTCGAGCCAGGATGTTTGGATGATTCGATAGTTTGCCCACGTAACACCGGCAATATTTTTCAATTTCCTCTTTTACTGTTGGCATGTTGAGGTCCTTATGGATGTTAGCGTTTGCTCACAAATGTTTTACAGATACAGATCGTAGAGTTGTATGTAGATGTGTGTTTGATGTTTGTTTAAACCCAACATCAGTTGCGCCGGTAAGAAAAATATTACCGCATACCGAATTTGAAGTCAATCGAGATTTACAGTGCGCTCCATCCACCAGACAGACACATAGACAGACGGACGGACCGAAATTGCTCAAATGACTTAAAATAACTCAAATCGAATTTCCACAAAACATACTTGGTGTCTTAGGTCACTCCTTCGATGTTTTACACTTTTGGCTCGTTGCAAATGAAATAATCCCCTTCTCAGTAAGGCAAGGGGATAAATATTTTGTTCTTGTTGTTCTGGATTAAAGTAATTTTAAGGCAATAACGCCCACTGTCACCAAGTGTGGACAAGTATATCGCATATATAGTTTCATGTTAAGATAAAAATCATACATTTGAACAATTTTTATACCCTCCACCCTAAGATGGGGGTATACTAACTTTGTCATTCCGTTTGCAACACCTTGAAATATTGATCTGCTCCCTCATACAGTATATATACTGTTCTTGATCGTCGTGAAATCCTAAGACGATTTAGCCATGTCCGTCTGTCCGTCTGTTGAATTCACGCTAGGGTGATCAGATTTGGCAGAAATACTTCTGATATTTGCAGGTCGTTTGGGATTGCAAATGGGCCATATCGGTCAATGTTTTGATATAGCTCCCCTATAGAGGTCGCTCCAAAATACGGTTATTGAGCCATAGATACCACATTTATGAGGCAATTTTGCTGAAACTTTGCCGTTTGTATTCTATTTCGACGAGAATTCATCATAGCAAAAAGTTTACAAATCGGTTGGTATTTTGTTATAGTAACCCTATAGAGGTCGCTCATTTAAGCCATAAATACCAGATTTTTAAGCATTTTAAGCAAATCTTTGTACTTTGTATTTTATTTAGACCACAATTCATCACTGTAAATGTTTTTTAAATCAGTTCATATTTTGTTATACCACCTATAGATGTCGCTCCGAAAAAGGCTTTTTTAAGCCATAAACACCATATTTTGCAGTTTGTATTCTATTTTGGCAAGAATTCATCTCAATAAAATTTATTCAAATTAGTTTATATTTTGTTGTAGTCCCCGGGTAGATGTGACCGTCAAATGTGCTAATTTAAGCCTCAAATTCCACATCTTGCAGATGAAGAGTTTGGCTTATGAATTTGAGTCAAAAATTTGGATTTAAAAATGGCAGCGTTGATTTTTTTTTAATAATTTGCTTAAACAGACCATCCAAGATTTGTTCCATACCCAAAGATTTTTCCAGTAATAGAATTGAATGCAATCCATGGTGGAGGGTATATAAGATTCGGCATGGCTGAACTTAACGCTTTCCTTTTTTTAATTTTGTTTTTAAATGATGTTTCCGATCATCTTAAAACAGCGCTTTTTGAATTCCAATTTAAAAAAAAGTCCAATAAAAAATATTGACTATAATTACGAAACCCAATCTGGTTACTCTGGTAATTATGTTGCCAGCAAATGCAAAAACTCGTGGTTCTAATTCTATATATAAGTATATATAAAATCCTTTGTACGTTTGTTAGTAACGCATGATCTCCGAAACCATAAGAGCGAATGGGCTAAAACTTGAACAATAGGTTCAGTTTGGGGTCATCTGTGTTTTAGAATTATTTTTATCGTGATAAGGTGGGGAGTGGTCAAGTTATTTGCAAAATTCGCATTTCCAGAGCGATTTGACTGAAATTTAAAATGTATGTTTGGTCTGTCCTAATAATAGTTTGTATGTATGATTTTAACCGGTAGATGGCGCTGTAGTAGACAGTTGGTCAATATGCTCGGGATGTATGCATTTTTTAATGAAATATCAATAAATAACAAACAGAACGGGCAGGGGGGTCAGCTAGTACAAGGTGGCGCAAAAGTAATCCTCCTATCAGAAAATGATGTAAATTTTCCGATTGGCCCCTAATGTCAGTTCTGTTTTGACATTTGTGTAGTAAACACATGCGAAATACACGTTAATAAACAATGTTACGCTACACTGCTCCAGAACGCGGAATATTGCTGACTATTTATTTGACCAATAATCGGTCGGTGACTTTGGCACAACGTGAATTTCGTCGCAGATTTCCTGGCCATCCAACGCCTACTGGTGAAACACTGCGACGTTTAGCCGCTCGCCTCGAAGAGACTGGCACAACACGAGATGCTGCCAGGCGTGGCAGACCCCGGAGTAGCCGTTCTGCAGAGAATATTGCTGCTGTAGCCGAGGATGTCATGGAAGCGCCGTCGACATCGACCAGACGACGTGCCACGCAAATGGGTATCAGTCGACGGTCTCTACAGTGAATTTTGGTACAAGATTTGAAGATGTTTCCGTACAAAGTCCAGACGGTGCATCAGCTGTTAGCTGCTGACCGCCAATCGCGTCTAACATACGCTCAAGCCATCCTTAATCACCACCAAGAGGAAGATGATTTTTCATCAAAAATAATAATGAGTGATGAGGCCCATTTCCATCTTAGCGGGTACGTAAATAAGCAAAATTTACGCTTCTGGGGCACTGAAAATCCGCGTGTAACCCACGAAGAGCCACGAAGACCCATTACACCCGCTCAAAGTCACTGTATGGTGTGCTGTTTTCGCTGGAGGAGTCATCGGACCTTTTTTCTTCGAAGACGTCGCGGGCCAAACGGTTACTGTGAATGGTGAGTGCTACAGAGCAATGATCAACGAGTTCTTTTTGCCGCAACTTGATGAATTGGGATTGGAAAACTGTGGTTCCAACAGGACGGTGCAACGGCACACACTGCACGTGCCACAACAGATATGCTGAAGGATGTATTTCCCGGGCGCCTAATCTCCCGTTTTGGCGATTTGCACTGGCCAGCAAGATCGCCTGATTTGACCGCTCCAGACTTCTTTTTGTGGGGCTTTTTGAAGTCGCGGGTTTATGTCAACAAGCCTCCGACTCTTGCAGCTCTTAAAGACAATATCCGTCAAGAATGTGAGGACCTATCGCCGGAAGTTTTGGCCAAAGTGATGGAAAATGCCATAAAAAGGGCTCAAATGACAATCAACTGTTGCGGCGGTCATTTACATGACATCATATTCTCGACTTGATGTAAAAAAATTAAAAGACCAAATAAAAATAATCCACAAGAAGAATCAAAGTTTTTAATTTTTTTTTTTAAATTACAGCCAAAAAACATCGAAAGGTTACTTTTGCGCCACCTTGTATAAGTATATAAAAGAGAGTGACGTTAGTTACTACGCTCATAACGCAAGAACGTCTAGACCGATATTTATGATTCGCACCAATTCGGACTGGTCTCAAGCCAAACAAGAAGAATGCCCAATATATCTTCGGTCTCCGGACTGGTCTCAAGCCAAAGAAGAAGAATACGCAAAATATCTCCGAAAACGCTGACCACTTGACCGCTGAGGCTCCTGTAAGAGCTGAAAATCTGAAATATTGTACACCCATAGACCGGACTGTTGTATAAATAACGGACTTTTCACGTAGTCATTTTTTCCCTGTGGTCAGATCTAGTGCTATCCAAAACGTGAGTAGTGTGTTTGCCCTTTTAGAAGCATCTTATAAAATCGAAAGCTAAAATTATATTTATAAACGCGATAAATTATTTAGATTCTCTGACTGTTGTCAGTGTAGCAGTATCCACATTTTTTGTCATTATTTCAGTAATTTTAAAGGTTATTTAAGAGCTAAGGATCTAACAAGCACGAAAGTTCAGTCGAGTAAGCCGACTTATGAATCCCCTCACCTTAAGTCCCAAAAAATATTAGTAAATTTATTTATTTTTTTGTTTAAATTAAATTATTATCAATTTAAGCTGCATTTAATAACTAAAGTATGTAATGGTATGTAAGTTATATGCAGTTAACTTTTGGTGCAAAATGGCCCATTTCTATGAGAGGTACCAAAAGGGGCTTACCAATGCCGCCCATTTTTCACTAGACTGTAGGTCCTGTAAAAGCATTACACTGAACAAAATTTCAAGTATTTGTGTGACTAGTATTAAAGTTATACGCAGTTATCTTTTGGTACAAAATGTTCCACTTGTGTGGGAGTTACCAAAATGGGCGTTATTGCCCACTTTTCACTGGATTCTAGGTACAATAAAACCTTTGTACAATATTTAAGGTATTTTTGGTATAAATGTTATAAGCAGTTAACGTTTAACCAAAAGTTGTGTGCCAATAACGCCCATTTTTCTCTGGCCTCTAGGTACTATAAAAGCATTACACTGCACAAAATGTCAAGTCTTTGTATGCACTGCTATTAAAGTTATAGACTGGTAAGTTTTGGTTCAAAATTGTCCATTTCATTTGGTCGAGGTAATAGTGACTAATAAACTAGTACTATGTGTAGAGTTTCAGATTCAAATAAGTAGTATAGAAGTTATTAAATATTTCACTAAATGTTAACCCTTTGTGGGGGAGGTACTAGAAGGAGTGGACCAATATGGCCCATCTTCGAACTTAGCCGGAGATACATAGAAGAAAATATTACCACATACTAAATTTGAAGTCAATCGGTTGCCCCTTTCGAGAGTTATCGTGCGCACCATCCAGCAGACAGACAGACGGACGGACATTGTTCATTCGACTTAAAATGACTCAAAACGAATATCCGCCTAACATACTTAGGGTCTTAGGTCACTCCTTCGATGTGTTACACTTTAAGCTCGTAGCAAATCATATACATACCCTCCTCTCTAAGGTGAGGGGATAAAAATGTAAATGTACATACATATCTCAAAAGGGATTCGAAAACAACTATTTAATGTCCAGCCTGATGTCAAACTGCACTGACAAAAGCAAGTGTCACTATTTTAGTACTTAAAAAGACTTTTAAGAACTGTGCGCCTACAAACTGATGTGCATCTATACAGTAGAGTGGTGTCAAAAAAAGTTCTCTTATATGCAAATTTGGTTTGTTTTAAGTATATTAGCAAAATATCTCGTTTCTGCGATAGCGAAATTAGGGGCTATTTGCGGTTTAAATAACCTCTAAAATCAGGATTTCCCTAATAAAATTGTCAATTTTTATTACTTTTAGGAATTGACCACTGGACATCAAAAGCTGGACCATTATTTATATGGCGACGTGGCTTCCATTAAAAAATTGCAATTCAAAGCCACTTTTTTCTCGATTGTTTTGAAATTTGTACTGCATTTTTTAAAAAATCGAAAACAATTTCCACAATTTTTGTCCGATATATTCTATATTGTTATAGAACTGCTGATCTGTAGATTTAATTTTTATAAAAAATTAACCATTTCAAGGCGGTAAATTTTTAATTGATTATTGGTGCTAAATGGGTTAAAGCGAATTGATTGCAATAAACATGATTCTACACGCATTATTTCAACTTCAAAACCTGAAATTATCACGAAAATAGGCATTCTGTAAATTTTATTCGAAATATGTGCTCTAATCTAAAACAATTGTTATATTTAATGACTTACCCCCATTAACACAAAACAAAATAACCGAGCGTTAGAGGTAACGAAAGTTAAATGGTATGGAATTTGACAGCTATAATTGGTATTTAGCTCTTAAACCTAGTTTATTTGTTTATTGTTAATGGCCCTTAGAATTTTTATTTTCACTTGAATTTTAGCAATTTTATAGAAAAATTCACAAAATGTCCAACTTCTTAAAAATGTTAGCTTTTGAGGTTAAAACAAGTAAAAGCGTTAAGTTCGGCCATGCCGAATCTTATATACCCTCCACCATGGATAGCATGTGACCTCACAAAATATCTCAAACCGAAAGAAAATAACATCGAAAACACAAAAATATAGTAGATGAGAACAGTAGGAATCACAACAAGTTAGATGCTATATATGGGAGCTATATCTAAATATGGACCGATATGGCCCATTTACAATCCCAAACAACCTGCAACTATAAGAAGTATTTGTACCAAATTTGATCAACCTAGCTCTATTATTGCGGACTGTGGCGTGATTACCACAGACGGACGGACGGACGGACATGTCTAAATCGTCTTAGAATTTTACGACTATTAAGAATATATATACTTTATGGGGTCTCAGATCAATATTTAGAGGTGTTACAAACGGAGTGATAAAATGAATATACCCCCCATCCTATGGTGGTGGGTATAATAATGAGTGTTGGATCATTTCTAGGAAAATAAATTCGCTTTAACTCATTTGGGGCCACCAATCAAATAAAAAGTTTACGGCCTTGAAAGGGTTAATTTTTTTTAAAAATGAAATCTAGAGATCAGCATTTCTATAACAAGCCATGAAAAGTGAATATCGGACCAAAATTGTGAAAATTGTTTTCGATTTTTTTAAAAATTCAATAAAAATTTCAATAAAATCGAGAAAAAAGTGGTCCAGATTTTAATGCTCAGTCGTCAATTCCTAAAAGTAATAAAAATGGACAATTTTATTGAGGGAAAACCTGATTTTAGAGGTTATTTCAACCGCAAATAGCCCCTAATTTCGCTATCGCAGAAACGAGATATTAGAAGAAGCCACTCTAATATACAGATCTCGGATGATCACCGGATGTGCTTTTACGCCAACTGATTTTTTACCATTTGGCCGCTGAGTCTCCTGTAAGAGCTAGAGTATTTTATAAAAGCTGTCCAGCTTTCCAGAATCAAATTTTTGCCAGTGGTCAGTTCTCGCGCTATCAAAAACTTGAGTGTTATTTTTATCCTTCCAGGAGCATTTTATAAGATATAAACATAAATCTTTGTAACTATGTGTGGCGGCCAACATAATCTCATAATTCGAGAACGGATCGTTCGATTTTCACGATTTTCGGATTGATGGATTCGTATTGGACCCAGAAGTGACACTGTGGATGAACTTTTTGGATTGGCCAAAGGGCGTGAGGGCGTGGCGCGGCCTACACAGCTTCATAGCTCAAGAATGGATAGTTTGATTTTCCCGATTTTGAGTATGATGGAATCGTACTATCCCTAGGGGTGATACTATGGAGGAACATTTAGGATAATTATTATAAAAGTGATGTGTTTTGTAAGTTATCAACTATCATTTGAAAATTGCCGATGTAACGGAGATAATAGCTGATATAATCAATGCGACCCTGGATACCAAAAAATCTTAAAAACCTTGAAAAATATTTTACAAAAATGTTATAAGCGCACGTTGTTCCAAGTAACTTCATGCAAAAAAGTAATCTATGGATGCCAAAAAGAAGTTTAGTGACTGTCGTTAAAACTATTAGAAAAAAAAATAATTTTTTTCAAAAAAAAGTTTTTTGTTGGCCCAAAAAAACAATAAAAATAGAAAAAAAAACGCAAAAACACAGTTTGCTCCAATTTTTGAAAGCTAGCATCCTAAATGTGTAAATTAAGCATTTTTGGTAGAAATAAGAGAATTTTTATAGTACTTACACACGCTGAAAAAAATCGCTTCTGTAGTACACATATTCTGCTTGAAATATATAAATGTTTAGGGTACATTCGAAATATATTATATTTGGCACACACAAATATAATATATATATATATATACATATACATATATATGTATATGGGAAGATGTTGTTCTTAACAAATCTTTGTTTACGTCCTACTATTTATACCAGACACCACTCTGTTGTACAGGGTATTATGATTTTGTTCATTTATTTGTAACGCCTAAAACAAAGCGATAGACCCATCATTTATTATGCCGATCGGCATAGAATCACTTTTTGGGTCGATTTAGCCATGTCCGTCTGTCTGTTCGTGTATTCTTGTGGTCAAAGTGCAGCACGCAAATATGAGACTATCTTTACGAAAATTGGTAAAGAGGTATTCCTTGGACTAAGATCGATCCCTACTGAAAATCGGGCATATTGGTACATGTTTTGGTACAGCCCCCATATAAAGGTCCCCACCGATGTCACTTATCGACGCTCTGGAAAACGAATTTTTTAATCTGGTTGAAATATAAAAATTTATTCTTTATATTGCACTTAATCGTTCCTAGTGGAAATGGGAAACAACGGTCATTATTTTGTTATTGATAAAGGTTCATTCCGATTAGACTTCTTAGCATTCTGTTTAATTTACGCATGTGTTGGCTCTTTTTGTATGGGAGGTACTAAAACGGGTCTTGTCAAACTCCCATTTTGAAGGAATTTTAAATACTATACACTGTGCAAAAATGTTGAGTATATACTTATATGTATTGATATTCACGATATAAGCTATTCAAATGGTACGTTTGTGTGGGAGGTACCATAAGGGGCCCATTTTTCTACAGACTTTAGGTAATATAAAAGCATTACACATTAAAAAAAATTTGAAGTAGTTTTAGGCACTAGTATTAAAGTTATAAGCTGTAAACTTTTCATACAACATGGTACCTTTGTGTGGGAAATGTCAAAAGGGTCATGGCTACAAAGCTTAATTTTAACTGGATTGTGGGTACTATCAAACCATTGCACTGTACAAAATTGCATGCCTTTGTATGTACTGGTTTTCATGTTATGAGCTAATAATTTTGGGTGCAAAATAGTGCATTTGTATGGGAGGTACCAAAAGGGGCGTGTCAATTACACCCACTTTTCTCTATACTCTAGGTACTACATATAAAAACATTACACTGTAAAAAATTGCAAGTATTTGCATGGACTGGAATCAAAGCTATAAGCCGTTAACATTTTGTGCAAAATGATCCATTATTATGGGAGGTACAGGTAAGAGTCTAATAATATGTGTAGAATTGTAAAAAATTTTGAGTGCTAGTATGTAAGTTATGAGATACTTAATATTTCACTATTAAAGCTATAAGCAGTAAACTGTTGGTGCAAAATGGTCCACTTGTGTGGGAGGTACCAAAAGGGGCATGGTAACTCGCTCATCTCGAGGTAATAGTAACTGATAAACTAATACTATGTGTAGAATTTCAGATGATTCAAAAAAGTAGTATACAAGTTATTAAATAATCAATAATGCACTAAATATTATCCCTTCAGGTCTCGCACAAAAAAAATTCTTGCATAGTGTTAGCAGAGTCCACATATGTTAAGAGACGAATCTATTAAAGACATCAAAAGGATGAAAATGCCCTTAGTCCTTGATTATCCTGAAAAGCATATCTTAAATTTTTCTCGTTTCATTTTTAAAAATTACCCACATATTTTACCACAAAGTGTAAACATTTCAGCGTGGGTCCTCTATGGGTTAAAAAATATGAATTAATTAGTGTCCTTCCGTCTCGGTTCGACTGATTGGTGCTAACGATAAGTCTGAAAAGGAGTGCCCGAATGATTAAAATTTTGTGCGTTATAATATTTTATTCAAATCCAGTTTATGTTTGATGGACAACCATATCGGTCAAAACCGTTATGAATTTGGACAATCGGTTAAAGGTAGTCAGTCTGCATGGTCTTCTAACGGGGTTTCCAATAGGGATGATATGATTTTGAAGTGACGTTTCGGCCATTTGTAATATGTCATGATCTGTCATTTTTCATTGTATTCAGTAGTGTTAACAATGTCATCATGGACAGATATACGTAAGAACAACGTTTAAAATAATTCGGATTTATAATCAAAATAATCGTTCTCCAATTGAAACTTTTCGTCCATTTTTTTTAATCCAAAAAAATAAAAACACTTTCCAATCGACCTACGACTTTGACACCCATGAGCAATATTTTAGCTCTCGTTAAGAGCTTTCTTTTTGCTATTGATCGATTGTGGCTACGTGCCACACAGCAAATGAAACAATTGAATTGTTGCGAGAAAATTTTGGAGATTCGATTATTTCAAGAAATTGTGATATTTAATGGCCTCCAAGAAGTTGTGTTTTAACGCCATTGTGGAGTTATTTGAAGTCATTGGTCTTTCGAAATAAACCAGACTTTCTTCAAGCTTTACAAGTCAATATTGAAAGTGTCATTCATGAAATACGACTTGATTTAGTGGAAAAAGTTCTCGAAAATTGGGTTCATCAAATTCGTTCCTGCCGAAGAAGTCGTGGCCATTTGAATGACGTTTTATTTAGAACTTAATTGTATCGATTGTACTTCACATTAAATAAAAAACTTTTGGATTGGGAAACCCCTTAGTATACGCGTGTAAAATTTCATTGATACACGTTGAAAAAAATCGATTCTGTAGTATATTGCCTCAAACATATTCGGCTTGAAACATGGGTTTAGGGTACACTCTAAACATATAATATTTGGTACACACAAAAATTGTGTATTTGGGAAGATGTTGTTCTAAACAAATATTTGTTTACATCCCAATGCGACTGTTATTTCCGAAACAAATATTTATTTGCATTTAACCACTCATAAAATACATAAATTGTGTTACATTTTTCAGTAGTAGTTAAATTTTTAGAAATTTTTAATGTTCGTAAAAATAATAAATAAAAATAATTGAAATCGTATAATCTTGGATCAATATAAAGTACTTAGAAATTTGAAATGATTGATTTAAAACAGAAGTTAATGCTGCATATGGTATCATAACTGGGAGGTACAATTCGAATCCAAGGAAAAATTAAAACTGAAATTCGAAAAAGTCAGCAAAATTTTTGGAAATTTTTTTTAAATAAAATTAATTTGGAAACATTCCTAAATAATAATTTTATTTGTATTTAAACACATATTTTATTTGACAAAATTAGTTTGCAATTATAATTTGTTGTAATATATTAATATATGCTTTCCAAATATATTTTATTAATTTTCAAATAAAATTTATTTGCTAAGAAATATATAATATTTGAAAATTAGTGTTCCAAATATATTTTCTTTCGATTCAAACATACCAAAAAAGGCGATTTTGCCCCGTGTATCGAAAAGGTCAAATATTTAAATTTTAATTTTTGGGTCGTTTTATTTTGGAATTACAATTCAATTATGTATGGAACAAAATATCGGCCGAATGGCCGCCGCGACATCGGCGGCTCACTTCCATGGTCCATGATTTTCGATGACGCTGAGGCATAATTGAGGTGAATTATTGCTAGCATATCGACGTACACCTTTTATTTAAAATAACCTCAAAAAAAGAAGTCCAACGGTGTCAAATCACATGATTTTGGCGGCCAATTGTCATCGCCCCGACGTGAGGTAATACGGCCATTGAATTTGTTGCGCATTGTTTCGTTAGCTGTGTGGCAAGTGGCATTGCCTGTTGAAACCACACATTGTCCACATCCATATCTTCCAATTCGGGCCATAAACAGATCGTTATCATCTCACGATGAACTCATTTCGAAGAAGTATGGCCCGATGACTTCGCCAGACCAAAAGCCGCACCAAACGAACTGGGCGAGCATACACAGGTGTTTTCACATCTCCTACAGACCCGGTTTGCTGAAATTTGCGCACAATTCTGGACACATTTGGTCGATTATGCTGATCAAAAAAATATCACGAAGTTCACGAGATGCATTTTGATTTGAACGCCCATTTTCGTAAAAGGCTTAAACAACTTTAACGCGTTGCTCGATTGTGTATCTTTCCATGGTTTAAATTGAGTTAGTCTGAAATTGAGAAATGTCAAATGAACTGCAGAAAAAACTTGACGTTTAGGTGTGGTTCACATTCAACATCGGCCCTTACATTTTAACCACCCTTAGTAATAGTTTCTTCATCGGACAAAAATGGGCAATATTTATACACTCATTTTGGCACTTTCCTCACAAAAGGTTTTTTTAAAGTTCTTACTGTTCACTGAAAAATTAACGTATTTATCAAGCCCTATCTTTGTACAAGATCTCAAATTTTCGAACATGTTATACTTATATACAGAAATAAATTATTTTATAATAACAATCTTATTTTTTATTTACTTCACTGTTAAATGAAATACATTTATTATGCACATATTGAATTTACTTCAGTGTCATTTCATTGAAATATATGCAGTGATGGTGATTTAATGAGTATCTTCCCACATATCTCTAGAACTGAATTCATTTTAATCAACCTTGAACGTTACCACAATAAAATCCCATATACATGACATCCATTGGAAATGTTAAAACAGTCGCTATCATTGAGAAATCAATTTTATTGAAAGAAAAGTGACAGTTGGACAAATCGAAAGGAAAAACCGAGAGATTTTAATTACAATTGAATTGAATTTCAATAACAATGTGCAAACGCACACATGCCTGCGCACATAAACACCAACACCACTACTATCCCCATCACATTATCCTTGCAGGCATACAATTCTATAAATTATTTTAACAACGCAACAAGGACGACAAAAGGACGAGGCAAGTGAGTGAAAAAAATTACAGCATTATTATAAGAATTGTTTGTCTTCTTTCTTCGTTGTTTTTTTGGTTGACGAAGAAAATATCACTTTACTTTCTGTCCTTTATTCACTTAGTTTTCGCTTCTTGTGTTTTACGTCTACATATTTTTCATAGTAGACAAACTAAATTGTTTTCACACATTTTTTCTTGGGGACAACCTACAGCCGGCAGGTTGAGTTAGTTTGTTTTTGTGAAACTCTGATAGTATTACGAACTCTATTTGGAGAATAAGAGTATTTTAAATTGTAAAATTTCAAAGTACGCCTATATATTACTTACATCTATATCGCTGTGCAATAATAGAAAAAATTCACGGACTTGTCAGTATAGGTTCGGTTCTACTACCAAAGAGTAGTATAACCCCCAACTCGGTTTGAAGAAATTGGTAACCAATTTGTTATGGGCCTCAACAGATTCTGAAAGTCAGTGGGCCCCTGAAAAAAGTTATCATCAGTTTTTGTCCAACATAAAATTCAGACTTGGTGATAACGCTCAACTATGATTGGCAATAATGTAGCTAAGAATATGCTGAACAAAGTTTGTTAGCGTTAGGTTCGGCCATGCCAAATCTTATATACCTTCCATCATGGATAGTATGTGAATGGTTTCAGTCACAAATAAAGTCATATTAACAAATTTCAGCACGATTCTTTGAAATTTATGGTTTTTGTTGCGTTATGAAGTAAAATTTAGAGGGACCTTTGTATGGGGGCTATATGAAAACATGGATGGACCTATGGCTACCGTTGATCGTGCGAAGGTCTCCGGGTATAAATAAACCCCAGTTACATATTTTCAGCCTGATCAGTTAACATTTGTGGTCTCTATGGCGTTTATAAGTCAAATCGGAAAAATGCTATATTTGGAGGCTATATCAAAATATGGACCGATATTACGCAGCTATAAGAAGTATGCATCAATGCCAATTTCAGGCACCTAGCTTAAGTATTATAGATTGTAGCGTTATTACAACAGGCGGACGGACGGACATTCTAAATCCTCTGAATAAAGTATATATTTTCTTTATGGGGTCTCAGATCAATATTTATGTAGAGGTGTTACAAACAGAGTGACAAAATGAATATTCCCCCCATCCTATGGTGGAGGGTATACAAAATGTTTCCTGCTCTTTTTTTGAAAACTGAAGGAAACATTTTTTTCTTTATTTATAACAATATTTGGCAAAATTGTTACAAACAGAGTGACAAAATGAATATACCCCCCATCCTATGGTTGAAGGTATAAAAAATGTTTCCTGCTCTTTTTTTTGAAAACTGAAAGAAACATTTTTTTCTTTACCTTTTTCAGCATAACATACAGGGACACCTAATTTTTCACTAACAACATTTGGCAAAATTGTAGCCACGGTAGATCGTAACAACTTTTGTTAACATATCAATACAATCTGAACGTGTCTAGGCACCCTAAGAAGTTCACAAATACCACATTGTTCCTCAAAGATGTTAGTATTTCACAATTTTGTAAACCTAAATCAAAAATATTTTTTTTGGTGTAGGGTACTTCAACTTTATTCAGCAACTTTGTAGAAAATATTAAGGCCAATATTTTTGTGGAACATATTAACCTTCTTATTGGCCCTTTCTATCCCCTCACCTAAGATATGAGGGTATATATCATTTGCTACGATCCAAAAGTGTAACACATCGAAGGAGTGACCTAAAACCCCTAGTATGTTTGGCGGAAATCCTTTTTGGACCAGTTTAAGTCATTGAGCAATGTCCGTCCGTCCGTCTGTCTGCTGGCTGGTGCGCACGATAACTTTCGAAAGCATTAACCGATTGACTTCAAATTTGGTACAAGGTAATATTTTTTCTATCTCCGGTTAAGATCGAAGATGGGCCATATTGGTCCACTCCTTCTTGTACCTCCCCCAGAAAGGGTTAATATTTAGTGAAATATTTTATATTTCACATATTTTATTATTCGCTATCACCTGGTATCTCCCATACAAATGGATCATTTTGCATAAAAAGTTAACGGCTTATAACTTCGACTCCTGCATAAACAAACACTTGAAATTTTGTACACTATGGTCCCAAATCGATTTTTTTGTAGAAAGTAAAATACTAAAATTGGCTGTAGTTTCTTACTGGGAACACTCTAAGATATTCAGAGAATGTAGTGGAAAAAAAAAATAAGTGACAACTATAAAAGCCTGCCGGGCGTTAAAAGTGTGATGTTAAAACACGTGTAAATAATTAGTTTATAAGCCGTTGATACAAGCTGATTGAAATCACCTATATGAAGAAAGGAATTTCGTGAATGTGTTATTTAAATGGAAAACCAGTAAAGGTACTTTATCCGCGTTGTGTTAAATTTTGTGTATTTGGTGTCTTGACAGTATTTTGTGTATTTGGTGTCTTGACAGCATTATGCTTTTGGGGTATGTAGTGGACATTACCTAAAAATGTCGTGAAGAAAAAGTTCTGTGTGAGTATGAACTTTAACGCAAATTTTGATACACAAGTGTTCGTTAGGGAATATAATTTATGTGCTATTAATATCTCATCAGCATTCTCAAGCAAACTCGCAAAATTGCCGTTTTATTTACACTATTTTCCAAAGGAGAACAATTTATTATGTTGAACATATTTTGGAGACATAATACCCAATCGATGCCGAATTTACGTAAATTTCAAGACAAGTATATGGGCTAAATATTACCTTTATGTAGTGTTTAAATCGATTCAGTAATTTAAGGGCAGTGGACAAACTAGAGTTACAAACTAAAATTATTTCGACCAATTTTTACACTGCGTACATCAAAACAAGAAAACAAGTCATGTATGAAATCTATGGAATAATATAAAAGATATGGACTATTAAATAACGCAGTTCAAACAAAATAGTTGCATGTTTCAAGGTCAAAATATACAAGCTATCAGGCTAAAATTTTGCACGCATTATTATACCCTCCACCATAGGATGGGGGGGTATATTCATTTTGTCACTCCGTTTGTTACACCTATAAATATTGGTCTGAGACCCCATAAAGTATATATATTCTTCATCGTCGTAAAATTCCTCAAATCGGTCCAGAAAAATTTACACTTATTAAGCGTTCCCATAAAAATTGGAGTTGAAACCAATGAGCAGTGTTATTATTTTATAGTACAAAATGGACAAAATAAAAATATGAAAAATAATTTTTTTTAGTTTCCCTTACATTTAAAATAAAATATAATATTAAAAATTGGTGATTTTTTTGGCATCTTTCTTTTTTCAACACTGTTTTTGACAGCTCAGCTGTTTTGGTGTAACGTGTTACTGTCAAACACATTCACTTTTGGCCTATAATTTAACCATGAATTGACTTACAAAAGAACAACGCTTGCAGATTATTGAGTTTTATTATCTTCCATTTTATGGTCAATTTGGGCGACCTTATTGAATGGATACATGAACAAACAAAATTGCCGTATTTGGTGTGAAGAGCAGCCACAAGCATTGCAAGATTTGCCAATACATCCCAAAAAATGCACTGTTTGTTGTGGATTATGGGCCGGTAGCATAACTGGACCGCACTTTTTTAAGACGACAAAGGCAGGAACGTTACTGTGAATAATGAGTGCTACCATGTAATGATTACAAACATTTTTTGTTTCCCAAAATTGAAGAGCTGGCATTGGCTGACATGTGGCTTCAAAAAAAATCGCTTGTTACATTTATACATAGACATTTTCAAATAGGCATTTTTTCGATACAATGATAGCTTTCAAAAAATGAAACGAACTAAATTTTTGCGATTTTTTTATATTTTTATGGCTTCTTCTTCTTAATAACAATATATTTTTTAATTGTTTTAACGACAGTTACTAAACTTCCTTTTCTAGGTGAGAGTGATGTTCTCAGCATATCTATCCCTCATAATTTCCTTAAATTTAAATGTTGTCCCGGCTTTATTGAGCTTATACTTCAAAAAATATCGAGCTTATACTTCCAAATACAATATAATAGATTAAGAATCGGAAGACAAACGTAGATGTGACTATACATAATCTACATAAACAGATTTTCATCAGCTCCGATCGAAAACCTATTTTTGCCAAATTTTATAAAGATCGGACATAAGATACAGTATCAATAGCGCTTAAATACTAAGTAGGACATGAGACGTTTAAACGTCTCCTCTCTTCAACCTAAACTAACCTAAGTAGGCTGGGACATATACATATATGGGAGAACTGATTTCCCCCAAATTTAGCAGTATCCCTTCCTAAATTAAGAAACCTCCTTTTTTTAAGAAATGATCGGAAGTAAAGTACAACTTCTATAGCGCTTTGATACCAAATCGGGAGTAATATATGTATATATATACATATATCAGATCCGATTTTCCCCGAATTGGGTAGTGTTAATTAAGATAATAAGAAACCTCTTTCTGCTGAATTTGGCACTGATCGGATATAAAATACAGTTTCTACTGAGCTTACATACACACAGAATACAGTTTGGTTGCCTCAACCGAATTATTTGCACTCCGAATTTTGTAGTTCTGTCTACTATCATGCGATTCCATCAGGACAACCAACATTTTGGTTGTGGTATACTTCTGCTTCCATGTTGACAACAATCATATTTGGTTGCGCCAACTACGAAAATGGTGGCTAAAATTATCTGTTGTATGTTGACACAACCAACTGTTGTAAAAAATTGGTTGTTCGGATAATTTGTCCGTCAACTACTGCCGAAAATAAATTAAAAACAGTTCTCATTAATTTTTGTTCTATTTATTGAACAAAAAACCAAACATTTCATAACAAAAATTAAAAATCCCATTGGAAATATTTGACACAAATTTTAGTACACGAAAAAAAACACAAAGCTTTTATGCAAATATCGCTTAACCCTGTGCTTTCAATCTCATGATTGTTGCTTTTATTTTTTATTTATGTAAAATATTTTGCACAACATATTCTGCATTCCACACATTATTATCCACACGAGATTATTTTTGACTACATACGAGTATACCGTTCTTGAACAAAATTTTGAAGATTTATTTATGTCGAGTAATTTTATTTTTTGTTTGTCATGTATCAGCAAAAGAACAGCAACCAATATCTCGTTTGTATTTCCCAAAATAAATTTAATTATTCTAAATTTAGGAAATTATTGGGATAACCAAAAAACGATTATTTATTAATATTTTTCCTGTTGTAGTAAACAATTATTCGTTGCAATAATAATCTTATGTTCCATTCTAATATTTTTTTTTTTGGAACTAGTATTTCCGAAACAAAGATTAATTTGTATTTATGTATTTTCGCAATGCTTCAATGCCTTAATTTAAAGACAAGTTTTCTGATTTTCAGATGCTCAAAGAGTAAATTTTTTTAATAAATGTTAGTAAAATAAAAAAATATATTTGGAAAACTTCTCAAACAATAACTTTGATTGTGTGTAAACACATATTTTATTTGTGAGAGTCAGTTTTCAAATAAATTATGTTCTACTATAATAACATATGCGCTTCAAACTAAATTTCTTGATTTTCAAATAAAATTTATTTGTTAACAAATATATAATACTAGCTGGACCCGGTCCACTTCGTTGGCCCAGACTTAAGATTTCCGATCCCTTCCATTTATCAAAACATGGCTCATGTAGATATGGACAGTAGCAATCTCATTAATACATTCGTAGTTACGGACAGTAGGAATCACTTAAACAATTGACTTATATGGGCGGACCCACGCCCCCTTAATCATGAACTTATAAAGCCTATATGTCACCCTGTAGGCTTATCTGAACATTCCCTGAAAATGTCATCAAAACCGATCCAGCCGTTTTGGAGTCCATACGTAACATACACACATCCATTTATATATATATAGCTGGACGCGGTCCACTTCGTTGCCCCAGATTTAGATTTCCGATCCCGTCCATTTTTGAACCAATCAATAATACTGCCACCAAAAACATCTCCATAAACTAAGAACACTCTCGCTAAGAAATTGTGAAGATATCTCAATTTCAAAATTTAGCTTTGGCCCATTGGTCTGATCCCGCCCATTTTTGCACTAATCACGTAGACTGCCACCAGATACATACATATAAACAGAATTACAGTGCTATCGCTAACAAATTGTGCAAAATATCTCAATTTGAAAATTGGCTTATATGGGCGGAGCCACGCCCTTTGGTCTGATGCCGCTCATTTTTAGACAAATCAAATAGAATTCCACCAGACACGTATACACAAAATAATAGCACTCTCGCAAATAAATTGTGCAAAATACTTCAATTTCAAAAGGTTGCTTACATGGGTTGGGCCACGCCCATTTTTACGATTCCGCCCAGTTTTGGACCAATCACGTAGACTACTACCAGATACATATGCACAAAATTACAGCACTCTCGATAAAAAATTGTGCAAGATATCTCAGTTTCAATATGTGGCTTATATGGGCGGGGTCACGCCCATTGGTCCGATCCCTGTCATTTTTGGAACAATCACGCAGACTACCACCGGATACATATAAACAGAATTACAGTACTATCACTACTAAATTGTGCAAGATAGCTCATATTTGGGTTATATGGGCGGGGCCGCTCCCTTTGGTCTAATTCCGCTAATTTTTAGACCAATCACGTAGTCTTCTACCAGACACATATACACAAAATTACAGCACTCTCTGTAACAAATTGTGCAAGATATCTCAATTTCAAAATTTGGCATATATGGGCGGGGCCACGCCCATTAGTCCGATCCCGCCCATTTTTGGATCAATCACGTAGACTACCACCAGATACATATGCACAAAATTACAGCACCCTCTCTAACAAATTGTGCAAGATATCTCAATTTAAAAATTTTACTTTTATGGACGGGGCCACACCCTTTGGTCCGATCACGGCTATTTTTGGAACAATCTCGTAGACTACCACTAATAAAATATTCAAGATATCTAAATTTCAAAATTTGACTTATATGGGCGGGACCACGCCCTTGGGTCTGATCCCGACCATTTTTAATCAATCTGGTAGACACCACCAGATACATATGTACAAAATTACAGCTCTCTCGCCAAAAAACTGTGCAAGATATATCGATTTTAAAATTTGGCTTATATGGGCGGGACCACGCCCATTCGTCCGATTCCGTCCATTTTTGGACCAATCACGTAGACTATCACCAAATACATATGCACAAAATTACAGCACTATCGCTAACAAAATGTGCAAGATAAGTGAAATTCAAATTTTGGCTTATATGGGCGGTACCACGCCCATTGGCCCGATTTCGCCCATTTTTGGACCAGTCACGTAGACTTCCACCAAATACATATACACATAATTACAGCACTCTCGCTAATAATTTGTGCAAGATATATCAATTTCAAAATTTGGCTTATATGGGCGGGGCCACGCCCAATTTCTCCGATTCCGCCCATTTTTGGATCAATCACGTAGACTATCACCAAATACATATGCACAAAATTACAGCACTCTCGCTAACAAATTGTGCAAGATAAGTCAAATTCAAAATTTGGCTTATATGGGCGGTGCCACGCCCATTGGCCCGATTTCGCCCATTTTTGGACCAGTCACGTAGACTGCCACCAAATACATTTACACGAAAATTCCAACACTCTCGCTAACAAATTGTGCAAGATATATCATTTTTTAAATTTGGCTTATATGGGCGGGGCCACGCCCTTTGGTCTGATCCCGCCCATTTTTGGACCAATCACGTAGACAGCCACCAGATACATATGTACAAAATTAGAGCACTCTCGCTAACGAATTGTGCAAGATATCCTAATTTTAAAATTGTCGTATGTGGGCGGGGCCACGCCCACTTCATATATCGAAAATTCAAGTGCCCTATTTTCATCACGCCCCACACATGTACATTCTGTGAAAATTTCAAGAAGATTGGTTCAGCCGCTTAGACGTCTATACGGTACAAACAAACCAACAAACAAACCAACAAACAAACAAACACACATTCTTCTTTATATATATAGATTTAAAAAAATCGTTTCGAAGTATATTTTCTTTCAATTCAAACATATCAAATATTTCCCCCGTGTAGACTTAGAAATATATATATCGATACCTCCATGCTAAACTATGCTAATTGCAAAAAGGTAGTTTTTCAGGAGAGGCGATCAACGTTTGAGTGGAATTCCTTTGTAATGGAAATCGAATAACCTGTAGTGTTTGACGGATAAACACCAAATTTTGACTGAATATAATTTAGAATATTTAGAAGTTAAATCCATAAAAACAAGCTTAGTCGACTTAACATGTTTTAGAATGGTGGTATCGTTATAAATATGCAAATGTTTACATAAATATGAGAAAAAGTGCGTATGCGCGCTGTTTTTCCAAGTTATGAAGCATTTTTACCCAAATTTATCATGGAAAAATCTAAAATAGGTTGGAATCAAAATCAAAAAGAATAAAGGCGGGAAAAAATAATCATTTTCATTCTTTAGAGCATCTAATCAACTGAAAAATGTGTTAAAGGAATTCAAGAACAAATGCATTGGATCCTTCTTAAGCAAGTTGAGTCCAACAAATAACAATGAGCATAACCTCTATAGAGCAACAAAATATCTTAAACGTCCTCGAAGAAGAAATGTTCCAATAAAGGATGCAAAAGGAGCTTGGTGCAGGTCAGACAAATCAAAATCAGCTGCTTTCAAAACTCATTTAGAGGAAACATTTACCCCATTTTAATTTTGTTCTGTACAAGAAGCAAAAGAAGTAACAGACTTTCTAGAAGTACCATGTCAGATGTGCTTACCAATAAAGCCATTTAGAGTGAAGGAAGTGGAAAATTATGTCAAAAAATTAAAATCAAAAAAGTCACCTGGTTTTGATCTTATAGATGGAAAAGTTTTAAAGTGTCTACCCAAAAAAGGTTTTGTTTTTCTAACAATATTATTTAATTCAGCGATACGATTATCTCATTTCCCTACCCAATGGAAATGTGAAAAAATCACAATGATTAAAAAACCGAATAAGCCTGAAAATGCAATATGTTCCTATAGGCCAATAAGCTTACTACCAGTATTTTCGAAGCTGTTTGAAAGACTTATACGGAAAAGATTGTTTCCTATATTGGAAGCTTTAAAAATAGTATCGCACACCAGTTTGGATTTCGAAACTCTCATGGAACGCCGGAACAATGCCACAGGGTAGTAAAAGTTATCAGGGAATGTCTAGAAAATAAACCGTACTGCTCTTCTGTTTTTCTTGACGTCAAACAAGCCTTCGACAGAGTTTGCCATTATGGTTTACTATTTAAATTGAAACAAAATTTACCTACACCATTTTATCTTCTATTGAGATCGTATTTGAGAGAAAGAACTTTTTATGTAAACATAAACGACGAGGATGCATTGGTTACATAACATCTGGAGTTCCACAAGGGAGTGTTTTGGGACCTGTTTTATATACGTTCTTTACATCAGATATGCCCGTAAACAATGATGTTACAAAAGCGACTGATGACACAGCAATCTTAGCCACAAACACATGTCCTATAATAGCCTCAAATATACTTCAACGACAACTCAATCAAACTGAGGCATGGTTTAAGAAATGGAACATTGAAGTTAATACGGACAAATCAGTACATGTTACTTATACATTAAGAAAAGAGGACTGCCCACCAGTATACTTGAATGGAGTTCAAATTCCGTCATCAAACTGTGTTGGATCTTGGACTACAATCGATAAACATTTGAAACTGGAGAAATCACATTAAACATAAAAGAGAACAACTGAATATTAAAACCACGAAAATGTATTGGCTTTTGGGTCCCAAATCCCAACTAAGTTTGGAGAACAAAGTTCTTATCTTCAAGGCAATTCTGAAGCCAGTGTGGACTTATGGGATTCAATTGTGGGGAACCGCTAGCACTTCTAATATTGAGATTCTTCAGAGATATCAGTCATAGACGCTCAGATTAATTAGCAATGCTCCTTGGTTTGTCAATAACAATAACATAGACAAAGATCTTGGTGTCCCAAAAGTTATAACAGAAATTAGCAAATTCAGTACAAACTACCTAGCAATAAATTTACTTGATGACAACAATGAAGTAAGAAGACTGAAAAGACGTCACGTTCTTGATCTCCTCTTTTTATTATAATTATTATTATAACTATAATGAGGCTCAACAGTACTGCCATTTATTTTAGTTGATATAAAATTTGCTTAATGTTTATATGTAAATAGATTACAAATAAAGAAAATTAAAAAAAAAATAATTCTTTAGAATTATCATCGTTAACACTGGGCATGTTCCATGAAAGTTTTTATTTAGTAATAACCATATACATTACAAGAAAAGTTTGTAGGTACCGGAAAAAAATTGTGGCATAGTGTTATTTTTAGACTATCGTGATTGTTTGCAGCTATTATTGTATTAATTGTATTAATCTGATATTAATGTTATTTACCATATTAAGAGCAGCAAATATTTTTCCGTATATTCATAGACTGACAAAGAAACGAAGATTATGGAAAATTGCAAAAAATCACTGTGCTGGATATTATAGAAGACTAGCTTATATTCTACTCTTTTTGGACTGTAGTTTCCTTCCAATAACGCCACGTCTCTCCCATTTTCATTCGGTTCTGTCGGTTTGAAAGAGATTAATGTGGGTTTATTTTACAAAGCTTTCTTCTTAACACCTTTTATATCTTTTTTTATGGACATAAGTTAAACTAAAACTATACTAATAGTTTTCATAACTTTTATGATCTAAGCAGTCAAACATGTTTCATACAAGTCTTCTATGGAAAACGGAATTTCCTTAGTCAAAGACATTCGAAACAAAAATCCTCTTAAAGTCGCATATTACCCATAGATTTATTTTCTCCTTAGTCCTCCTGCATGTTTTGCTCCACAGCAAAATGTACCTCCATATACACTTATTGTTTCCGTTGAAGGTCACTTCTAAAGTACTTTATAACATCATCCTAAAGACATTTGAACATTTGACATCGTTAACAAAGAAAATAAAGAAAAATACAAATTGCAATTTCATTCCCAAAATCTCATTCCGAATCCGCACAGGCATCACCAACACCAATTGCGGCGGCATCAACAGCAAATAAATACAGATAAACACAAACAATGGAAATGCCTTTGGAAACAACGACCAAATTCCATCACCACAACTATTTTCTCATTCTCATTCCCAGCCCCAGCAATGGTCAATAACTAAGTGTACGAAGATATTTTGGAGTAACAAGTATTCGTGGCCTCTTACCATTCGGCAAGGCTCAGGGAAGGAGTTCATTATGTTTGTTGGGAGGGATGTAAAGACCACAAGAAATACTTATGGTATTACCACATAGCCTTGCTCACACTTTCACTTTACGTGCCACATTCCATATGAATGTTGATGGTGGTGTTGCCTCCAATTTGATCCCCAAAACAATGGCCCGAAGTGCAAACGAACGAAAGTAATAAACATTATTTTCGTTTCGGCCGTGGAGTACTAGGAGAGGATTCATTATATTCATCTACTTGTGGCTGCAGATACATTCATTGTTGCTCGTATTCGTATATTTGGATATATGACCGTAATCATATGAACAAATAATCTGGCTCCACAAAACAACAACAAAATCAAATAGGAAACGTAGTGTATAAACGCAGTAAAACTCCTTGAGAAATATATATACTAAGAATAATATTAAATGCACGATTGCGAGTGTGTTATAAATTCAGTACTTTAGTTAATCAAGGAAGCGTGCGAATCTGTAATATTAATTCGATTACTCAAAAATGTTCGTAGTACAGATAATGGTATTATTATCCAAAGATTTTGAAGAATAATAGAGGGCATAATAGGGCATAGTGACCAAAATGATTTTGGTGCACGTTTTAGGTTTGATCTCCTTTGTCCTTTTTGAGTGTAGAAAAGCACATCCATAAATTTTCAGAGAGATTTAAATTTGTGAGAAAAACAAAACGGAATTTAGCCATTTGCACAGTGAGAGGAATTAAACCAGTAAGGAAAGACAGAAAGTCGGGCGGGGCCGACTATATAATACCCTACACCTACCTACCAATGCGAAAATGGGCATTGCGATAAGAATTTGGCAGTGTTCATACATGTAATAAGCAAACTCTCTCTGCCGATTTTCGTACTGATCGGATATAAAACACGGTTTCTACAGCGCTTACATGTCAAATCGGGTGTAACATATATATTGGGACTATGTTAAAATCTGAACCGATTTTTCCCGAATTGGAAGTGTTCATACATGTAATAAGAAAACTCTCTCTGTTAAATTTCGTACTGATCGGATATAAAACATGATTTCTACAGCGCTTAAATGTTAAATCGGGTGAAACATATATATGGGGGCTATATCTAAATCTGAACCGATTTTCCCCGAATTTGGCAATGTTCATACATGTAATAAGAAAACTCTCTCTTAAATTTCGTACGGATCGGATATAAATCACGATTTCTACAGCGCTTACATGTCAAATCGGGTGTAACATATATATTGGGACTATGTTAAAATCTGAACGGATTTTTCCCGAATTTGGCAGTGTTCATACATGTAATAAGAAAACTCTCTCTGTTAAATTTCGTACTGATCGGATATAAAACATGATTTCTACAGCGCTTAAATGTTAAATCGGGTGAAACATATATATGGTGGCTATATCTAAATCTGAACCGATTTCCCCCGAATTTGGCAGTGTTTATTCATGTAATAAGAGAACACTCTCTGCCAAATTTCGTAGTGATCTGATTTAAAATACAGTTCCTACAGCGCTTACATGCCAAATCGGGTGAAATATATATTTGGGGGCTATATCTAAATCTGATCGGATTTTCTCCGAATTTGGTAGTGTTCATTCACGTAATAATAAAACTCTCTCTGCCGAATTTCATAAAGATCGGATGTAAAATGTGGTTTCTACGGCGCTTGCATGTCAAATCGCGTGAAACATATATATGGGGACTATATCCAAATCTGAACCGATTTTAAGCATTTCAATAGGGATCGTCCTTGGGCCAAAAAAGAGCACTATGCTAAATTTCATCACAATCGGACCATAAATACGACCTGCACTTTGATTACAAGAATACATGGACAGACGGACATGGTATAATAAACAATGGGTCTATCTCTTCTCCTTTTAGGTGTTACAAACAAATGCACAAAGTCATAATACCCTGTACCACAGTGTGGTGTAGGGTATAAAAAGGGGGGAAAATCGGCCCTATTGCGACTAAACTTAACATGCTTGCAGAATAGGTATTAGCAAATATAAGTTTTAAATTTGGGCCTACAATGGTGTACATGAGCGGAACTACAGGGTCACAAAGTTGGCCACCTTGAGAATACAAAATGTTTAAGCGTGTGTAACGTTCGTTGTTTTCGTCTAAAAAGACCTTTTACCCCTGAGACCTGAGATATCTGCAATTGAAATTTTAATGTTTAATTTTTTTCCGACACTGTCCTGGTATTTTGTGAATATCGGAGCAGAATATGCACCGATTTGTTTATATTATTTGTTTGAATTGGGAACAAAATTTGCTATATGATAAAAAAATTGGTCCGATATGCCCAATAAGACACAAGTCATGGCCATTTGAAGCTATATTTTCCAAAAAAAAAGATTTTTTGGTATTTTTTTAGGAAAAAACTAGATGTCGTATTTTGGAGTTATGGAAGAAGTTACACCCAGGAAAATAATTGGTTGGAATTCGATTGTAACAATAAAAAAAAAATAGTACTAGCAACATAAAGTCTGTCGGTTGTATTTATAATTAAATTGTTGAAACAACAATAATAACATGGATACGATCAAATGAAAATGCTTGCAACTAAATCGATGGTTGTATCAATCGAATTAAGATTGTTTTTTCATTGACACTCGGTTAGTTGTGTTAACCAATTTTAAATTTTTATTATAGTGCCATATGATCGATTTGTGGTTGTAACAACCAATGTTTTATTCTTGACAACAGAAATTATATCAACAGAAAACAGTTACTACAACAGAAAAAATATTAATAAATAATCGTTTATTGGATATCCCAATCATTTCCCAAATTTAGACTAAATGTGTTTTGGGAAATACAACCGCAAGATTGGTTGCTGTTCTTTTGCTGATACACGACAAACACAAAAAATAAAATTACTCGACATAAATAAATCTTCAACATTTTGTTCAAGAACGGTATAGGAAATCAAAAATAATCTCGTGTGGATAATAATGTGTGGAATGCAGAATATGTTGTGCAAAATGTTTTACATAAATAAAAAACAATCATGAAGTTAAAAGCCCAGGGTTAAGCGAAATTTGCATAAAAGATTCGTGTTTTTTTCGTGTACTAAAATGTGTGTCAAATACTTCCACATCTCATAATAGTGATGAATTTGTAATATGCGATTTTTAATTTTGTTATGAATTGTTTGGGGTTTTGCGAATAAATAGAATAAAAATTAATGAAAACTGTTTTTAATTAATTGTTGGCAGTATATGACTGACAAATTATCAGAACAACCAATTTTTTAAAACAGTTGGTTGTGGCAACATACAATATATATATTAGCCACCATTTTCGTGGTTGGCGCAATCAAAAATGATTGTTGTCAACATGGAAACAGAAGTATACCACAACCAAAATTTTGGTTGTCCTGATGGAATCGCATGATAGTAGACAGAACTACCAAAATTCGGTTGGCAAATAATTCGGTTGAGGCAACCAAACTGTGTTCTGTGTGTATTTAAAAAAGAATTACATATGGACAAATTCTGGGCGACGAACGCTACATTCGTACGAGCATCCGGATAAAAATTTAAAAAAATTTGATCTTTTAACAGAGACAACATTAATTATACATAGCGTTTATTGAGATTTAAGAATACTTTCGAATGTCATAAAATGTAATTTTTTAATTAGTGTTTGTTACGAAATAATTTATTACAAAGTTTTGTGAGGCACGCTACAAAAAGTGGAAGTAACTTTGGAAGTTGAAGTTTGTTTTCGCAAGTTTTAGAAAATTTTGCATAATAAGAAACACAAAATCTAGTGTCTAAAAGAAGGATAAATACAATAGACTAGCTGGACCCGACCCACTTCGTTGCCCCAGATTGTGATTTCTGATCCCGTCCATTTTTGAAGCAATCACGAATCCTGCCACCGAATACATACACTCTCGCTAACAAATTGTGCAAGATATCTCAATCTCAAAATGTTGCTTACATGGGCGGGACCACGCCCATTAGTCTGATCCGCCCATTTTTGAACTAATCACGTAGACTCCAGCAGATACATATAAACAGAATTACAGTACAATCACTTCTAAATTGTGCAAGATATCTCAAATTTGGGTTATATGGAAGGGGCCACGCCCTTTCCTTTGGTCCGATCCCGGCTATTGGAACAATCACGTAGATCTGGTGGTAGCAGATATATATGTACAAAATTACAGCAACTTACAGCGCTAACAAAATTTTCAAGATAACTCAATTTCAAAATTTGACTTATATGGGCGGGGCCACGCCCATTTGTCAGATCCCGCCCATTTTTAAACCAATCAGGTAGACTACCACCAGATTTATATGCACAAAATTACAGCACTCTCTCTAACATATTGTGAAAAGTATCTAAAATTCAAAATTTGGCTTACATGGGCGGTGCCACGCCTATTGATCCGTTTTCGCCAATTTTTGGACCAGTCACGAAGACTGTCACCAGATACATATGTAAAACATTACAGCACTCTAGCTAACAACTTGTGCAAGATATATCAATTTCAAAATTTCAATTATATGGCGAGCCTACGCCCACTTGGTACATCGAAAATTCAAGTACCCTATTTTCACCACCGATCCCGCCCTTTTTTGGACCAATCACGTAGGCTACCACAAGATACATATGCACAAAATTATAGCACTCTCTCTAACAAATTGTGCAATATACCTCAATTTCAAAATTTGGCTCATATGGGCGGGGCCACGCCCTTTGGTCAGATCTCAGCTATTTTTGGAACAATCACGTAGACTACCACCAGATATATATGTACAAAATTACAGCACTCTCGCTAACAAAATTTTCAAGATATCCCAATTTCAAAATTTGACTTATATGGGCGGGTCCACGCCCATTGGTCCGATCCCGTCCATTTTTAATTCAATCATATAGACTACCACCAGATACATATGTAAAAAATTACTGCACTCTCGCCAATAAATTGTGCAAGATATGTCAATTCCAAAATTTGATTTATATAGGCGGGGCCTCGGACCAATGGGCGTCCATTTTTGAACCAATCACGTAGACTACCACCAGATACAGAAACACAGATTTACAACACTCTCTCTAACATATTGTGAACAATTTCAAAATTTGGCTTATATGGGCGGTGCCACGCCCATTTTTGGACCAACCACGTAGACTGCCACCAGATACATATGTACAAAATTACAGCACTCTCGCTAACAAATTGTGCAATATATCTCAATTATAAAATTTGTCTTATGTGGGCGGGGCCACGCCCACTTAATATATCGAAAACTCTAGTACCCTATTTTCACCACGCCCCACACATGTACATTCTGTCAAAATTTCAAGAAGATCGGTCCAGCTGTTTAGGCGTCTATACGGTACAAACAAATACACATTCTTCTTTATATATAGACATTTATATACATAGATAGATTCTAAAATAACTTAAAATTCGAAAATGTCAGCAAAGTTTTAAAAATATTTTTAAATAAAAAAATTTTGGAAAAATTCTTAAACTGTAACATTGTTTGTGGGTAAACAAATATTTTATTTGTGAAAGTCAGTTCGCAAATACATTTTGTTTTAATATATATATATATACATATATTCGTTCCAAACAAAATTTCTTGATTTTCAAATAAAATTTATTTGTTTACAAATATATAATATTTAAAAATGTTGATTTCAAATATATTTTCTTCTAATTCAAACAAATCAAAAATGTCGATTCTTTCCCGTATATATATCATTTGCAACGGCCATAAATCGAAGGAATGACCTAAGACCCTAAGTATGTTTTGCAGTTATCCGTTTTCGTTCATTTAAAGTCGAATGAGAAACGTCCGTCCGTCCGTCTGTCTGTCTGCTGGCTGGTAGAATAACCGGTTACCTTAAATTTGGTATGAGATAATATTATTTTCTATCTCAGTCTATGTTCAAAGTTGGGCCATATTAGTCAACTCCTTCTAGTACCTCCCCCACAAATGGTTAACATTTACGGCCTGTTTCTGTATTTCTAACGAAAGTCTATGCGAACGAAAGCCAATCACTCACTTTCGTCTGGAATTTGGTTTCTCTAAGGTTCGTTCGCCTGGCTTTACGTCAATGACGTTAACAATTTACCAATTGGCAAATAATGTAATTGCCAGGTCAATAATTTCACAACTTCCGGTCTAAAAAAGCACACACTTTTGTATGGTCGACCTTAGAAAATACAACTCTGTATCCTTGACACTAGTGGTGGCCAAAAATCAACCCTGGTTGGTTTAGTTGAGCTGCCAATGTTGACTTCTTTATGCTTAAAAATGTAAACATATGTATACAATTTTATTATTATTAATTTGTTTTACCATAATTATATTTATATCTACTTATTGTTTGCTTTTAATAACGTTTTTATTGTCATTGTTCCTATCAGTCGACAAATAAAATAAAGTGACTCGATCTGACATTTGTTTTCGCCCAGATGACAGCAAAGAGAGATAGAGAAACCTAAATTTACACTGAAATGATTGTGATGGTAGTTAGTGAAACCCAAATCAGCTGTTTGTCGTCTGGCAAGCGAACGAAAGCAAAATTTTAAGTTATAGAAATAGGCTGTTAGTGAAATATTAATTCTTTAATAAATTCTATGCTATTTATTCGATTCATATGAACTTCTGCACATGGTATATGTTTATTTGTGACTTTCACTTTCAAGTTTATTAGCAGTATACCCGACTGTAATTTCTTACTTGTTTTTAATAAAATGTATTAATAAACATGTTTATGTTTGTAAATGAGTATATGTTTATAAATGAATTCGGTTGGGTCACACATGTTAACACTTAATTAATTTCATATCATGTTAATTTTTATCCCCTCACCTTAGAGAGTAGGGTATACATCATTTGCAACGAACCAAAAGTGTAATACATCGAAAGAGTGACCTAAGATCCTAAGTATGTTCGGCGGATATCCGTTTTGGGTCATTTTAGGTCGAATGGTACCTCCCACACAAATGGACCATTTTGTACCAAAAGTTACCAGCTTATATATTTAATACCAGTGCATACAAATACTTGAAATTTCGTACAGTGCAATGATTTTATAGTACCTAGAGTCTAGAAAAAAGTGGCCGTACTTGACACGCCCCTTTTGGTACCTCCCACACAAATGGACCAGTTTACACCAAAAGTTAACAGCTTATAACTTTAATACCAGTGCATATAAATACTTGAAATTTTGTATAGTGTAATTCTTTTACAGTACCTATAGTCCAGAGAAAAGTGACCGTTATTGGGACGCCACTTTAGGTACCTCTTACACAAATGGGCCATTTTACACCGAAAGTTAACATCTTATAACTTTAATACCAGTACATGCTTTGAAGTTATTAAATGCAATTCAAATTGATAATAACACTGTGCTAGTCCAAAAATATAACAGAAACGAGACCTATTTCGGCCATGCTGAATTCAGTGGTATTAGCCGTTTTTCTGTGTTAGCTCTTGTTTTCGCGATATTCGACCACAAAGTTTGTTGGGAAATCAGAGAGGTTACTTATCTCTTTGGTGATTTTGAAGTAGAAGACTTCGGTATATACGCTTCAGTCCAAAGATCGAAACAAAGGGAACATTTGGAGAATTATTTCTCTCAATACAGTCGTCCACGCTTTTCACCCCCTTACCCCTGAAAAATTGCAATGAAATCTTATCATACGTTAAAAATCATACATATTGTCGACATTTTTAGTAAGCATCGTTGAGAAAAATATTCCTCGCGAAGAAATACTATATGTCCTTTCTCATCTTTTTTATGAGAATTAAACAGATTTCGAGTTATCACATAATTTGTGAATTTTTCTGTTCATAGCAGAAAATATTTTAAATAACATTTTTTCACTACAATTTTTGTTAATTATTTTTTGGTTAGTGTCAATGGAAATTTCAAAGGTAACCAACAAAACCTGCTAAATTATGAAACCTGTTAATTTGTCATAAATATGTTGAAAGGAGACTTATAGTAATTTTTCGCGAGGAATATTTTTCTTAAAGACACAAACTAAAAATGTCGACGATTTGTATGACGTTTGACATATGCTAAGATTTGATTGCACTTTTTCGGGGGTAAATGGGTGAGAAGAGTGGTTGACTATTTTGAGAGAAATAATTCTCGAAGGGTTCCCTTTATATCGTTCTTTGGAATGAAGCGTGTATTCCTAAGCCATCCGCTTCAAAATCACCTCCGAGGTAACTAAGATCTATGATTTCCTTGCAAACTTTGTGATTAAATATCGCGAAAACAAGAGGTAACCTAGAAAAATGGCTAGCACCACTGTATTCAGCAATGTCGAAATAGGTATATCCATAGGGTCTCATTGCTGTTACATTTTTAAAGTGTCCATTTCGAGCACAGTGTAATTAAATAAAACATAAAAATAAATTATAAATTATCAAATTGTATTTTTTAATGTTTTCTAGAAAATTTTGTTGAAAATTTAAATGGTCGATGAGAGGGTTAAGGTCCAGTGAACGTATTAAATGTAAATGATCGTATTCAGGGCCACTGAACGGAGTAAAGGTCAATTAACGGATTAAGTACCACTGAACCGATTAAAGATCGATGTGTCGTTTAATGGAATACGACTGCCGGATTAAAGGTCGTTGACTTTATAATAATTTTGTAGATAAAATTAAATTTTCAACACAAACTAATTTTCGACAATATTTTCATAAAAACATTCATCAAATTTATAGAAAATACAAATTTCAACGACATTTTTTAAAAATACCAATTTTGACAAAATTTTCTGTAAAATTTAGATTTCTATTTGATTAATTTCTGTAAAATTTAGATTTCTATTTGATTAATTTTCTCTAAAAATGCAACTTCCACAAAATTTGCTATAAATAGCAATTTTAATGAAATTTGCACAAAAAAAATAATTTATATTAAATATTCAATAAAATTTTCTGAAATAAATTTTTATTAAATTCTCAATAAAATTGTAGTTTTTATTAAATTTTCAATAAAATTGCAATTTCTATGAATTTTTTTTAATAAAATTGTGATCTCTATGAAGTTTTCAACAAAAATTCAATTTTTTATGATATTTTCAATAAAATTGCAATTTCTATGAAATTTTCACTAAAATCATATTTCGTAGAAATTTTCTAGAGCGGGACTTAGCCTACATGCGAGACAAGGTAAACATATTAAAAATCTGAAGGGCAAATACATGGAAAACTAATGATTTTTTGGTTTTAAAATAAAAAAAAAAACTTAAAAAACATTGTATAAAATTTTTTTGGAAAATGTTTAAAAACAATTTTGAAAATTATAGCCATATGTTGTCTAAACATTGCTGAATTTCCATTACAAACGAATAATTTATTAATTTTTCATCAGACCTGCTCAATGGCCCCCTGATCTAGTTGACTGTTATTAATTTTGCCTTCCAAAGCAGGGAAAATTATAAGCATTCAAATATAAAATCATCAATTTTTATAATTTTCTTATTTTGCTAAACTGATCGGATATAAAATACAGTTTTTACAGCGTTAACATGTCAAATCGGGGGTAACATATATATGGGGGCTATATCTCAATGTGAACCGATTTTCTCCGAATTTGGCAGTATTTTTTCATGTAATAAGAAACCTCTTTCTGTCGAATTTCGCACTGATCGGATATAAAATAAAGTTTCTACAGCGCTTACATGTCAAATCGGGGGTAATATATATATGGGGGATATATCTGAATCTGAACCGATTTCCCTCAAATTTGGCACTGTTAATTCAACTAACAAGAAACTTCCTTCTGTCGAATTTCGCACTGATCGGATATAAAATACTGTTTTTGCAGCGCTTACGTGTCAAATCGGGGGGAAACATATCTATAGGGGCTATATCTAAATCTGAGCCGATTTTGACCAATTTCAATAGGGATCGTCCTTGAGCCAAAAAACAGCACTGTGCCAAATTTCATCACAATCGGGCCGTAAATACGACCTGCACTTTAATCACAAGAATATATGGATAGACAGAGAGACAGACGGACATGGCTAAATCGACTCAAAAAGTGATTCTATTTCGATCGGTATAATAAACTATGGTTCTATTTCTTCTCTTTTTGGGCGTTACAAACAAATTCGCAAAGTCATAATACCATGTACCACAGTGTGGTGTAGGGTATAAAAACAGTAAGAATAGACAGAAAGTGGTCCGGTGCCGACTATGTAATACCCTATACCTCCCTATCAATATGGGAAGGGACATTGCGATAATAATTTCGTTTCAGTTAACAAAGTACTTAGCTCCACCTGCTCATCAGGGCGTATTTAAGGAGATTAGGAATTAGATCTGAAATGATAACCTTGAAATGCACAATTTTCTTTCATAGATCAAAAATCTGAAGGAACAATCAGATGGAACTTAACATAATCTAAACTGATCTTCGTCAAATTGGATCAAAAGCTACATACTAAATACGAACATATACATATAATAAATACTTAATAGTGCATATACATATATCGGAGATATATCTAAATCTGATCGTTTCCCCCCAAATTGTGTAGTATTGCTTAATGTAATAAGAAATCTCTTTCTGTCGTTCTGATAGGATATAAAATAAATTTTCTACAGCGAGTACATGTAAATCGGGTGTATATCCAAATTTGAACCGATTTTCCCCAAACCTGGCAGTGTTTTTTCATGTTATAAGAAACCTTTTTCTGCCGAAGTTCGTACTGATTGGATATAAAATACAGTTTCTACAGCGCTTACATATCGCATCGGTAGTAACATATGGGTCAGAATATTTAATCGACCTATGTCGTTCATTTTCGGCTAAACTGTTTATAAACAGTTATAAATGGGTAAAATAAGATCTCGATATCTTTGTTTTTTCAAAATTGTTTTAAAATGGCCATTTTTGCACGTTGTGTCCTCTTTAAAACAACGTAATCTTTGCAAAAATCGGTTCAGCCGTTCGAGAGCAATTACAAATTTCGTGAAACTCAAAAACTATTTTTTTTCAAAACTTAAAATGCCCATAATATTTTATCAAAAAAAAATTTAAAAAAAATGATGACCAGATCTTATTTTACGTATTTATAACTGTTTATAAACATTTTAGCAAAAAAATCTAAAAATTACAGTTTTAGTCTTACCTTTAAGTATATCAAGGGACATTTCTCTGTAAATTTTTATACTGGTTGGTTAAAAAATGTTGCTATGTATAGAGCATATAATCGGAGCTACATATATATGAGCTATATGTAAATCTCAAACGATTTTAACCAAATTTAAAAGGGATCGTGCTTGTTCAAAATATAGATATGTGCAAAGTTTTGTTGAGATTCGGACTATAATTGCGACCTATACTTTGATCACAAGAATACATGGACGGACATACGGATAGACAGACAGACATTTCTAAAACAAAAGTGATTCTGTGTCGATCGGTATAATAAACTATGGGTCTATCTCTTCTCTTTTTGGGTGTTACAAACAAATGCACAAAGTTATAATAACCTGTACCACAGTGTGGTGTAGGTATAAACCACTGGGTTGTCAATAAGTGCATTGTGGGGACCCATAGCGACTTTTTACAATATTTGTGTCGAATATATCACCAAAAAAATTGAGCGAGTGCGTCGGGTGTTTTGGGAGGGATACTTCTTGAAGTGTCTCTTTTGTTTTCTTCTTTGACATGGAACATCTTTCCGAATACTTCTATACTAAATTGTGTCTGATTTTACAAACATATTTGTTCACCCAGCAAACTTTGTAACTAAATATTTCGAAAACATGATGTCACACAAAAAAAAACTCCATTCGATTTAGTGGTCCGAAATTGTGTAGATTAAGTTGTTTTCGTCGACTATACATTTTTAAGTTTCATTTTGCACACACAGTGTTATCTTCTTCATATATACATATACATGGGGTTGTAATTTTTACCTTTGATTTGAATTTTGAGATTATCATTTACTCATTAGTATTTTCTGTTTTGATAATTAAGTATTTCTTTGAAATTGCGTGTATTAGTGCAACTTTTTTTGCTTGCTGGAACTCGTTATCTCAATTTTTATGTACCAAATTCTGTAAACATGAAAATAATGTTTGTATGGAACACATCCGCTAACAAACCATGTTAAAAGATACCTTCGAGCAAAACTGTGAAGTTAAATAAACGCATTTCCCCATTAAACGCCAACGAACAAATTTTGCTAACAAACATGAAAATAAATAGGAAACATTGCTTTAATGATGAACAGCGAAAACGAATTGTATGTACTGTATACTTTGTAATAGAAGTTGTTCCTAAATCTGCCTCTGTTTTAACTTAAATTGTGTGATGCATTTTATGTTAATAGTCTGCTGTTTCCAACGAATTACATGGCCTCGAACAGGGACAACATGTGCAGGAGCAACAAACCTAAAACCGGAGATTGCAAAGCTAAGCATATATTGGGTGCAATACATATTTTAGGAATTATATACTTATATAGAGTAATTCCATAGCAGTTCGACCAACTCCAAAAATGACACCTATCAATGTTCACAAAATTTAGCACAACAATTTTACTATTGTGCGGGAATTTTTTGGCGTTTTAATTTTCATTGTAGAGAAGTATGAATCTGAGAAGTATGAATTGATACATTGGTACTAAAGGGTTAAACTATTTTCAACTGACAATGAAAATCTCAAAATGGAACCTTGATGGGCCTAAAAGATATACATATCAATTTCATTGAGTCGATATCATATTTGTATACCCTCACTTTAGTGTGACGAGGGTACACGCTGAAAAAAATCGCTTCTGTAGTATATTGTCCCAAACATATTCGGCTTGAAACATATATATGTTTAGGTTACACTCTAAACATATAATATTTGGTACACACAAAAGTTGTGTATTTGGGAAGATATTGTTCTAAACAAATATTTGTTAACATCCCAATGTGACTGTTATTTTGAAACAAATATTTATTTGCATTTAAGTATTCATAAAATACATAAATTGTGTCTAATTTTTCAGTAATTCAAAGTTAAATTTTTAGAAATTTTTAATGTTCGTAAAAATAATAAATAATAATTGAAATCGTATAATAAAGTACTTAGATGATTGACAACTAATGATGGCTTGGAATACTCCGAAATTTGAAATGATTGATTTAAAACAGAAGTTAATGCTACATATGGCATCATAACTGGGAGGTACATTTCGAAACCAAGGACAAATTAAAACTGAAATTCGAAAAAGTCAGCAAAAGTTTTGGAAATCTTTTTTAAATAAAATTTATTTGGAAAATATCCTAAATAATAATTTTAATTGTATTTAAACACATATTTTATTTGAGAAATTTAGTTTGCAAACACAATTTGTTGTAATATATTAATATATGCGTTCCAAATATATTTTATTGATTTTCAAATAAAATTTATTTGCTAAGAAATATATAATATTTAAAAATTTGTGTTCCAAATATATTTTCTTTCGGTTCAAACATATCAAAAAAGGCGATTTTGCCCCGTGTATATATCATTTGCTACGGACCAAAAGTGTAACACATCGAAGACCCTAAGTATGTTCAGAGGAAATCCGCTTTGGGTCATTTTAAGTAATTTGAGCAATGTTTGTCCGTCTGTCTGTCTGTCTGCTGGCTGGTGCGCACGATAACTCTCGAAATGAGTACCCGATTGAATTCAAATTTGGTATGTGGTAATATTTATTTCTATCTCCGGCTAAGTTTGAAGATGGCCCATATTGGCCCACTCCTTCTAGTACCTCCCCCACAAAGGGTTAAAATTTAATGAAATATTGATTGTCTAATAACTTCTATAGTAATTATTCGAATCTTCTAAAATTTTCACTTTACCTATCATCTTATAACTTTAATACCCGTGAACAAAAACACTTCAAATGAGGAATTTGTAAATAATTCCACTACAACGCCACCTATCGGATCCAGATACAGCTACGAATACTCGCTTTGATAACACCGTGCGACAAATGTCAACTTTTTTGTCACCCATAAACGAAACTATGTATGTAAGAGTGAAACTAGAGACCATAGGTAGCAATACCGCATACTCATTTTTTTTTCGTAAGCGTTCGTCCTTTTTACAGGACTTTTAAAATTTTAAGGATAACATTTTTGAATTATTTTCTTTGCACTTATTAAAATGTGAATTGATAAATATATATATCAAATGAAAGGGGAGAATTCCCTCTATTTAGTGAAATTTGGAAAAAAAATTCTAAGGACGAATGCTATAAAAAAATGTCCTTTGAAACTTTTATCCTTGAATAACCTTTAAAGTTGTGGTTTAAAAATCTGAAAAAAATACAGAATTTCAGTTTTATGTTACAGAACTCAAACTGACATAACAATATTAAACTTTGAGCCTTCTATCTTTAAAGGTTAAAGTATAACAATTATTTGGATAGAACAGCCTATATAATATATTAAGGACACTGAGACAAAAAAAATGTATTCCCTCCCACGAAAGGGACTATATACAATTGAAAATATAGGGCACTAGTAGGAAAATAATGTACTAACTTCTTTTTTTCGTAATCGTTGACAGGACTTTTAATATTACAAGGTTAACGAATTGGATATAATTTTTTGCAGACAAATTAAAATGTGATTAATATCAATATGCATATTAAATGAAAGGGAAATTTCTGCTATTCATTAAAAATGTTGGAAACATTTTCCAAGGACCAATGATATTAAAAATGTCCCTTTTAACTTTTATACCTGACTATCCTTAAAAGTTTGGGTAGAACAATTTCATCAAACAATAATATAAGTGTATAGAGAATATACTCTTCTTTCATTTAATATGCATAATGAAATTATTCACGTTTTAATTTGTGTACAAAAAATTAAATCTTGTAATTTTAAAAGTCCTGTGAAAAGGTGACCCCATCACGATAAAAGTAAGTTAGTACATTATTTTCCTACTAGTGCCCTATATTTCCAATTATATATAGTCCCATTCGTGGAAGGGAATAAACATTATTTTTTGTCTTGAAAATTCGTCCTTGGAAATATTTTTCAAACTTCATTGTTTTTTGTCTTTGTTTTCGATCTGTTATGACTTTTCATAGTTTTGTTTTTGACTATTGAGTTCGAGATCGTTGTTTTTGTTTATTGAAAACAGAAAAACAAACGTTCTTTGAAATAGTTTAAAATTTTTATTAAATAGTGGGAATTCTGCCCTTTCATTTGATATACATACATATTTATCAATTCACATTGTAATAAATGCAAAGAAAAACCAGTAAGGAAAGGCAGAAAGTCGGGCGGGGCCGACTCTATAATACCCTACACCTCCCTAACAATGCGATAAGGGTTACTGCCATAATAATTTGGAATAATAGGTAAATGGGTAGGAACATATTATCTAATTCTGAAACGATAAACGCTAAATTAAGCAATATTCGTTCCTAAATTGAGAAACATCTTATTGGAAAATTTTAATGGTCGGAAGTAAAATACTACTTCTATAGCGGTTTGATACCAAATCAGGAGGATCATATGTATGGAGCTTTAATATAAATCTGAACCGATCTTCCCTGAATACTCATTCATGTAAAAAGACCTCCTTCTGTCGAATTTCGTAATGATCGGATATAAAATACAGTCTCTACAGCGCTTACAGGTCAAATCGGGGGTAACATATATATGGGTGTTATATCTAAATCTAAACCGAGTTTCTTCGAATTTGGCAGTATTCCTTCATGTAGAAAGAAACCTCTTTTTGCCGACTTTCGCACTGATCGGATATAAAAAAACATTTTTAAAGCGCTCACATGTCAAATCGGGGGTAACGTATATATGGGGGACATATCTAAATCTGAACCGATTTCTTCCAAATTTAAAAGTGTTCATTCATATAATAGAAGTATTCCTTCATCTAATAAGAAACCTCTTTCTGCCGAATTTCACACTGATCGGATATAAAATACAGTTTTTACAGCGCTTACATGTCAAATCGGGGGTAACATATATATGGGGCCTATATCTAAATCTGAACCGATTTTCTCCGAATTTGGCAGTATTCCTTCATCTAATAAGAAACCTCTTTCTGCCGAATTTTGCACTGATCGGATATAAAATACAATTTCTACAGCGCTTACATGTCAAATCGGAGGTAACGTATATATGGGGGCTATATCTAAATCTGAACCGATTTCTTCCAAATTTAAAAGTGTTCATTCATATAATAAGAAACCTCTTTCTGCCGAGTTGCATACTGATCGGATATAAAATAAAGTTTTTACAGTGCTTACATGTCAAATCGGGGCTAACATATATATGGGGGCTATATCTAAATCTGAACCGATTTTAACCAAATTCAATAGGGATCGTCCTTGGGCCAAAAAAAGATATGTGTAGAGTTTCGTCGAGATCGGACCATAATTGCGACCTGTACTTTGATTACAAGAATACATGCACAGACAGACGGACAGACAGACAGACGGACAGACAGACAGACGGACATAGCTAAATCAACTCAGGAAGTGATTCTAAGTCGATCGGTATAATAAACGATGGGTCTATTTCTTCTCCTTTTGGGTGTTACAAACAAATGTACAAAGTTATAACACCCTGTACCACAGTGTGGTGTAGGGTATAAAAATCATTATTGGTAAGGTGTTATTAAACTATTTATTATAATGGCAACAATAATAACTATTTACATGTAGGGCATTCGTAAGCGTGAAGGTAAGTAGTTATTTGTTAACTCTTTGTTGGGTGGTCCATGTTAAACGCACGATTTTAAATGTACTTATATATAAAACAAAAAGCTTTCAGAGAATTATCTTTATATTTTTTATTATCATAGACGGATCTATGACAATTTTGTGTGAAACAAAATATCGGACAAATACTCGCCACGGCTCGCCACGTGTGACTCACAATTAACATCGTGCATTATAGTATAAGTATTTCGACTACCCTGTACATTCCGGCAATACCATGCTCATGTAAAAATAATCTTAAGAGTGTCTAAATGGTAAGTCATAATTTCTTTTGAATTTGACTTACTCGCCAGGTTACCAGGTAATGAGAGTTTTTGCTGGGTATAAATACATTTCTTTGAATTGATTGTGGTTTTCGAGAAAAAAAAAACATTTTATATAAAATACAAAATTTGTTCCATATACGAGTATTGAAACATAACTCTAGAAAAATTAGTCCGAGTTATTCAAAAATAAGTTAAACATTCAAAAGTGAAATTTCCTATATGTTTAATTTATTTTGAAAAAAATCTATATATAGGATGATCCAAGTAGAGATACTTTTTCAATAACCTTTTTTGACAGATCACGTGTGAGTCGTGACATCCATGATGAAATGCCAAACAATACTTAACAAAAATAACATGACAGCATGACACGACTCACACATGATCTGCCAAAAAAGGATATTGAAAAAAATATCTCTACTTGGATCACCCTGTACATAAAACACAATGCCGTACGTTTGAACACGCATCACTCAAGAACGTATCGTTCGATTTTCATGATTTTGGGCTTGATGAGTTCGTAGTGGCTCCAGAAGTAAAACTGTGGAAGATTTAGGAAAATTTAGGATTGCTCAAGGAGGCGCGAAACTGTCAACAAAACTTTATAGCTCGATAAAGGATTGTACGATTTTCAATATTTTGGGATTAATGCATTCGTATTGGCCTAAAGAAGCATTCGTATTGGTCAAACGAGCGCGAAACAGCCTGTACAGCCTTATATCTCGGCTACGTATTGATTGAATTTCACAATCTTGGTTTAATGGATTCGTATTGGCCTAGGAGGAAAATTGAAAATAGAAGGAAATTAAGCACTGGTCAAAGGGGCGTGGAACCGTCTTATAGCTTTAAAACGGATCGTTTGATTTTCACAATTTTGTGCTTAGTGGATTCGTTTTGGCACAGGAAAGACACTATGGAAGAAAATTTAGTATTGGTCAAAAGGTCGTGGAACTGACCACACACAACATCATAACTCGAGAGCAGATCATTAGATTTTCATGAATTTCATGGTTTGATCAATTCGTACTGGTCCAAAGATGGACACCATGGAGTGAGACTTATGACTGGTGCAGGAGGCATGGCAAGCTCAAGGAGGCATATCACCGTACACATAACCTCATAATAAGAGAACGGATCATTCGATTTTCAAAATTTTTTATATCGGCCCAAGAAAAGAGCGCGGCACCGTCAAAACAATCTCAAAACTAAAGAACATTCGATTTTCATAATTTTGGCCTTGATGAATTCGTACTTGCCCAATGCAGGGTACTCTGGGGGAGAATTTATGATTGGTCAATCGGGCGTGGAATTGCCACATAACCTCATAACTCGAGAACGGATCTTTCGATTTTCACGATTTTGGGCTTGGTGAATTCGTATTGGGCTAAGAAAGGACACTATGGAGGGAAATTTAGTTTTGTGCAAAGCATAACACATAACTCAAGAACAGATCTTTCGGTTGCCACGGGTGCCTTCCACATAAAAATATAATATTTCAAATTAACAAACCCGTAACCCATATAAATGCAACACTAAACCGAAATCTGGAGAACAACTGCATCATTTGCCTTGAAGTTTGAAGTTTTTGATGGCATTCATAAAAAGTGATCAGCGCTTCCATGCGACTTGAGACTGTCGCTAGATGTACATCGATATTATTATACTTCAGTTATTCTCATTGTATTCAATACAATACAAAGCAAAGAGGAAGCAAATTTGGGCGGAACGAAGTTCGCTGGGCCATCTAGTTATGTATAATTATTATGTATTATGTATATATTCCCTGTTTCGAATTTCAATTGTTTATCGCATGTTCAGTGTTATTAAATACACTACTTTGTAGATTTTGGCAGATTTTGGCAGATTTTTATTTTTTGAGAAAAAAAAATCAACTTATCCAGGCTCTATCGAGCTTATACTTCTAAGCCCGATAGAGATTGGTACCTTCTATGAAAAATGGAATTGAAAAACAAAAATTATTATAAAATTACCACTACCACTACCCAATTATTCGTACAAAAGAAACCAGTAAGGAAAGACAGAAAGTCGGTTCGGCCAGTAAGGAAAGACAGAAAGTCGGTTGGGCCGATTATATAATACCCTACACTTCGTTAACAATGCGAAAACGGGCATTGCGATAATAATATGGTATAATTGACGTCGTTGCAGTTAACAAAGTACTTAGCTCCACCTCCTCTGCAAGGATTATTGCAAGGAGGAGTTGAAGATGTTGATTATAATAAACTGAATCTCGAACGATAATCATAAAACGCACAGTTTTCTTTCACTGATAAAAAATCGGAAGGAACAAATAGATGGGACTATACATAATATAAACAGATTTTCATCAACTTGGATGAAAAGCCTCATTTCTGCCAACAGATATAAAGATCGGACGTAGAATTCAGTTTCAATAGCCCTTAAGCACTAAATACGCAGGATCTTATACTAATATATGTATGTGGATATATCTAAATTTGAACTGACTATCCCCAAATTAAGCAGTATTCGTTCCTAAATTAAGAAACTTCCTCCCGCTTAATTTTTTTTAAGTTAATTTTAATGCTACAAATCATAAGAAATTTAAAGTAGAAAATATGGATTTTTAAAGGATTTATTTCGGTCACTTTTCGAGGAAATAAAAATATAAATTGGGATATCTCAAAATCGATCTAATTTTTTTCCTTAAATTGTTTATAAAAAATGGTCCATATGTACTCTACCGATGTTGTAAATTTTGGAGTGGGACCGACTTTGGTTCAGCAATTAATATTAATATTTAAAATTCTCATTTCCCAAATTACATAAAGAACAACATTTTATACTTAACTAGCTGGATCCGGTCCACTTCGTTGCCCCTGATTTCAGATTTCTGAAATCCCAGGACAGGTGGGCCATTTGGGATCACTTTCCAATCCAAATCATATAGGGACATTAGGAATCTCGTTAATCTATTCCTAGGTACGGACAGTAGGAATCACTAAACCAACGATATCTCCAAATTGGCTTATATGGGCGAGGCCACGCCCCCTCAATCAAGAATTTATATAGCTTATGTCAACGGCTAGGGTTATCTGAAGATTCCCTGAAAATTGCATCAAAATCGGTCCAGCCGTTTTGGAGTCCATACGTAACATACACACACACACATCCAATTTTATGTTTATATAAAATTACACAAACTTAGAATAAATACAATGAATTCATATGAAATGCTATAAGTTCGTAATGTGTATTTTGTCAAAATTCCAACTTTAGGTCGTCACATCATCCCGCACAGGTGGAACATACCCGAAATGTGCCATGTAATACGCAAATTTGTTTGCAGTCAAATTGGGAAATTCATTTAATTGAATTACATTGTTGCTGCCTCACAACACAATAATAACAAAGGACTAAAATGTAAACTAGATTTTGTAAAGATTAATCTCATCCGCAGATTTAACGGAGTATGTACACACTGTATGTGTGTTGGGCAACAGGAGCAAGTAAACTGGCCCCTAAATACGGGTATACAAAATGACTAAGGAAGTTAAACAAGCCCAAATTGAAACTGCTGGCAAACTTCAAAAGCTTCATAAGTTCCATGGATCGGCAGTGATGTGGATGCATAATGGATGGAAATGCATACAGCCGGTGGTCGATGCGTTACTACAGTCAGGTATAGGTAATACAAATAAAACAGTTGATAAATATGAAAATACTCGCCATGTTCAATGTATAAAAGTTATTAGTCTGAAATGTTGGTGTTCGGTTATGGTTCGAAAAATGTAAGCGATGAAAAATAATTTCAATAGAATTTTTCTTCGTACTGAAATCTATTTCAGAAAAAATATAAAGTGCACAATTTCGGGTACTTTAAGATGGGAATAGCTTCTGCTAGTTTATATGTTATAAATGATAATAAATGTAGACCCTAGAGTCGTTCATGGTTCAGAAATCGAAATATTCTAACGAAAAGTCTGCTTAGGTCTGTAACATTTTAGCGCATTAACATTTATGTTATCTCATCGAGTACACCGAGAGTATGAGTTATGAGTAGTCATTAATAAAGAACATTCATACGCCACCACGACCTTACCATCTACAATACCCAACATACCAAATAGAAATAAAACCACGTTCGTAAAGTGCGTAAGAGAAATCTGTCAACATGCCGCTTCATTTGTTGTCAAATTAGTTTTGTGTTTCGCTTTTATTGTTTGATTTGGTGAAAACTGTCAAAAAGGCACGCATCATTTTTGAAGAAATTTGTTTTGTGTTTCGCACTTCGTGTTCTATTCAAAAGTGAGTGCAAGTATAATTGTGTTATAAAATAATTGGTAATAATCTAATAAAAGAATTAAAATAATTTATCAGAATCAATAAAATTAATTAAAAAAATTACAAAATATATATATAATATAAGCTTATTCTACAATTACAAGGATAAGCTTATAGTAAGCTTGCTCATATAATATTATCGAGATGGTTCCGTTTCGATTTTTCTACAATTGTTACACAAGGATTTTATTTTTGTGGTAGTAAGCTTATTATAATATTATTCTTAAGTCATTTGGTATGTTGGGTATCTTCTGAATTTACCAAAAAGGCTTATTGTTTGTATTGATAATTTCGATAAACTCCTTTCTTGTTATACTTTCACTAGAAAATGTGACAAACATGGCATGTTTGTGGAAGAGGCATTAGAGAAGTTAAGTTTTGAATATGTACCCCCCATCGTATACAGGGATGGTTACGGTGTAAAGAGCTTCAAAGTTGGCAACCTCGGGTGAACAAAATGTTTATGCGCGTGTAACTTGAAGTTATACTTTACACAAAATATGTCCTGTATTAATTTTTGTATTTTTGACAAAGAACATTTTTGGGAAAGTTGAACTTTAAATGGCTAAAACTTTTGTCTCATCGGAGGTACCTAATGGCAATAGTTTTTCATCATATAGCAAATTTTGTTATCTATCGAGAAATGGTAATGAGAAAAGAATCGATTGTTAGGAAAGGGTCGGGAAGAAATATAAAATTTTTTGACTATTGAGTTCGAGATCGTTGTTTCTGTTTTCTGTTAAACAGAAAAACAAACCTTCTTTGAAAAAGAAGAATAAGAAATGTGTGAAATGTATTAAGGGTGGTCACTGGTTGGTGGACGATATCGTTTCGGAAGCTACCAAGCAACCTCATCGGCATCTTGGACAAAATACCTTGTCAATAATTGGCACAATATGAGAGCAGCTCAAATGAAATAATTGAGAACTGATTTCAAAGTTACATATCTCCAAAACATTGCAGACAGTATTTCTCAACCTTAATACATCCCCACACTTCTTGTTTGGTTATTTGTGTGTCCCTGCAATTTGCGGGGATGGCACACGATTTGTTGTTATTGTCGCTTCTTACAGCGACAACAAACGTTCGGCTGTACTCTGCCTCATTCGTCATTGTTTTTTGTTTTTGTTATTCGATCTGTTATGACTTTTCACAGTTTTGTTTTTGACTATTGAGTTCGAGACTTTATAAATCCACAAAATATTGTAAAATTATTGTATTTCAATTCTTTTTTTTGTAAGTTGGACGTATTGACACAATAAATCAAGGCTAATTTTAAACTTATTCTATTTATAAAGAAAATCCCACAATTCTATTTTTTCTGCAATATCTATTATATTAAATAAAAGCCAGGCAAAAATTCCTCTTCCGGTTTACCGTGTATCACACTACTATATATAACCAGTAAGGAAAGGCAAAAAGTCGGGCGGGCCGACTATATAATACCCTACACCTCCCTAACAATGCGATAAGGGTTATTGCGATAATAATTTGGAATAATTGGTAAATGGGTAAGAACATATATATGCGGATATATCTAATTCTGAACCGATAATCGCCAAATTAAGCAATATTCGTTCCTAAATTGAGAAACATCTTTCTGGAGAATTTTGTAATGATCGGAAGTAAAGTACAACTTCTATAGCGCTTTGTAACCAAATCAGGAGGAACATATATATGGAGCTTATAGATAAATCTGAATCGATTTTCCCTGAATACTCATTCATGTAAAATAGAAACCTCTTTCTGTCGAATTTCGTACTGATCGGATATAAAATACAGTCTCTACAGCGCTTGAATGTCAAATCGGTGCTAACATATATATGGGGGCTATATCTAAATCTGAACCGATTTTCTCCAAATTTGGCAGTATTCCTTCGTGTAATAAGAAACCTCTTTCTGCCGAATTTCGCTGTGATCGGATATAAAATACAGTTTCTACAGCTATTGAATTTCAAATCGGGGGTAACATATATATGGGGGCTATATCTAAATCTGAACCAATTTTCTCCGAATTTGGCAGTATTCCTTCATGTAATAAGAAACCTCTTTCTGCCGAATTTCGTACTGATTGGATATAAAATACAGTTTCTACAGCGCTTACATGTCAAATCGGGTGCAACATATATATGGGGGCTATATATAAATCTGAACCGATTTCCCCCAAATTTTGTGTTGTATCTAAGTGTATCACGAGACTACCCTCTGTCAAGTTTTGAACAAATCGGTTACAAAATGTTGCTTATACCGTGCATATATGCCAAATCGGAGGTACATATATATGGGAGCTATATGTAAATCTGAACCGATTTTAACCAAATTCAATAGGAATCGTCCTTGGGCCTAAAAAAAGATATGTGCAAAGTTTCGTTGAGATCGGACCATAATTGCGACCTGTACTTTGATTACAGGAATACGTCTACAGACAGACAGACAGACGGACATAGCTAAATCGACAAAAAAAAATAAAACAATGGGTCTATCTCTTCTCCTTTTGGGTGTTACAAACAAATGCACAAAGTCATAATACCCTGTACCACAGTGTGGTGTAGGGTATAAAAATGGTAGAGGTTTTCTTATACTTGCTTTGCGATTGTCGAAAATGTGGCCAAGTTTTGAAATTTTCGTAAAAAAAGGGTGTCATTTCGAGAAGCTTGGTATCAATCAAATTTTTGACCCATTATTTTTTAGAGAATTTTCTCAACCATGTTTCCTTTAAGACGAAGATAAATATGTTATAATTTGTTTTAATAATTTCCTCTATATCTCCAAAACACTACATATACCTTTTCGCAATAAAATACAAAAGCAAGTAAGAAAATTCAGTCGGGTAAACCGACTGATGAATCCAATCACCTTGAATCCCAAAAAAAATATTCGTACATTTATTTTTGTTTTGTTTTAATTAAATTATTATCGATTTAAATTGCATTTAATAACTTTAAAGTATGTACTGGTATTAAAGTTAAAAGCTGTTTACATTTGGTACAAAATGGTCCGTTGTGTGGGAGGTACTAAAAGGGGCGTGCCAATAACTGTCAATTTTCTCTAGACTCTAGGTACTATAAAAGCATTACACTGTAAGAAGTTTCACGTATTTTGGTACAAACAACATTTGGTACAAAAGGTCAATTTGTGTGGGAGGTACCAAAAAGGCCGTGCCAAAAACGCAAATTAGAAAACTCATGTAAAGAAGGTATTAAAGAATCAACATTTCACTCAAAGTTAACCCTTTATAGGGGCGGTAGTGGAAGGTGTGGACCAATATGGGTCATCTTTGAACTAAGCCGGAGATACCAAATTTGAAGTCAATGGGTTCGAGAGTTCTCGCGCGCACCAGCCAGCAGACAGACACACAGATAGATAGAGAGGCAGACATACAGACGGACGGATATTACTCAAATGACCGAAACCCCTCACCTTCAGTCACAAACAATATTCGTAATCTTATTTATTTTATTCTTTTAATAAAATATTTATCATAACTTTATTTATCAATAACTTTTAAGTATGCGCGGGAATTCAAGTTTTAAGCAAACTTTTGGAGCAAAATGGTCCATTTATGTGGGAGGTACCAAAAGGGGCGCGACAATAACGCCCACTTTTCACCGGACTATATGTTATATAACAGCATTACGCATACAAAATTTCAAGTATTTGTATGCACAGGTATTAAAGTTATAAACAGTTAACTTTTGCTGAAAATAGGTCTATTTGTGTTGGAGGTACTAAAATAGGCAGGCCACTTCGCCCATTTTTCTCAAGCTGATAGCGACAGGAAAAATATTACTGTGTGTGAAATCTCGGGAGATTCGGACAAGTTGTATAGATGTTATAAGAGAATCAATATTTTACTAAATTTTCTCTACATTTTAACCCTTTGTGGGGGATGTACTAGAAGGAGTGGACCAATATGGCCAATCTTTGAACTTAGCCGGGGACAGACAAACAGACGGACGGACGGACATTGCTCATTCGACTTAAAATGATCCAAAACGGATATCCGCCGAACATACTTATAGTCTTAGGTTACTCCTTCGATGTTACACTTTTTGTCCGTAGCAAATGATATATCACTACAGAGAGGGTATACAAATATATATATCTGAATCGATTATTCCCAAATTAAGCATTAACCCAGCAAAATTTCTCATTACCAAATAATCCGACGAGTAAGTAAAGTTCTATAATGGTAAGTACTTATTATTTAGCCACTTTTCTCATTATTTTAACATGGGGATGTCATTGGAGGAAAGTACTTCCCAAAAGCATACAATAAAGTAGCATAATAAGTACTTATTTGTAGCATAGGCATACCACATAAATATGTGCTTATATATTCAAGATTTTAAGTACTTGAATAAGGTATTACCAATAAGTCATAAAATAAGTAGTAGATATGAAGAAATGGCCATTTAAAGTGCGTTTTTGCATACTGTCGCGCATTTTTCTTCAAACAAATAATTTCATCATGCCAGATTCGAATTTCTGAACCCAAACCCCCATGTGAACAATTCTTCAACGGTCTACCATTATACGATATACGTAAATATTTATGGTATTTTCATTCAAATCTGCACGTATTATTTGAAAACATGTTGAAAAATAAATAAATCTTGTACAATAATAATAAATGTACAATATAGCCAAAATTGCATTACTATATCAAAAATTGCGAAAATGATTTTAATAGCAAAAAATCACTTATTTCTGTTGTTATTGGTAAGTCATTATTGATAAGCCGAGAGTAATGCAGCGAATAACGAGATGTCATTATTTGGTAATGCAGGGAATAATGACTGGTACTTACCAAGATTTTGCTGGGTAAGAAACATAAATTAAGAAACTTCTTTCTGTCAAATTTTGTAATGATAATGATGAAAGTAAAGTACAAGTTTGATACCAAATCGGTAGTAACGATTTTCCCCAAATTTCGCAGTGTTCATTTATGTGATACGAAACTGCTTTCTGACGAATTTCGTACTGATGAGTTATAAAATACATTTTCTACAACGCTGACATGTCAAATCGGGGGTAACATAAATATTGGGGCTATATCTATAATTAACCGATTTCCCCCAAATTTGACAGTGTTTATGTATGTAATAAGACACCTCTTTCTGCCAAATTTCGTACTTATCGGATATAAATGAACCGTCTCTAAGTGTATCAAGAGATTTATCTTTATCTATTTTTTTAAAGATCCAAATCTGAGGTACATGTAAGGGAGCTATATGTAAATCTGAACCGATTTTTTTCTAATTCAATAGGGATCGTCCTTGGACATAGCTAAATCAACTCAGAAAGTGATTCTAAGTCGATCGGTATAATAAACGATGGGTCTATTTCTTCTCTGTTTGTGTGTTACAAACAAATGCAAAAAGTTATAATACCCTGTACCACAGTGTGGTGTAGGTTATAAAAATACATACAAACCAACATAGACCTCGAGCTCAATATTTTTGGAAAAAAATCATATAGATTTAAAAACGCAGGTCGAATATACAATATTATACACTAAAGATTATTATATTTATATTATTTTATCTTAAAGACTGAACGGCCATGAATAAAATGAGACCATTCCGAAGAAAATCGATGCACAATTTTAAAATCGATGCATGTTTATACATATCACCCATATAAAAGTTCCTTCTGCTTTGGCTTCTTCACGTTCTAGAAGCCATATGTACAAACGTTACGGGTGAAATTTGGTAGTTTGTGCTTTTTTGTGACCTTAACTATTTATGAAAAAATTAGCCAAATCGGGTCATGTTTGGATATAACCTCCATATAACTGTGGCTTCCAGTTAATCGTCTTCACGTTTTGTTATACCCTTTGCTGTTGCTGGGAAATATGGCCCACATCGGTCCATATAGACCCCATATAAGTGTACTTTCTGATTTGATTTCTTCATGTTCTAGAAGTCATTCTATTCAAGTGATACTGCTGAAATTTTGTAGTTTAAACAATTCCTATGCACTATTCGTAATTTTCCTGATTTTCTGACCAAAACCCAATTTTTCAAGTTAGTCCAAATCCAAACAAATTAATATGGTTTGAAAGAAGACACTTTGGGGGTAAAAATTGCATGCTTAGTTTTTTCATAAATTGTTTGACCTTTTGTAAATCAACTGTCAAAGTTGAATTTTATTTTTGGTATTAAAACTACTGTTCTCTTTCCGATTTGAAGCACTTTCTAAATAGTGAATTAAAAATCAACCAATTAAGCGAAATAAAATATAACAAATGGAACGGAAAGCTAATAACATGTACTAACTTTTGTGTTTTTATACCCTACACCACACTGTGGTACAGGGTATTATAAGTTTGTTTCACGGCAGATGTTTGTAACACCTGAAAATAACACAGCTAGACCCACCTTAAAGTATACCTATCGACTCAGAATCACTAGCTGAGTCGATTTAACGATGTCCGTCCGTCCGTCTGTCCATGTAAAGATGTTCGTCGACTACAGGTCGCAATTTCACTCCGATCGTTCTGAAATTTTGCAGTTTAGAGTATTTAGCGGCTGTTAAAATCGCTATTGAATTTGGTTGAAATCGGTTCAGATTTAGATATAGCTCCCATATATATCGTTCGTCCGATTTGGCCCTTTAGTCCTATAGAAGCTGTATTTTACATCCAATCGTTTTGAAATTTAGAATGGTAGAGTTTCTTGATCTATGAACCAACATTGCCGAATTTGAAGAAAATCAGTTAAGCTTTAGCTATAGCTCCCATATATATGTTTCGTCCGATTTGGCCCTTTAGTCCTATAGAAGCTGTATTTTACATCCGATCGTTTTGAAATTTAGAATAGTAGAGTTTCTTGATCCATGAACCAACATTGCCGAATTTGAAGAAAATCGGTTAAGATTTAGCTATAGCTCCCATATATATGTTTCGTCCGATTTGGACATTTAGTCCTATAAAAGCTGTATTTTACATCCAATCGTTTTGAAATTTAGAATGGTAGAGTTTCTTGATCCATGAACCAACATTGCCGAATTTGAAGAAAATCGGTTAAGATTTAGCTATAGTTCCCATATATATGTTTCGTCCGATTTTGCTCTTTAGTCCTGAAGAAGCTGTATTTTACATCCAATCATTTTGAAATATAGAATGGTAGAGTTTCTTCATCCATGAATCAACACTACCGAATTTGAAGAAAATCAGTTAAGATTTAGCTATAGCTCCCATATATATGTTTCGTCCGATTTGGCCCTTTAGTTCTATAGAAGCTGTATTTTACATCCAATCGTTTTGAAATTTAGAATGTTAGAGTTTATTGATCCATGAACCAACACTACCGAATTTGAAGCAAATCGGTTAAGATTTAGCTATAGCTCCCATATACATGTTTCGTCCGATTTGGCCCTTTAGTCCTGTAGAAGCTGTATTTTACATGCAATCATTTTGAAATTTAGAATAGTAGAGTTTCTTGATCCATGAACCAACACTGCCCAATTTGAAGAAAATCGGTTAAGATTTAGCTATAGCTCCCATATATATGTTTCGTCCGATTTGGCCCTTTAGTCCTATAAAAGCTGTATTTTACATCCAATCGTTTTGAAATTAGAATGGTAGAGTTTCTTGATCCATGAACCAACACTACCGAATTTGAAGAAAATCGGTTAAGATTAAGCTATAGCTCCCATATATATGTTTCGTCCGATTTGGCCCTTTAGTTCTATAGAAGATATATTTTACATCCAATCGTTTTGAAATTTAGAATGGTAGAGTTTCTTGATTCATGAACCAACATTTCCGAATTTGAAGAAAATCGGTAAAGATTTAGCTATAGCTCCCATATATATGTTTCATCCGATTTGGCCCTTTAGTCCTATAAAACCTGTATTTTACATCCAATCGTTTTGAAATTAGAATGGTAGAGTTTCTTGATCCATGAACCAACACTACCGAATTTGAAGAAAATCGGTTAAGATTAAGCTATAGCTCCCATATATATGTTTCGTCCGATTTGGATTTGGCAATATTACGAGAGTGGTGTAGGGTATTATATAGTCGGCCCCGCCCGACTGTTTTTTTTTTAATTTTGACATTAGATACATCCAATAATTGTTGTGAAATAAATGCACTAAGAAATTATTTTTTTTATTTGACCTAAACTTTTTTGGGCAAAACAAAAGGGTTGTCAGCTGATGCCAAGTATTTCACTATTTTTATTATTTAGAACATTAAGTTTAAAGAATCCCCCAAAAAGATATGGTGCAGAATTTTGCTGTTTTTTAATAAAAATTTTTTTTTTCTTAACTGACTATAGCATCCAATTTATTAATTTGTTAATATTTGGAAAAAGAATATATACTCGTATACAAATCATTTTTATAAGAAATTATATTAAATACTAGAACTATTGATAATATTTATAATGCATATTTGAAAAATAAATGTCGTGGAAACTGCGATAAATTAACATTTAATAAAAAAAAATCTGGAAAATTATCCATAGTGCTATGTTTGAAATAGGTCAACAGTTTTATATACCATCATTTTTATATACCTTATTTATAGGAAAGTATGATTTGAAGGGAAAATATGCATTACAGTAGCAGTGTAGGGTATCATATAGTCGGCCCGACCCGGCCTGACTTTGAACTTTTTTTAGTGTTTTTTTTACGAAGGACCAGCCAAAAATGGCTTCCTTAAGATATAAAGGGTGATACATTTCGAGGTTCCCTATTTTTTTTAAAGAAAAAAACACAGAAAATTCAAATTGAATGGGGAATGTTTATTATCATTTGAAAGAACATTCGTTGGCATTTATTTTTTGAAAATTATGTCTATCAAATGTTGGCCGCGGCTACGTCTCAGATGGTCCGTCCGTTGAGTCCAATTTTCGATGACTCGTTCGAGCATTTCGACTGGTAACTGGCGAATGACACGCGTGACGTTTTGCTTCAAGTCCTGAATCGAAGCGGGTTTGTCCGCATAATCTTTAGACTTTACACATCCCCACAGGAAAAAGTCTAACGGTGTGATATCACACGATCTTGGTGGCCAACCAACCGGCCCAAAACTTGAAATTATCTGCTCACCGAAGTGTTCTCTCCATAAATCCATTGATTGATGCGATGTGTGGGAAGTGGCGCCGTATTTTTGAATTAAATGTCGCCGAGATCACGAGGTTCAATTTCAGGCATCAAATAGTCGGTTATCATGACACGATAACGGTCGCCATTGACGGTTACGTTCTCACCGGCATCATTTTTGAAGAAATATGGACCGATGATTCCACCGGCCCATAAACCACACCGTTGTTTTTTCTGGCTGAAGTGACAGCTCTTGAATCTCTTCAGGTTGCTCTTCGTCCCAAATGAGGCAATTTTGCTTGTTTACATACCCATTGAGCCAGAAATCGCGATAAACACATTCAAAATCACAAGGCTTCAGGGTCAGATGGTATTGTGGCAGAGCTATACAAAGCTGGAGGACACGATTTATCGGAACATTTCTGCAGTCTACTGAACCGTATTTGGAGCAGTAAAAAAATTCCAGATGAATGGAAGATGAATTTAATCTGTCCCATACATAAGAAAGGCGAACCATTTGAATTTACAAGCTATCGGGGTATTTACAAGCTTGTTGTATGTTACAAAATATTTTCATTTATTCTATGTGAGCGCCTCAAACCATATTCTCAAAAGATAATTGGAAACTATCATTGCGGCTTTAGACCAAGCAAATCAACGATTAACCAAATATTTACCCTGCGTGGAATACTAGAGAAAACATACAGTTCCAAATTGATACACATCACCTTTCTTTCGATCTCAAGGCGGCATAAGACTCTATATATAGGGAAAAGTTCTACGAAGCTCTAGTAGAATTTGAAGTGCACGCGAAGCTCAAAGGGATGTGTCGAATGACACTAGAAGAAACCTCAGTTGCAGTCCATGGAAATCTCACTGAACCGTTTATGACGAATATAGGCTTCCGACAAGGTGACGCACTATTATGTGTATTTTTTAATTTTGTCCTGGAACAGGTAAGTGGACACTACGGGCACAATTTTCCAAAAGTCCACACAAATTCTGGGATACGCAGATGATATTGGCATAATTGGCAGAACTAAAAGCAGCGTAGCCGAACTATTCCTCAAGATCGGACTAATAATGAATCAAGAAAAGACCAAGTACATGCCCTTAAGCTTTAACCAAACACGGTTGGAAAGAATTGGGCAACATGTGTCAGTCGGTATATATGAGTTCAAAAGACGTAAACTCTTCAACTGATGTGCAAATGGAAATGCTAAGTACGTAGAAAGATTACAAATGCGCTGTCTGTTCATTTACAAGCCCCAACTGTTTTCGTGACATATAACATGGAACACTAAAATAACCATTTAGATTTAGATTTAGACTTTGATACTACATACATATCAGTATTGCTATGCGGGGCTGAGACATGGACACTATCTAAAAGCACGGAGAATGTGTAAACACTTTCGAAAGAAAAGTTCTAAGAATTATCTTTGGTCCAGTTGGAATTGAAGATAATACACGGAGGAGACTCTATAACGTCAAACTATATAATCTTTATGAAGTAACAGATACGGTAAAAAAGACTAAACTGCGCCGGTTACATTGGCTTGGACACATACACCGAATGGAAGACAATGAGATTGTCAAAATCGTCAAAATTGAGACAATCTTCAAAGCATCAACATTTATTTTGGAAATCTTAAAAAATCATCTACAAAAAATCTTCCTATTATATACAGCTTTTGAATATAATAGGTAAATGATTTTCCTCAAGAACACGCGAAGCTCAAACAGTTCTTGAACTGCAATGATAACAATTTGGCGGAAACATATTTCTTTTGTAAGTTTGCAAATCGCCCAATTATCCTCATAGAAGGTCCCAATACATAATTCGCAGGATTATTGGTGAACATTTTTATATAGAAATTTAATAATCGATTGAATTGCAATTTAGTTACTTGGCTTTAATTTTACGCAAAAGCATTCAGTTCCCACCAGCCTTGTATTTTTAGCGCCTTAAACACCAAATACCAATTAATTGGCCTAAAATCCGGCAATTCGTATTTTTTTTTATCCACAACCATTTCAAGGAACAAGTAACTTAATTGGTCCACATTTTGAGATACTCAAATAAGGTTATGCTTAGTCGGTTGCATTTTTCTTGTTCTCTGTTAACTTCTATAGTGCCTGTCCCAATCCTCTGCCAGTCCGTATGACAGTGTTGCCAGAAATGACCATATATCATAAAAAGGTCCTTGTTAAACTCAATCGATAGGTATTTGTGGTTTCTACGGCGCTGAAAAATAAAATCGGGTGGGTGCTATAACAAATTGTTGGGTCTTCATAGAACCATGAATCGACGCCGGACCCTGTTTGGTGTGAATTGTTCTATTCATTTTGTCAAATTTCTTTCCAATCGGATGAAGTCTATCGCTTCTATGACATAAATAAAAATTGACTGCGATATTTCTATGGGGATATATCGAATTATAAATTGATTATTATACCAGTTCAAGAATATGATATCGAATCACAAATTTGTTTAAGCTAATTTTGACGATCTGCATAATCAATTGAGAGTACTTATATTGAGAGTACACATATCTGTCTCTGAAACATGCCCTTTGCCCGAAAAAAGCCACAAAAGCTGCATGTCACCGGTATATTTTTGTGTTGACGATTTCGGAAACTTATTTGAATATTTGACGATTTTTATACCCCTATTTTGACGATTTTCGGTCAAAATCGTCTGGCAACACAGCCGTATGTCTGTATTTCTGACAAGTGCGCACGATAACTCTCGATAAAGTAACGGATTAACTTCACACTTGGTATATTAATATGTTTTGCCATCTCAGGCTATGTTCGAAGATGTGCAATATTGGTCCATTCATTCTAGTACCTTCCTCACAAAGGTTTAGCATTTTATGAAATATTAATTCTCCAATAAATACCGGGTGCTTTTTTAGATGTGTGTCTTTAAATCTGGCAATACTTTTTACGGACTTGGTCTGTTTGACAGTTTTCACCTCATATATGCTCAGTTTGGTTTGCCATTTCCGGAACAACGTTTCCAAACCGTGCAAATTTATTACCCAAATAATGGTTCGGTTCGCGCGACGCTGCGAATCAGCGATGAATCTCACTTTTGAGTGAATGAGTACTTTAATAAAGGAAATTGTCACATTTGGAGTAATGATAATCCACAAGGCATTGTTCAGACGCCGTTACATCCACAAAAAGGCACTATTTGGTGTGCTCTATGGGCATATGAAATTATTGGTCCATATTTCTTCAAAAATGAAGCCGACCATAATGTTACAGCCAATGGGGAACGCTATAGAGCCATGATTATTGAACTTTTCGTGCCTGAATTGGAGGTTGTTGATGTGGACGACCTCCGGCTCCAACAAGACGCCGCTAAATTCCATACGAAACAATCAATTTATTGAAGGATGATCGCATTATCCAGACATGATTGACGCCATGGAAGATAATATTCGACGCGTTATTGCTGACATACAGCCCCAAATGCTAAAAAAGTGGTCGAAAATTGGGATTCTCGGCTGGAATTTGTTGGAGCCAGCCGCGGCGGCACCTAGCCCGATATCATTTTTAGGAAAGCTAAACATTTGGCCGTAACATTAAACTATATTCGTTTTATTTCTTCTTGAAAACCACACGTCTAAAAAACACCCACTACATACCCGGATCCTCGGTAGCTCTACACATACACGCTGAAAAAATCGCTTCTGTAGTATATTGTCCCAAACATATTCGGCTTGAAACATATATATGTTTAGGGTAAACTCTAAACATATAATAGTAATTTAAAAATACCTAAATTGTGTTAAATTTTTCTGTAATTCAATTTTTATTTTTTTTAGAAATTGTTAATGTCTACAAAATAATAAATGGTAATAATTGAAATCGTATTATCTTGGATCAAAATAAATTACTTAAAGGATTGACTAATGATGGCTCCGAAATGTAAATGATTGGTTTAGAACAGAAGTTAATGCTGGGAGGTACAATTCGAAACCAAGGAAAAATTAAAATTGAAATTCGAACAAGTAAAAAAGTTTCAGTCATGTAAACTGACTAAGGCATACTCTCACTTTATGAGTAAAGTAATATTGAATATTCCACGACACTGCGAGGAAATATAAGCGTTTATGTGCACTGATATATTTACGTTGTGAAATATAAAATTGTGGTATTATTTGGACATTTTGTGTAGGAGGTACAAAAAGGGGCGTGGTGATACCGCCAATTTTTCACAGGACTTTAGACACTATAAAAGCATTACACTTTTCAAAATTTCAAGTATTTGTATACACTGGTTGTTCAGTTCTCTGAACTGAATTGTATTAAGTCGGCTAGATCTAATTATGCGTCTCACAAATGTGAGCAGGTAAATGTTTGTCTACACGGAGGAAATTCGCCATTTTTGATATGTTTGAATTCAAAGAAAATAGACTTGGAACCAAAATTTTAAATATTATATATTTTTGAACAAAAATATATTTCTTGAAAATCAAGAAATTTTGTTTGGAACGCATATATTAATATATTACAACAAAATATATTTGCGAACTTACTGTCAGAAATAAAATATGTGTTTACAAACAAACAAAGATATTGTTTAAGAATTTATCCAAATACATTATATTATGTTTGCTTGCTTTTATTCGGTCTGCAAATCATTGTGATTCTAACTAGGATATTCTCCCGGCTTCCATTGTGTTTCTATATACTATATACTATTCCATTTTGTTTCTATATTACTATAGAAACAAGTATTTTATACATGGCGGTGTATAAATATGTATTAAAAATTGGCAGCACACATACTGGATCATGATTTCTGAGCCGTGACACTCGTTATCAACAGTTCTGCTGCAATTGTATGGAAGATACGGAGCTCTATATGGTTGACTTCAACACGCAAGCGAATGAGAAATCTTTGTGAAACCACACTTCTCCAAAATCTTCCAAAAACAATTGTTAACCAAAGTTAATACAAAACACCAGCCATGTCCAATGAGAAGCAAATTTTGCTCCATCAAATGGAAAATTACCACACTATGCAAAAAAGCCATTATGGTTTTGGCTGCACTAAGTGCAGTTTGTGGTGAGTCAGAAGACTCACCTTGTTTTGCCGAGCCATGCATTTGTTATTATGTTTGCTTGCTTTTATTCGGTCTGCAAATCATTGTGATTCTAACTAGGATATTCTCCCGGCTTCAAGACCATTTTGTTTCTATATTACTATAGAAACATGGCGGTGTATAAATATGTATTAAAAAAATACATTATATTCAAAATAATTTTAAATTATTGTTGACTTCGGCCATTTTTAATTTTGTTTTTCCTAGATTTTGTGTTATACTTTTTAGGTAAAAATGTCGTAAGCAGCATTTTCTTTTGTTTTACAGCACTTATTTTTTTTTTTAATTTATAAATAGTCCAATTGTCAATCCATAAATTTGTCGTTACCCAAGATTATACGATTTAAATTTTAATATTATTTTTCAAACATATAAAATTTCTAAAAAATTAAACTTTAAATTTCAAAAAAAAAACTGAAGACTTTCCTTTAATTTAAGGCATCAATCCATTGCCAACATACTTAAATACAAATTAATCATTGTTTTGGAAATATTATTTCCAAATAAAAAAATATTGGGATGAAAACATAATTTTGTTTAGAACAACGTCCTCACAAACAAATTATATTTGTGAGTGTAAAATATTATATATTTGAAGTGTGTTCTAAACATATGTATGTTTCCAGCAGAATATGTTTGGGACAATATACTACAGAAGCGATTTTTTTTCAGCGTGTAATAATAAGTACATATCCTCTTTTCTTCTTAGGTATAAACTAGGTTAAGATTTCTGTCACTAGTAAGTAAGATTAAAATATTGTAAAATAAAATTGGTTCCTTTCTAGAACTCAAGTCGTTCAGGAATGCTTATTTCTGTTAGCTCTGCTCGTAAACACTGGTATTAATGTTATAAGTTTGTAACTTTAGGTGTGGGAGGTATCAAAAGGGGCATGGCAACTTCGCCCATTTTTCTCGAGTTGATAGCGACAAATAAACTAAGATTCGAATAAGTAGAGTAGCAGTTATTAAAGAATCTATATTTCACAACATATTAACCCTTTTTGGTGGAGGTACTAGAATGAGTGAACCAATATGACCCATCTTCGAACTTAGCCGGAGATAGATACAAATATTACCACATTCCAAATTTTAGGTCAATCGGTTACTCCTTTCGAGAGTTATCGTGCGCATCAGCCAACAGACAGATAGACGGACATTGTTCATTCGACTTAGAATTACCCAAAACGGATTTCCGCAGAACATACCTGCGACCTGAGGTCACTCCTTCTATGTGTATAAAAAGTCAGCAAAAGTTTTGAAATTTTTTTTTAAATAAATATATTTGGAAAATTCCCTTAACAATAATTTTTTTGTATTTAAACACATATTTTATTTGAGAAAGTTAGTTTACAAATATATTAATATATGCGCTCCAAATATATTTTGTTGATTTTCAAATAAAATTTATTTGCTTGGAAATATATAATATTTAAACATTTGTGTACCAAATATATTTTCTTTCGATTCAAACATATCAAAATTGGCGATTTTGCTCCGTGTAGATATTGTTTATCTGTCGCTATCACCTCGAGATCTCTCATTCCCCGATTTGGTCATTACATCGTAATATGTTGACCAGAAAATGTCTCTTCCTTCCATACGTCAGTATCTGCAATCTATTCCACATATGAACTGAATGAAACGCAGGACATGTAAGTGGTTTTGTGTGTGTCTATCTGATGAGCTGTTGCAAACACACTGTATTGCAGTCAGCCTATAGCCTTTCGTATATCGAGTAGACCAACTGAAAACTGAAACTTTATGTTCTTTGCCCGCCGTCTATTATATAATTCCCTTTATAAAAGTTACTGTTGTTGGCGTTGGTGTTGTAAATATCGTATGTTGTAACGCAAAACAGGAAGTGTTTTACAGTGCCCGGATAGTGTTTTGCCAACATTGTTGCTGTTGTTGTTGTCGCCATCCATATTTGTAACTTTTTAGGAAATGCAGTTCAGTTTAGTGACCCTAACTTCACAAAAGTTATGTTGTAAGTGAGCCTCCCTCTCTCACTCTTCGTTTGTTTGGTCAGGCAGTAGATTAAAGTTGCATAAAATCTCAAAAAAAGGAAAATATTTATTATATATACATTCGATTAAATATGTTCAAGTTTTTAACCCAATGTTTATGCTTCATAATCCTTTTTTTCCTGAAAAAAGAAAGGAGATTACGTCGATGAAATGGAAAACCGGTTATGTACTTAGATATTAGACTTTTAGCTTTCTAGATCATATGTAACAAACAAAATTTTTGAAAGCCTCACATTTATAAAAGCCCAGTGAAGATTGTATTAAAAAAACCTTGGCTGAATTTACAAAGCTGCTGCCAACGCTTTCAGCAAAGAGACAATTAAGAGGCATATAGTTTGATTCAAATTAACTTTTTACCATTTCATGATGGAAGACTTACTCTCATGCAAATATATTTTTTCATTTCAAAAGTTTGCATTTCAACTTACGACAAATAATTAAAAAACAATCAAAGAAGGCGAGCAGATTAATTGCATTTGGTACAGAAGTTGTTAAAAATTGTATCTGTACCAATTAATTTAATATGTGGTTGTCGTTTAATGGATGCCATGATTTTGCTGTAGATTTGCACAAGTGCTTACAATAAGAAAAAAGCTTACTGAAAAACAAAGAATTTGAGAAGCCAAAAACGATCACACATAAAATAAGAATGTTTGTAGTTAATTTAATGCCGTGAAATTTACTTGATTTGAAGATGCATATATGCATATCAAGTATATTATGTAATAAAAATAATTATGTTGGCCTATGACTCGTACTTATTTGTAGATATGTATATTTCTTAAAATTAAGTACTTTTGCAAATTTAAATTTATAATATCTGTCTTTTGGACCAAGGACCAACATAGTCCATCTTTGACCTTAGCCTGAAATAGTAAAAAATATTGACCCATTCCAAATTTTAAGGCAATCGGTTAATCCTGTCGAAAGTTGTCGTGCGCACCAACTAGACCGCTTGACAGACAAGCTGACGGACATTGCTAAAATGACTTAAAATGGCGTTCAAAACGGATTTGCGCCAAATATTCTTGGGGTCTCTTAGGTCACTTCATCGATCACAATAAGGGGGTATAAGAACCGATTTTTTTTTGAAATGCTCTTATTTCTACTGAAAGTGCTATAATTTCTTCTTTCAAAATATGGAACAAGCGATTTTTTGGCGAGGTTTTTTCTGTTTTTATACCCTACACCATACTGTGGTACAGGGTATTGTGACTTTGTGCATTTGTTTGTAACACCCAAAAGGAGAAGAGATATACCCATTGTTTATTATACCGATCGACTTGTAATCACCTTCTGAGTCGATTTTGCTATGTCCGTCTGTCTGTATGTCTGTCTGTAGATGTATTCTTGTAATCAAAGTACAGGTCGCAATTATGGTCCGATATCAACGAAACTTTGCACATATCTTTCTATAGGCCCAAGGACGATCCTCATTGAATTTGGTTCAGATATAGATATATCCCCCATATATATGTTACCCCCGATTTGACATGTAAGCGTAGTAGATACTGTATTTGATATCCGATCAGTAAGAAATTTGGCAGAAAGAGGTTTCTTATTACACGAATTAACACTGCCAAATTTGAGGGAAATCGGCAGAAAGAGGTTTCTTATTACATGAAGGAATACTGCCAAATTCGCAGAAAACCGGTTCAGATTTATATATAGCCCCTATATATATGTTATCCCCGATTTGACATGTAAGCGCTGTAGAGGCTGTATTTTATATCGATCAGTACGTAATTCTACAGAAAGAGGTCTTTTTACATGAATGAGTATTCAGGGAAAATCGGTTCTGGTTTATATATAACCTCCATATATGTTCCTCCTGATTTGGTATCAAAACGCTATAGAAGTTGTACTTTACTTCCGATCTTTACAACATTTTCCAGAAAGATGTTTCTTAATTTATGAACGAATATTGCTTAATTTAGCGATTATCAGTTCAGAATAAGATATAAAAACATATATATCGCGACCTAAGAGTAAAAAGGCGCTAAGTCCACTTTTTGCCAAAATTTATTTTTTGAAAGCAATGTCCGTCTGCTGTAATCACGCTACAATCTAAAATACTTGAGCTAGGTGGCTGAAATTTGGTACATATTCTTCAAGCTGGGATTGAAAATGGGAAATATCGGTCTATGTGTTGATATAGCCCCCATATACTTATAAAGCTTCTCTCCGATTTGACTTCTTAACGCCACAGAGACCTAAAGTTTTAACTGATCATACTGAGAACTGGTAACTGGGGTTTATTTATACCCGGAATCCTTCAAACGAACAACGCACAGTGTCGTGATTTTATGAATAAAAATTGGCACAAGTCATTTTTGTGAGCAAGAAAGAAAATATATAAAGTTCTGCGAAAATTGGTTCAAGGACTCATCCCTTCCTTTCATCCTGAAATGAAAATAGTGCATAATTTGTGAAATTATTGTCCGATTTGAACCAAAATTGGCTCGATTTGTGTACTGTGTATGTAAATTATCTCAATGGATACGTCCATCGACGTATCATATTTTTACTGAAATTCTTGCCAGAATTGGACCAAATATGAAAGTATTTAGGTTCGAGGTAGATTTTGTATGAAAAATCTCAGGAAAACTTCCCAAATGATACACCCCTAGATATCCTTGAATTTAATTTTGTAGTAATATTTGCCAAAAACAAGTAAAAAAGATTAGTCGGGTAAACCGACTACAGAATTCCCTCACATTCTGTCCCAAAAAAAATTCGTATATTTATTTTGTTTCAATTAAATTATTATAAATATGAATTGCATTTAATAAATTTAAAGTATGCACTTGTTTTAAAGTTAGAAGCTATTAACCTTTGGTGCAAAATAATCAGTTTAGGGGAAGAGGCGTGGCAACTTCGCCCATTTTTCTCGAGGTAATGGCAACTAATAAACTAATACTATGTGTAAAATTTCAGAAGATTTGAATAGGTAGTATAGAAGTTACTAAGGATCAATGTTACACTAAAAAATGACCCAAATCCAATTTCCACCAAACATACTTGGGGCCTTAGGTCACTCCTTCGATGTGTTGGAATTTTGGCTCATAACAAATGATATGTACTCTCCTATGTATGTATGGCAGAGGATAAAAACAGTAGCTGCAGCTGATATTTATATATATGTAAATACATACTTTTAGCAACATAATATGAAATAATTGCGAAGGTCTTTTGAGATATATTTTTTAATTGTCCACTAAACTTGTAATTTGTGTTCAACACATCACTTTTTTCCATATATTTATTTGCTTATCATATGAACCAATTTTATGAATCAGAAACAGTGTTACCAGATTAAATACTCACCGAACTTATAAGTCTAGTACAATTTATACCGACAGTTACTTTAAATATTTGAATTCACACCAAGAACAAAAACTCAAAATTTCAGCACTATACAGAGAAAATATGACATTGCTAAGAACTACCAACTTTCAGATACAATAACATAAAAACTTGTTGGTGTATCAAAGTAAAACTTTATATTTTATCTAATTGAAGTGTTTACTATTAAAATAATTTAATTTTGTCTCAAAAATATATTTGTTTTGATATAGCCCCCACACAAAGGTAACTCGAGATTTGACTTCGTAACGCCACAGAATTCTTAAATTTCAACGAATTGGGCTGAAATTTGGTGATGATTTTATTTGTATCCGAAACTACTCCCATGCGATCCATGGTGGAGGATATATAAGATTCGGCATGGCCGAACATAATACGTCTTCACTTGTTTTCGTTCAAATCATTTTTGAGTACTCGCATAAATTACTTTTCAGCAGACTTAGTAACAAGATCATCATGCGTATAAAACAATACAGCCAAAATAACAACGACGCGCAGGAAAAGGAAGTTTCTCGAATAAATGTGGACGGCGAAGTCGACGACAGAATAACACATACGCATGAAATATTAAGCAATCGCCACTATTTTCTACGCCATCCTTGACTTTTCCTTTGTTGTTGTTACTATGAATAAATGTAGAATATTTTTATTAGTTTATTATACCGATCGACATAGAATCACTTTTTGAGTCGATTTAGCCATGTCTGTCTGTCTGTCTCTCTGTCCATGTATTCTTGTAATCAAAGTGCAGGTCGTATTTATGGTCCGATTGTGATGCAATTTAGCACAGTGATCTTTTTTGGCCCAAGGACGATTCCAATTGAAATTGGTCAAAATCGGCCAAGATTTAGATATAGCCCCAATATATATGTTACCTCCGACATGTAAGCGCTGTAGAAACTGTATTCTATATCAGATCAGTACGAAATCTGCCAGAGAGAGTATTCTTATTAAATGAAAGAACACTGCCAAATTCGGGGAAAACCAGTTCAGATTTATATATAGTCCCCATATACAGGGTGGATGATATGTATTGCAACCAACTTCAGGTTGCTATAATTTCTAAACCGCTAGTCTGATAGCTGACAGATTTATTTCAGTGACAGTTCATTTTATTGTTTACAAGCTTACAAAAGCATTTTGATCTATTGCATTCAGAAAAAAAGTTCTTCGTGTTGGAATTCAAGCGTGATAGTGTGATTGCTTTATATTTGGGTGGAAAAACACAAGTGGCTATCGTTAGAGCCCTCCAGCATTTAAATGTGAATAAATCTTTTGTTTCTCGTACCATTGCTCGTTACCGTGATACTGGAAGTGTTGCATCGCGTCCAAAAAGTGGACGAAAAAAAACGGTAACGAGAACGGATACAACACATATTAAAAAATGAGGTTGGACTAAAGCCATTGAAGTTCCAAAAAGTGCAAGAGCTTACCAATGCACAAAAAAAATTAGACTGGAAATAGTCAAGGAGTTGCTTCGCTTGCACGAAAGTGGCCAGTTACCGAATTTGGTTTTCTCCGATGAGAAGCCATTCCAAATTGAGCAGTTTGTGAACAAACAAAATGATCGGGTTTACTTGCAAAAGAGGTCAGCTGAAAATGTACACCTTCGATTGGCCACCAGAACTCAAGCGCCGCCGATGGTAATGGTGTGGGCCGCCGTAACGGCCGATGGTCGCTCCCCGTTCGTATTCATCGACCATGGGGTCAAAATAAATGCCGAATATTATCGGGAAAATGTTCTAAAGACAGTATTGAAGCCCCGGATGTTGGCTTTGTCGGCCGTTTGAAGGCCGATGAATCTTATCGCAATGCACATATTCGCATTGTTTGGGAGGTGTAGGGTATTATATAGTCGGCCCAGCCCGACATTCTGCCTTTCCTTACTGGTTTTAAATTAAATTAAATTTTTTTATTCAAGCACTACTTTCATACATCCTTACCACAGTTTAATTTTAATACAATCACAGTTCACGTCGAAGAAACAACGTTCTTCCTATAACATTTCTTATAACATTTCGCTCTCTTACATCATTTCTCAAAAATAAATAAACAACAGATTGAGACTATTGTCTACCTCGACTTAGTCTCAAACTTTAACAAATAACGCTGCTGCTCAGAGAAGAAAAGAGAGAGTATAAATAACTCTGAGAGCGGGAGACTCTAATTATAACTCATATAGAATAAATTTCAGAATTATCTTAAAAATAATACCATATGTCACAAAATTAGCTTACAGAGCCGACTTTTTTAATCTCAGCACAGCCTTAATTTTACTCCTCAAATTTTGTATACTTATAATTAAGTCCGATACGACTTCTATACAACATGGTATTAACGTACTAAATCCATAAAAAGTATTGACAAATTACTTAAAATAATGAACCTTATCACAAAAAAAAATTTTTTTCTTCATTTTTAAGACGTAAATTTAAAGATGGACGTGTACAAAACTGCAGATTAGAGTTTCATAAAAAAAGAAAGTAATAAAATTAAAGACGACACATACTTCAATCAATTATGCGGCCTCGGCATAAATTCAATAACAATTTGCATTGAAATATCGAACATTTTCGTGTTTTTTAAGAAATTTACATTGATATAAAGTTAAGTACAAATAATGAATGCAAATAACTTTATATTAATGAAAATTTTTTAGTATGATGACGAATTAAAAAGAGAACGCTCAAGCAAACATTTTTGAGTTAAATGGTCAAAACTGTTATTTATGTACACATTTAGTTCTAATGAAACTTTAATAACTCAGTCAAATGCATACGGACTTTTATGAGACCGTTTGCATTTTTTCCTTAGAAAAAAATAAGGGTCAGAATATTTTTTTTGGAAATATTTGACGAAAGTTTTTTTTTTAAAAATTGCTTCCCCCTCGATTTTCTTCAAATTTTCACAGAATATTTGTCGCACTCTCACAAATCCAAATTTGGGAGACTCAATATTTGTAAAAGTTATGGACGAAATACAAAGACTAGTCTGACAATTTTCGTCTGTTTTTGCAAAAAACTGCACAGTGGTACGAATTCAATTCCAACCAATTCTTAACCAAACAACAGATTGCGACCAAAATGTTTCTCTTCCGATTTCTAACTCATGTTTCTCTTCCGATTTCTAAAATTTCTTTTTGTGTGTGTTCTACTCGTACTAACTGAGGTATACAAAAAAACTTTTTACATCTAAGAATTATCTCGTATAGTTACCGAGATATCTGCAATTGAAAATTGAATTTTCAAGCTGTTCCCTTACCGTGTGCTAGTATTTTGTAAATATCGGAGTACAATATGCACTGATTTCAGCCGTATCAACATGTCTGGATGGGCAATAAAATTTCCTATATGACGAAAAATAGTTCGATATACCCAATAGTACAAACGTAATACACAATGCGCCAGATTACAAAAAATGGCTCATTGTGTCCTCTTTAAAACATAGTAAACTTTGCAAAAATCGGTTCAGCCGTTCGAGAGCAATTATAAATTTCGTAAAACAGAAAAACTATTTTTTTAATTTTTTTAAAATTAAAATGCACATGAAATTTTTTCAAAAAAAATTGTTTAAAAAAAATGATAGCGATATCTTATTTTACCTAACATTTTAGCCAAAAATAAACTACATAGGTCGATATTAAATATTCTGACCCATATCGATATCTCCATTCTAAAACAAGCTAAGTCGACTTAGCATGTTTTTAGGGAGATTGCATTTTTAATTTCTAAATATTCTAAATTATATTCAGTAAGAAATTGGTGTTTATCCGTCAACCCAATCAAAAGTTATTCACAAAACAGTAAAGGTCATTCGATTTTCATTATAAAGGAATTCCACACACTTTGATTGTTTCTCCTGAAGAACTACATTTTTGCACTTAGCATAGAATCGTATGGAGGTATCGATATTTAAATCAATTTATCAATTAATCTCACAAAATAATTGGTAAAAACGTTGAAACTTGATAGTACTTATATATACTTAAAAACTTCAACACTACTTTTACGAATCTTCTGATTCCATCACCACGATCATCTGTCGCTAGTAACACGAGCAAAATGGGCGAAGCTGCCACGCTCCTCTTGGTACCTCCCACACAAATGTACTATTTTGCACCAAACAAAAAATAAATTCATTTATGAATATTTTTCGGGACTGAAGGTGAGGGGATTTGTAAGTCGTAAGTCATCTAAGCAATGCCACTCATTCATGTACCTTGGCAGCATCATAAACGACAACGCAGGAACTAAATAGGATATACTACACCGAATCAAAAAAGGACGTGATCCTTTGCAAGCATTAGGCAATGTATGGCGGTCTCAGTTAATCTCAAATCAGACGAAAATGGGAATTTTTAACTCGAACTTGACGTTTGACGTCCGCCGTTCTGTACGGCTGTGAAACATGGAACGTAGCATTGACTGAGCTAAAGACATTGTAAGTTTTCATAAACATGTGACTGCGAAGAATCATGCAGCATTATGGAGCGCAACTAAACAGAAACCAGTAAGACAAGATATAAGAGAGCGCATACGGAAATGGATAGGACATACCGAGAGATGATATTACCAGACAGGCACTGGAATGCAACCTGCAAGAAAGCCGCTGAAGGGCTGCAAACATATGCAGAAAGCCAGTAGAGGCGGAAGCAGCAAGTAAGGGTCGAAGCAGGAGCGAAATAAAGTATTTAGCTTTAAATAAATCTGAATGGAATACGTTTGTTATGGCCCCATGCTCCTATCAGGGGAAAAGAGGAATAAATAATAATAAGCAATGTCTGTCCCTCTGTCTGTATGTATGTCTGTCTGTTGGATGGCGTGTACTATAACTTTTGAAAGGAGTGACCGCGTGAATATTTATACCCTCATATTAGTGGAGGAGGGTATATATCATTTGTTACGGACCAAAAGTGTAACACATCGAAGGAGTGACATAATACCCCAAGGTTGTTTGGCGGAAATCCGTTTTAGGACATTTTAAACCATTTGAACAATGTCTGTCCGTCTGTATGTCTGTTTGTTTGGCTGGAGCGTACGATAACTCCCGAAAGGAGAAATGGATTGACTTAAAATTTGGTATGTGATAATAGTTGTGATAATAAGAGGATGTTTCTATCTCAGGCTCAGTTCGAAGATGGGCCATATTGGTCCACACTTCTAGTACCTCCCCTACGAAGAATTAACATTTAGTGAAATACAGCTTCTTTAATAACTTCTATACTACATTCTCCAATATTCTGAAATCCCACAAATAGTGTTAGTTTATTGGTGGCTATCACCCTCACTTTAGTGTGACGAGGGTATAGTATATTAGGGATGTAACGAAAGGGATGTAAAGTGACTTTACCGAAAGCGAATAGTGAAGTATGCATTTTTGCGAAAGCGAATCCTTGGAATAAGCCAATAATAATTCCTTGGAATAATTCGCTTTCGCATATGCGAATTGGCCATAAACGTAACAAATCGAAGAAACTACCTTAATCCCAAATATGTTCGCCAGAAATCAGCTTTGGACCATTTTAAGTCATTTGAGCACTACCTTTTCCTATCTCATGCTAAGTTCGAAGATGGGCTATATTGATCCACTCCTTCTAGTATCTTCCCCCAAAGTGCTAAAATTTATACTCTAATAACATCTTAACTATTTGAAGTATCTACTGTTCAGTGAAAATATATGTATTTGATAAGCACCTTCTTGTACCTCTCAAACAAATTGACAGATAAATTCGTGTAATAGTCCATATTACGTTACTCACAAAGTGTGAAAATCCAGTCAAAACTTTTGATTCGTATCCCAGACATTTTAAAAACTGTCAATCCATCCTATTGGTTGGATTATATCTGCTGTAGCATTCTCTCTTTTCGTTTGCTAATATTGGTTAGGATAATAATTTTATCTCCATCTGTTCTATAATAAATAAAGTATGAAAAATTTTTCTTTATTGTTATCACATTGTTCTCTGGGTTGGAATGGATGTGCAGCACGCTTATTGACGTACATTGCTGCATTCGTAAAATCATATGGTTTTTGGTTTTATGCTCTTACATAAGTTAATAAATTTTATTGAAGTTTGTCTAATGTACGTAAGTTACGAAGTGAACTAATAAAGTTCTAAACATTATGGAATAACAAAACTAGTTTTATGACTTTCGTATGTCATAAATTCAATATGCTTAGTTCTAATAATGCTCACAAATAAGAGAACTGAAAGTACAAATATAATCACAGTGATGATAAATTAAAGAGAAGGATTTTTCGGTTATTATCTAATTGAAGGACAAGGTAATTGGATTAAAAAATCCTTTTTTTTGGAAAAAATATTAAATAAATTGTCGTCCATTTGAAGCTTCTCTGAAATGAAAAGTAAAAGCAGAAAATTGTCAATTAGGAACATTTTAAAAATTGTATTCAATAATTGAATATGATTTATTTTTAATATTTTCTTGCCGTTTTATTCCTATTGAACTGAAAAAAAATGTAAATTGAATAGAAAAGGAAAATAAAAATTCTGCGAAATTATTGGCAAACGATAATTGAAAGTGCAAATGTAATCACAGTGATGATAAATTCAATAGAAAGCTCTTCCAGGGATTATCTAATTGAATAAAAAGCTAATTGGATTAAAAATGTTTGCTTATCATTAGATGTTTGGAACAGGGATGGTCCGTCGTAAACTGTGACGTATATGACATACATTTGAGACGTATTCGACATACGTATACAACGTCGTAAACCTAATGTCGGAAACTTGACTTTGTCACTAACAGTAAATAATTAGCAAATCAATAGAAAAGAAAAAATATTTATTTTGAAATTTCATGTTTATTTATTGGTTCAAATGAATTATTTTTTGTTTATAAATTAGGTTTATTCTTCACTCGAATCTCTTCAATGCCTTCAAGGTTGTCTTTTTTCGCGTATTTTAAGTGAAAAGTAAACTTCCAGCAACTTTTTAGATCGTTCCGATTCTAATAGATTTCGAAAATCAGAATGCACATGAGACCAATTGGAGAAAATGCCTTCTAATTATGCAGTTGACGCTGGGATCATCAGCAAATGATGCCAATGCGTTATGTCGACTTTTTGCCATATTCCAGAATAAGTCAGGTCTTCTATTTTTTGAAGCAAGCACAGGAATGGGTGGGGTGCCAAAGTTTGTTGGAGAGCGGCAGACAAACTACAAACTTTGAAAAAATTGTCTCGTGTGAATCAGAACTTATATAAAATTTGAAAAAAAAACTGAAACTGAACGATTTATTGTTGATGTGAAGAAAAGTGAATTTTTATGATCTGAAAAGATGTGCGTGCCATTGTTGAAAAAGTAGATTTATCGCCGAAAGTAGTTGATTTTCCGATTTGAACTTATTAATTAAGGGTTGTACACTATATCATATCATTGCGTAAATATTGGTATTCGATCAAAAACATATATTTTCTCAAATTAAAAAAATTAAAAAATTAAGTTGTATCTCGGATTTCGGTTAGTTTTTAGATGGTGTCTACCATATTTTTACGTGAAGGGCTGAAGTCTGCAGCGTCCTTAGAATTGATATTACAGTTTACGACATTTCATACATTTCAGACGGGTTTATGACGTATGTGACGTTTACACCTTTCTGACAGTCGTAAACCTACAAAATAATGTCGTGGACCATCCCTGGTTTGGAAGAAATGTTAAATCAAGTATCGTCCTTTCGATGATATTTAGTAATTAAAACGAACCTGAAACCAGTAAGGAAAGACTAAAGTCGGGCGCTGCCGACTATATAATACCCTACACCTTCCAAACAATGCGAAAAGTGGCATTGCGATAATAATTAGGAATAATTGCTTTCGTTTCACCTAACATAGTACTTAGCGCCACTTCCTAATCGAGGCTTATTCCAAGGAGGAGTTGAAGATGTAGATCATAATAAAGAAGATTTGAACCTATAACCTTAAACTGAGCAGTATTCTTTCATAGATCAAAAATCGATAGGAACAAATAAAACAAGTAAGAAAGTTCAGTCGGTTAACCCGACTTATGAATCCCCTCACCTTAAGTACCAAAAAAATATTTATAAATATATATCATTTATTTTTTTTAATTAAATTATTATCAATTTAAATTGCTTTTAATAAGTTTAAGGTATGTACTGGTACTAAAGTTTAAAACTGTTTCTATTTGGTACAAAATGGTCCATTTGTGTGGGAGGTTCCAAAAGGGGCGTGCCAGTAACCGTCAAATTTTCTGTGAACTCTAGATACCATAAAAGCATTACACCGTACAAAATTTCAAGTATTTATGGTCACTGGTATTAAAGTTAAAATCTGTCAACTTTTGGTACAAAGTAGTCCATTTGTGTGGGGCGTGCCAACAACGGCCAATGGCACGCCCTTTTTGGTACCTCCCACACAAGTGGACAGTTTAGACCAAATGTAGACAGATTTTAACTTTAATACCCGTACATACTTTAAAAGTTATTAAATGCAATTTAAATTTATAATAATTTAATTAAAACAAAAAAATAAATTGACTAATAATTGTTTGGGCATCAAGGTGAGGGGATTCGTAATTCGGTTTACCCGACTGAACTTTCTTACTTGTTTAAATAGATTTTTATCAACTTCTGTCAAAAACATAATTTCTGCCAAATTATATATAAATCCGACGTAAAATTCAGTTTTAATAGCACTTAAATACTAAATAGGCAGAAACATTTGTATCTGGCTATACCTAAATCTTAACCGAGTATACCCAAATTAAGCAGTATTCGTTACTAAAATGTGGAAGTCACACCACATATTGATATTGATATATCATATATGAAACCACATATTGTCCACATCCATATCTTCCAATTCGGGCTATAAAAAGTTCCTTATTATCTCACGATAGTGAACACCATTCACAGTAACTGCCTTACCGGCCTCATTTCGAAGAAGTATGGCCCGATGACGTCGCCAGCCCATAAGCCGCACCAAACGAACTGGGTGAGCATGCACAGGTGTTTTCACATCTCCTACAGACCCGGTTTGCTGAAATTTGCGCACAATTCTCCCAATTATGGACACATTTGGTCGATCATGCTGATCAAAAAAACATCACGAAGTGCACGAAATGCATTTTGATTTGAACGCCCATTTTCGTAAAAGGCTTAAAAAACTTTAACGCGTTGCTCGATTGTGTATCTTTCCGTGGTTCAAATTGAGTTAGTCTGAAATTGAGAAATGTCAAATTAAATACAGAAAAAAACTTGACATTTAGGTGTGGTTCACATTCAACATCGGCCCTTACAATCTAACCACCCTTTACATATGTTTGTGTTTTTATTGTGATAGCTGCCGAAGATGACCAGCGATTTTGATCGAAATATCGGAAATTAAATAAAATAAATAATTAATACATATTAAAAAGACCACTATCTTTTGGTTTAAACGACTATTTAGCCAAACGATAGCAAATAAATAAACGTATTAACGGTAAACAATACACCCAAAGAATATAAGTAATAATTTAATATGATATGAAATATTTTCTTTTAATGCTCCTTTTCGAATTGAAAAAGAAAACTTAAATTCTGAAAATTACTTGCATAATTTCATTAACATATGTATGTATACGGGGTATGTAACTAAAGGTAAGGTGTACTTTCTTCAACCAGATTTCACAATTTCGTAGTGATTTTTTTTTTAATTTATTTTTATTTGCAATCTGTCAATGTGCTTAAAGTTATCAAATTTCCTTAATGTTATATTTCATTAAGCAAATTTGATAACTTTAAGTACATAACAGGTTATTGCGTACAAACCGTACACAATACAATTTTCTTTATAACAATAACATTAGTTTTTAAATACTCGTATCTAATTCAATATTTATACAATAATAAGTAACAATGTTATATCTTATATCTCGTAAAAGATAAATCTGGTACATGATGACGTTTTAGCCTTCTTATTTCATTGCTGTTCTCTAAAAGGGATATTGCCAAAGGGTTAGTGTGATTACTTCATTTGTCAAGGTATCGAGAATTGAAGTGTGAAATTTCTTCTGGAACTGTAGGTATATCTAGATCTCTATGGATAGCATTATTTGTGACAAACCACGGAGCATTTGTTATACTTCGTAATGTTTTAGATTGGTAACGCTGCAGTACTTCAATATTAGAATTGCTCGCTGTTCCCCACATCTGAATTCCGTAAGTTGTATAAGATAACTTTATTTGAAAGATCCAGCTGTGATTTTGGGCCTAGAAGCTAATATATCTTTGTTTTTATATTTAAAGAAGTTCTCTTAGTTTTAATGTGATTTTTCCACGTCAAACCACGATCCAAATGCAATCCTAGGTATTTAACATCGTTGCAGTGAGGAATTTCATTACCATTAAGAAACAAAGCAGGACAATTTCCTCTTCTCATTGTAAAAGTAACATTAGCAGATTTTTCTGTGTTAATCTGGATTATCCATCTATTAACCACATTTCAATCTTATATATCACTGATTGGCAGAATTAAGGCAGAAGCCTCGTCTTTACATTGGTGAGATGTAATGAGCGCTGTATCACCTGCAAAAGTGGCAATTGTTACATTTTCAGCTTCGGGCACGTCAGAAGTAAATATGGTATATAAGGTGGGACCCAATACGCTCCCCTGGGGAACTCCCACTTCAATTTGTCGTATACTTGAGAACTCATTATTAATATTCACATAAAACTGTCTATTAGCCAGGTATGACTTCAGGATATGATAATATGGCATCAGAAGAAAAGTTTTGATTTTGCACAGTAGACCTGGGTGCCAAACTTTATCAAACGATTGTCTCACGTCTAGAAATACAGCCGAGCAGTATTCCTTGCATTCCAAAACATTCCTAATTACATTTACAATGCTCTGGCATTGCTCTGGTGTTCCATGATTATTGCGGAATCCAAATTGGTATTGTGGGATTATATTGCAGGCATCTAATATTATCTTCATTCTTGTTAGAAATAATCGTTCAAAGACTTTAGAAAACGTAGTCAAGAGGCTTATTGGATGGTATGAAGTTATGAGATTCTCCGATTTGTTGGACTTTAAAATCTTTTTAACTTCTGCACATTTCCATTGACTAGGGAAGTGGTAAAGTCTAAATATTGCGTTAAATATAACTGTTAAAAATATATATCTTTTTAGTGGTAATGATTTTGCCACTGTTGAATCATACCCTGGTGATTTTCCATTTCCAAGCCGGGATACTTCACTCCTCACTTCTTGTACTGTTATTGGCCTAATCGGAAGGTCCATTTGACAAGCCGAGTCTAAAAATACCTCAATTTCTTTGTCCCTTAGTAACAGAGGGATAGGGTTTAAATGTTTGCTCCAAATGCTTCGAAAAAGCTTCAGCTTTGGTTTCGCTGGATCTACACCAAGAACTATTTTAATTTTTTACAGGAGAATTCCTCTTGACGAATTCCTCATCATTATTTCTAATATTTAATTTCTTCAGATATTGGCTTGTTCTTTCATTTCGTAGTGATGATACATATTTTATTGGGTTTAGATATGAATCCTGCCACATTGACAGAACGGAACTTATGCTATGCTCGTATCTCCCAGTTGGAATAGTAAAAAAGTAAAAACGGCATTAAACTCACTGCCCGGTGTGAAACGACAAGACTACTTTTCTTGGTAAATAAGAGACAATTTTCGATATATTACCCACATTTTTAGAAGAGTGCAATGTTTTTGATGTGTCTACTGTTCAGGGCAAAATGGGCGTATTCGTCAATCCACTTCTGCTGCCTCCACACAAATTGACAGTTTCATTGGAACACAACACTCCCACACACTTCTGCAACATTTTCGTTGCCCTTTTCCCGAAAACGAGGTTTATACCATTCGAGGAACTACAATAGTTCCACCTACAAAAGGTAAATATTTCTAAAAATTTTTCGTCGACGGAACAACATTTTTTTCAGAATTGAAATCACCATAACTGTTTTAATATTTTGCATATTGGACCAAATTTCCAATGACTATAGTCTGAAAAAAAGGAAAATTTTTTGTTAACGTTGTGACATATCCCTCCCAAGTACCATATAACATTACTCGCAAAGTGAGTTACTAGGTTTACTAGAATGAAGTTTAGTAACTGTTGTTAAAACAATTAGAAAAAAATTGATTTTTTTCACAAAATTCAAATTTACTGGTTCTAAAAATTCAGAAAAAATAGAAAAAAAATGCTTTTTGAAAAAAATCATTGATAAATGTAGGAATTAAAGCCTTTTGGTAGAAGGGAATTCAACAATCTAATGTTTTTATATATCTCTATTGTGAACGAGGGCATATATCAGTTACTACGGGCCACAAGTGTAACACATCGAAGGAGTGATCTAAAAGACCATAAGAATATTTGGCGGAAATCCGTTTTGGATCATTTTGAGTCATTTGAGGAATGTCCGTCCGTCCATCCATCTGTCTGTCTGATTTGTGCTCACGATAACTTTCGATAGGAGTAACTGATTGCCTTCAAATTTGGTATGTGTTAATATTTTCTTCTGTCTCTAAGGGTAAAAATTTGGTGAAATATTGATTCTATTATAACTTTGATAATACTTTGGAACCTTCCTTCAGGGTAAACTCGTAACTTTTGGAAAGTATTCAGTGCCTGCAAAGTGTTTTGTTTGTCATAACCGATACGGAAAATATACAAAACGTTAAATGTTATACATTTTATGTAGATTTGCATATATCATCTTTGGCGTAATTTAGGTCAGGTTTATCTATATATATATAAATTGACGAGTGTATGTTACGGTATGGACTCCAAAACGTCTGGACCGATTTTGATGACATTTTTCTGGAATCTTCAGATAAGCCTAGCGGGTGAAATAGGCTATGTATGTTCTTGATTGAAGGGGCGTGGTCCCGCCCATATAAGCCAATTTGGAGTTATCACTTTTGAGAGACTCCTATTGTCCGTACCTAATAGATTAACGAGATTCCTTCTGGGGTCCAACTGGAAGTAGCTGGGAATCTATGTGATTGGTCCAAAAATGGGCGGAATCGGACCAGTGGGCGTGGCCCTGCCCATATTATCCACATTTTGAAATTGAGATATCTTGCATAATTTGGTAGCGAGAGTGCTGTAATTTTGTGTATATGTATCTGGTGGCAGTCTACGTTATTGGTCCAAAAGTTGACGGTATTGTACCAATGGCTGTGATTCCGCCCATATGAGCCATGTTTTGAAATTTATATATTTTGAGCAGTCCAAAAATGGACGGGATCGGAAATCTGAATACGAAAAGGGGCATCGCGAAGATAATTTGGAATAATTGGTTTCGTTTCAGTTAACAATATACTTAGCACCAAATCCTCATCAAGGCTTATGTCAAGGAGGAGTTCAAGATGTTGTTTAGAACACTGTGCAACAATAAAATCTTTCCCGAATGAGACCAATTTGACATGATAGTATCAAAACCCCCAAGAGTTTTTTGAAGTTAGCTCGAATTTTTGTTTTATAGACTTTTGAAGTTAGTCTATTTTAAGTCAAATTTTCAGACTGTTTCTATATATTGGCAAAAGTTAATATAAGCGGTCACATGTCAAAACAAAAAACAACACGACATCCGTAATAATCCAAAAATGCATAAAACATAGTGGAGCTACCGGCTCTGGAGCCTTTGCCCTCAAAAAAGGACCTAAGGCCCAGAAATATACGATATGATACTCAAATGAATGAAAATTCCTTAGGATCCGAAAAAGTAAATAAAAATTCTCCCAAAAAAGTCCCTGGAGGTCCAAAACAACATAATGTATAACAAATAATAAATTAAAAGATGTGAGGCCTTAAATATTAAATTCTAATTGTTTAATATATGCATTGATACACTCCATTGGAAATTTTTGGTCTCTACGGGACTTTTTGGGTCTCCAAATTTTATGACCTAGTCAAAGCGACTGGATTTATTCTTTTTTGGAATCTTGTTTACATTTCCTTTCATTTGAGTACCATTTCATCTATCTGTGGGCTTTAGGATATTTTTGAAGGCCACAGGGCCCGTTGCTCCACCTGGTATTTTTTTTGGCATTTTGGGAGTCACTTCGGAGGCGGTTGTGTTTCTTTTATGTTTTGACATTTGCCCGCTACAATGCACTTTTGCCTTGACATTTGACTAAAAATATACCAAATTCAAATGGAAAACACTTAGGGGTTTTATTATACTAGTGGTGTACTATGGTGTCCAATTGGTTTCGTTCGGGAAAGATTTGATGACCCAACATTTGTTGCACAGTGTTATAAACTAGATCTGAAACATTTACCTTATTCGCATCACCATCAGCATAATAAAAGGACTGTAAAATTAAAGGTTGCCATTGTCACCGACAATTTATTTCTACATTATTATCCAATTCTTACAATTTATAGTTTAAAACATAAGATAAATTCTAAAATTTTTTTAATCCTTTGTCACCTATTTCTCCGAATTCTTCCTTGTATCCATATATTGGTTATCTTAACTATTTCAAAATAGTAAACTATGCAGACCACATCATAAACATCTTCACCATAAGGATATTGTTAAGGACTTGTTTTCTTAAACGTTCAAACTTTGAGAATCCAATCCATAACCGAAGGAAACAGCCGTTACTTAAATGGAGACAAATAGAATAAACGACAAAAAATTGTTTTCAACAATTTCTTCCTGTCCTAAAGAAAAAAAGGAGAAAAGAAAATACGAATTAAAAATTCTTAACTTTCACATAAATTTAAAAGACATGAATTCTATAAAGACAATGTTTTACAATCATAAACTTTGGAAGAAGTCAAACAAAAAGGCACTCAAACACTTACAAATTCCAGATACGAGGTGGGACAGAAGACAATGTTTTTTTTCTTTATTCATTCCACTTGGGAACATAGGGCTTCTACAAATAAATTCCATCTTACGCTTTCATTACAAAATGTTTTTACTTCATCCCATGACTTGTTTAAATGTCTTATTTCAAGAGAAACAGTTCTGCGCCATGTGTTTCTAGGACGGCCTGGTAGTCTGGTGCCTTGAGGGTTCCAGTCTAGGGACATTTTGGCGATGCTATCGGGACCTTTTCGTGTAGCCTATCCATTGTTCCAGAGCTCTAAGTTGGTAATTGGTTTGGCCAAAAAATACGGCAGATGATGCGTAAGCATTTCTTTATGAAAACTTGCAGTCTTTGCGCTATTGAGAATATTTTGCATACAATTCTGAGGTTCTTGCTAATGAATAGCTGTAAACTTTGGCTCTCGCTTTGTTGAGCCTGCTGTTTACGCCTGCTTCTGCGCCACCGTATGTTGCCGTTGTACTTCTAGTAAGTCCATATTCACACTTGCAATTTTTTATGCAATTCTCTTTTGAAGTTGCATTTGCGTTCAGAGAATGTATTCTGTTTCGACATTTTTTTCATCGTTCATTAAAATTGATAAAATTCATTAAATTTCATTAAATTGTATGTATGTAGCACAAATTTACATATTTTGAACCGACTGCGTCCCTCTCCCACAAACACTGCAATTTTGCGGGGAGCAATTGAAAGTGCGAATATGGACATAGCAGAAGCTATCTACAGGGTTGCCCATATTCGACGGACCCATGTTTTTTTAAAAAAAATCAAAGAAAAAAATAAAAATTTGGCGGTTGGCAATCTTAATCATTTAATTTGTTCCAAGTAGATTTGTTTACATCAATTTTTGAATATGATATCTCTCAAATGGCCGCCTCTGGCGTTGATGGCGTATTGTGCACTTTTTGCAGCATTTTCCATCGTTTACGCCAACATTTCGGCCGGAATAGCGGCTATTTCTTCACGAATGTTGTCCTTGAGCTCTTCTACGGTCCTTGGCTTGTTAACGTAAACCTTTGACTTCAAATATCCCCACAAGAAGAAGTCAGGCGGCGTCAAATCGGGCGAACGCGGTGGCCAGTCCAAATCACCACTTTTCGACATCAAACGGCCCGGAAACAAATTCTTCAGAAAATCGATTGTTATGCGACATGTGTGCGGTGGAGCGCCGTCTTGTTGAAACCAGAACTGCCTCATACGCTTTCGACGAATAATTGGCATCACAAAATTGGTCATCATGTCGCGATAACGCTCCTGGTTGATGGTAACAGCATGGCCATTTTCGTTTTGGAAGAAAAACGGCCCAATGACCGTTTTCGCACTAACGCGAAACTGTGACTTTTTCGTCATGAAGAGGCAATTCTTGAATCTCCTGAGGATTTTCAGTGGCGTAAATACGGCAATTTTGCTTATTTACGGTCCCATTCAATGTGAAATGGGCTTCATCGGACAGTTTTTTGAGTTTTTTTTTGAGTTTTCACAATTGACTTCTTCTGTTGAATGTAAATTTCAACTATTTCAGAGCGCTCGCGTGGCGTGTATTGTTCCATGGTAAAAATCTGCTTGGACTGACGCTTCAAACGCGGTATGTCATTAAGCGATCTGACATCTCTGTCAAAAGTTATGGCGTTGCCAGATGGGTCCGTCGAATATGGGCAACCCTGTACATACTCAATTGGTGACCTTTTAGCATTATATTTATTTATTTATGTTTAGTTCTAAGCTATATTATAGATATTAGCACACTTTTGTCCTCTACTATATACAAAATGTAACATATTTTATGTGACCCAATTAACACACTGTCACTGACCACAAATCAATGCTTATGTTTATACTTATAAAATGTTTAATATGAACAAAGTTGATTGTACTCACTTATTGTTTACGTCAACATATTTTGCATAGTAGTCATTTTATTCTTGCTAAAATTATACAATAATATGTAAGTTCCGTATTTCCCATGCAAAATTGCTTACTTTACTATTACCGACCTAGTATATTATTGAACTTATGTTGTGCTCATTATTTCAGTATAAATAGATAATAAATTACTGGCATTCGACCAGTTAAAATCTTTAAACCATCATTCACGATTGTTTTATTAACTCACTACCTGCCTTTCAGTTACAAGTGCTGGAAAGGTACTCAATAAACAAATTGGTGTCAATTCTGATGCAACATCTTAATTGGTAAACACTAATATCAGTGCAATATACAAAACATTTTGGTGACCCCGACGTGATAAAGTCAGAGGAAAACGACCAACAAAGGCGTATGTCGCAGTATTTTGTTGTTTTGCTACGAAAGCAGTTCACTTTGAACTTGTGAGTGACTTATCGACGGATGCGTTCATAGGTGCATTAAAACGCTTTATCAGTCGACGAGGACGTTGTCAGAACATCTACAGTGACAACGCAACAAACTTTGTTGGAGCCAGCAACAAGTTAGCGGAACTTGCTGATTCAGTGTTTTCAGAAAACGGGAAGGAATCAATAGTATCCACATGCAGCTCAAAAGGAATAAAATTTCATTTTATTCCGCCTAGAGCTCCGCATTTTGGAGGGCTTTGGGAAGCCGCGGTAAAATCAGCAAAACATTTTGGTGACCCCTGTGAAAAAAGGACATTATACCCTTTATCCAGACATCAGAGAAAATTCCGAAGCATCGGAGATTAGTCCTGAGTTTAATCCTCAAGCAGGACGCCATACGCAAATCATTGTGCATTCTTTGTGATCCAGAGGCTAAACCTTGCAGTCAATTCATCATACCAATCAGTGAAGGAGCTTAAAGGATCATGGCATCAGTAACCGAGTTATTAGAATTCCAAAACTCAGTTGGTGAAAGCATTCAACGGATAGTACGTAATTTCAAGAAAGATTCAGCTGATAGGAAGGGGAAAGCTTCCTACTTTGAGGAACGCTACCGAAACCTGACCATTGAGTGGGACAAGTTTAATGAGGCGGATGGAAAATTGAGGATCTTGGTTGACCATCCATCGGATGTTGAATACTTTAAAAGAAAGTATTTCGACCAAATACAAGCGTTGACTGAAGAATATATGAAAATATTTGAGACGGAAGCGAATCGCCTGAATAAAGCCGAATCGGAAAATCTCCATGGAGCTCAGGCTACGAAATTACAGTTTCCGCTGCCAAATCAGACAGATTTGATAAATAACGACGAAATTGGGATTGAAATGTCTCCTCAAGCAATACTCGGCAAAATCAAGGTTTGCATGGCAGCTTTAAGGAGGTTTATTTCATCGCTGTCTGGTGTCAGTGGAAATGAGCACGAACAATATTACAAAGTGCGAATTGATACAATTAATAAATTGTGGAGTCAAGTAGAGGAGTTATATGATCGATCGTGGGATCAAATTGCAAATCCTTTGGCTGCTGGCTTAAATCAAGACGATTATGACAATCTCAATGACATGGTTCTTCAGACATTGACAAAGCTACAAGTCATGTCAAATCAACTAAAGAGTTCCAGATCACCGACATATCAATCATGCACGACAACATCATTTCCACTTCCGAAGATATCAATTCCGAAATTTGATGGCGATTACAGTAAATGGAGCCAATTCTACGACCTGTTTCTCCATATGATACATGAACAGCCTATACCTAACGTCCAAAAAATGTGGTATCTTAAGGCTAATCTTTCAGGAGAAGCAGAGAGATTAATTAGCCATCTTTCTACAACGGAAAACAATTACATGTCTGCTTGGTCGATGTTACAAGAACGATACAACAACAAAAGGGTTCTTGTAGCAACGTTAGTCGACAAAATTATCAATCAACAAACAGGTACCTCGAATGCCTCTGCCATCAAGGCTCTACACGACACAACTCGTGAGTGTTTATTGGCATTAAACAATCTTGGAGTAACCACGAGTGCGTGGAGCCCTCTTCTCTTGCAAATTTTGATAAAAAAGTTGGACCGTAATCTGCATATCAGATTCGAGCAGTCACTAGATCAGCCAAAGGAGTTGCCGAGCATTGACACTCTGCTCTCTTTTCTGGAATTCCAATTTCAGACAATGGATTCCGTCGCCCACAAGCCAGCACAGACTTCAAATAAAACTGTGTCGTCAGCAGTCACAGCTGATAAAAAAGGAGACAAGTGCGATTGCTGTAACCTAAGCAAACATGCACTATACCGCTGTAGAAAGTTTCTACAGTTATCAGAAACAGATAGACTGAGATATGTCCAAGCGCAGAAGCTATGCGTTAATTGTTTCAGAAGGGACCATTCCTCAAAAACTTGTTCATCAAGCTCATGTAAGAAGTGTAACAGGAAACACAATACGCTGTTACACTTGGGAGCAAATAATAAAACATCACTAGGACCAAGTGATGAATCAAAAACTAGTTATCAATCTCAACAGGAAGTAAAAAGTGGCGCTTCCAACGCAATTGTGACATCGGCATCAGCAGATATCTTGTCGCCCCGCAGGGAATATGTCTTGCTAGCAACTGCTAAAGTTAGAATAACAGCGGCTAATGGAAATTCGGCTGAGTTTCGAGCAATATTAGACTCTGGCTCACAGGTAAACCTTGTATCTGAGCGTTTAGTACAAAGGTTGCGCCTTTCAACGTCGGAATCCTCGTTGCACATTAATGGTATTGGTAATGCACAAAGGAAAGCATCGAAACGTATAAATGTGAAATTGCAGTCAAGGAACACCGATTTTGCAACAAATTTAGAAGCATTTGTCCTTCCAACAATAATTCCACCTCAACCAAACCAGCTTGTTGACATTTCAAGTTGGAATATTCCAAATGTTAACTTGGCTGACCCATATTTCCACCAACCTGGAAAGGTTGACGTTCTTCTCGGAGCAGAGTATTACCTCAGTCTAATACAAAATGGTAAAATAGAACTTTCCAGAGAACTTCCGATTCTCTTGAATACGTCGCTTGGCTGGATTGTCAGTGGTAAAATAACACCAGATCAAAAAACAAAAGGTACTGTGACATGTGCGGTTTCCACATCCGGAATAAGATCTTCTGATAACGACTTATTGAATGATGTTATCGAACGCCTATGGAAAATGGAGGATGACGGACCGTATGAGAAGAGTCTTTCACAAGACGAAAAGCAGTGTGAAATACATTTTGCACAAAATGTCCAGATTGACATTTCAGGACGTTTCATTGTAAGATTGCCTTTTCGTGAGAATACTTCTGTGTTAGCAGATTCTAAGGAAATGGCCCACAGACGATTCCTCAGCCTTGAACGCCGTCTGCTAAAGGACCCCATTACCAGAGCACAGTATGTTAAGTTCATGGAGGAATATGAGCAAATGGGACATATGACGGAAGTAGACATTAATTCAATACTGTTCCCTAACTACTTTATTCCACACCATTGTGTTTTAAAACCAGAGAGCACGACAACAAAACTACGAGTTGTCTTTGACGCTTCCGCAAAAACTTCGTCTAATTATTCGCTCAATGACCTGATGTATATTGGACCAACTGTGCAAAGTGATCTGTTTTCAATACTAGTGCGATTCCGGTTTCCTCGATATGTGTTTACTACGGATATTGAAAAGATGTATCGGCAAATACTGATACACGAAGATGATAGGAGGTATCAAATTGTTTTGTGGAGGAAGGATACTTCATCTCCCATAAGGTATTACCAGCTAAACACGGTTACCTACGGAACGCGGTCTGCTCCATATTTGGCCACGAAATGTCTGCAGAAAGTTGCCATAGAAAATGAGATTCGATATCCCTTAGGAGCCCAAATGCTCAAAGACAATTTTTATGTAGATGACGGACTTGGTGGATCGAATTGCTTGGCCACAGCTGTAGAGTCCCAGCGACAATTGATTCACATTTTAAAGAAACATGGATTTAATTGTCGGAAATGGAGCGCAAATCATGTTCAACTTCTGCAAAATATTCCACAAGAATCCCGTGAAGTTGACCTTGATTTTAACAGCAGTGATAAGGAGTCCATTAAAACTCTGGGCCTGATATGGCTACCTAAAACTGATCACCTTTGCGTTAAGGCAAAGGTAGAACCAGTAAACATCTCGACCAAACGCACAGTAAGTTCTGACTTGGCAAAACTTTTTGACCCACTTGGACTCTTGGCTCCCGTTGTAGTGAAGGCAAAAATATTCATCCAGCATCTGTGGCAGCTGAGACTAACATGGGATGAAGGTCTTCCGTCAGACCTCAATGCAACATGGTCAAACTTTCGTGAAAGTTTGGCTACGCTTAACAACCTGCTCATATCGAGACACATATTTAAGGGTAACATCCCTGTAAACAGTCAGCTTCATATTTTTGCGGACGCCTCCGAAAAGGCATTTGGAGCTGCGGCGTATATTCGAGCGACATTCAAAGATGGCAGAATTATGTCACGTCTGTTATGTGCAAAATCTCGCATAGCACCCATCAAAAAACAAACTCTTCCGAGGCTAGAACTATGCGCCGCGTTGCTAGCTGCGGAATTATCATATCGTCTTCGGAAGGATATTCAAATAAACGACCTGCCTATATTCTTGTGGACGGATTCTGAGATTGTGTTATCATGGATAAATTCACAGTCATCAGCATTCCAAACCTTTGTTGCTAATAAAATATCACAAATTCAAACGCTAACTCTAGCAGAGCAGTGGAGACATGTGAACTCGAAGGATAACCCAGCAGATGTTCTTTCAAGAGGGTTATCACCAAAGGATCTTCCACAGTGTCATTTGTGGTTTTGTGGACCACTATTTCTTCATGGCAGACAAGAATGCTGGCCTACAAAATTCTTACCAAATTTACAAATATCGACTGATCTAGAAAGAAAAAAGAATACGACGATGGTATTGACTGCTTCAATTGACAACGATTTTGTGTATAACATCGACCACAAGGGATCATTCAGAAAACTTCAGCGGGTAATGTCATACGTCATCCGTTTTATTCAACATTCTTCGGTCGAAAGGCACCAAAGATCAGATCTCAAGGCATTAAATCCTCAGGAGCTTGATGCAGGGCTTATAGCTATTGTACGTGCTGTTCAATGTGCGGATTTTCATGATGAACTACAACAGTTAAAGAACAAGCAGGATATTGTGAAGCAGAGTTCCATTAGCAGTTTATCGCCTTTCCTTGATGAGAAAGGAATCATCCGTGTTGGAGGGCGATTGGAAGAATCCTCTCTACCTTATGAGACAAGACATCCAATGCTTCTCCCATATAATGATACATTGGTCAAATTGTTATTCAAGATGATGCATGATGAAAATAAACATTGTAGTCCACAGGCTTTATTGGGAATAATAAGGCAGAGATTCTGGCCAATAAAAGGCAAAATAACGGCAAGAGCTACAGTGCAGAAATGCTTGAAATGTAACAAAGCTTCACCTAAATTATGCCAACAAATAATGGGGAACCTTCCTCAGACAAGAATCACACCTGCCAGACCGTTCATCAATGCAGGCGTAGATTATTTTGGTCCACTATGGATCCATTATAAAGTCAGAGGAAAACGACCAACAAAGGCGTATGTCGCAGTATTTTGTTGTTTTGCTACGAAAGCAGTTCACTTTGAACTTGTGAGTGACTTATCGACGGATGCGTTCATAGGTGCATTAAAACGCTTTATCAGTCGACGAGGACGTTGTCAGAACATCTACAGTGACAACGCAACAAACTTTGTTGGAGCCAGCAACAAGTTAGCGGAACTTGCTGATTCAGTGTTTTCAGAAAACGGGAAGGAATCAATAGTATCCACATGCAGCTCAAAAGGAATAAAATTTCATTTTATTCCGCCTAGAGCTCCGCATTTTGGAGGGCTTTGGGAAGCCGCGGTAAAATCAGCAAAACATTTGCTAATCCGAAGTGTGGATACAGCTTCATTAACGTATGAAGAGCTTGAAACTGTTATTGTGGAGATAGAGGCGATATTAAATTCCCGTCCTTTAACACCTATGTCAAACGATCCATCAGATTTATCAGCGTTAACTCCAGGTCATTTATTGATCGGTGAAGCCCCTACAGCTCAAGTAGACAGCGCAGCAACTTCCAAGAAGCTGTCACTATTGTCAAGATGGGAACTAGTATCTCAACTCAAGCACGAATTCTGGAGACGATGGTCCAGTGAATATCTGCACGAGCTACAGCAACGACATAAATGGAAGAAGCCAGCTACCAACATGAAGACAGGAGATTTGGTTATCATTCGGGAAGACAACACGCCAATCATGAAATGGCCGTTAGGACGAATATCAAATGTTTATCCCGGCAATGACGGATCTATACGAGTTGTTGATGTGAAAACGGCATCTGGCACATACAAAAGACCAATACATCGTCTTGCATTACTTCCTGTTGAGGACAGTTCAGAACCTAAACCAGAACAAAGTCTATCTCCGGACGATTCAGAGACAAGTCGTAGCGATGAACCTAAAAGGAAAAGGATACGATTGCCAGGAAATAGTGTATTCACAACGTTACTAGGAATGCTGCTGATCATTCCAATTGCTTTAGGATCTCCGATAACCAATGATAAGTTTGGATCCAAAGTAGGTATCCACTTTGAGGAGATTGGATCAACTGCAGTCTCCACAAGTCAATGGAATCTGTTCGTATATTATGACTTATCCACATACTGGGTTGATACCAAATTTTTAGTCAATGGCACCAATTCAGTGCAACAACTTTGTTACAAAATGGAACCCAATATATCATGCTTTAACATAATAGAACACTTTCAACATCTTGAAACTGATCTCAATCTGGATAATAAGTTGTTATATAAATCACGAAACAGAAGAGGAGCCGTTGATTTCGTCGGGAACATCGCCCATTCTTTGTTTGGCATACTAGATTCAGATTATGCTAAGGAAATGTCATCAACAATCACAAATCTTCGGAATGATGACTCATTTATCCTCAGATTGTTAAAGGATCAGACCTCAGTCGTTAACTCAACAATGAATATTATGAAACAAGGTCTGACATCCACTAAACTCCAGTTTGAAAATCTTCAAAGGAAAATTAATAAGATCAGTAAGAATGAACAGAAGTTGAATGAAGAATTGTACCAAATCAAATTATCTCAAATCTTCAACATAGGCGTGATGCAGCTCTCCCTTATCGCCAACAGCTTACAAAAAATTCAATCATGTATCTTGGAAGCTTTGACTGACACCCATCAAGGAAAAATCAACCCACTGTTACTAACTCCAACACAACTAGAATCCGAAATAAGTCAAATTAAAATGCATATATCTCAATCTTTGGAATTACCGGTTCCTGAGGATGACTTGTTGGAACTATACAAATTAATGAAAATTAAAGGTGGACTTGCCCAAGATCATGTGGTTTTTAGTATAACCCTACCGTTAATCGATCACGAGAAATTTAGGCTTTATAAACTTATTGCTATTCCCAATCGCTTAAATAACTCTATGGCAGTAATAGAAACTTGCAGTCCTGTATTAGCAATCAACATTAATCGAGGACACTATTTCCCGGTTCCATTCTCTCAACTTAAAAGGTGCGATGTCATCAGCCAGGATGTTTTTATATGCTACGGGTTTCAATTGCGATATACATTTGGAGCAGAAGCCTGTTCATGCGAAATCAATCTATTTCAAAACTATACTCAGCCTGTATGTCCTATAACTACGCTTCAAACAAATGTAACTTGGATTCCCCTGACACATAAAAATCAATGGATATATTCTACTGTATCCACTACTCAAGCAACAGCAGTATGCGAAAAGGAAATCATTCCCTTAACATTACAAGGATCGGGATTATTAACCATCAAACCTGATTGCATCCTCAAACATGACTTCATCCATGTATCAGGTCAACAATCTATATCCTCAAAGTTGTTATCATCATATACAAGTCTCGGAAACATTTCTGAATTATCACACCAGTATTACCCACCAAATAAACCCATAAACAAAGCTAATTTTTCATCAATGAGCGATCAATATGCACTACAATTGAGCGCGTTAACAGAGATGCAAACTAAATTAGACTCAATACACAAATCTGAATTTGAACATCATGTAAACTCCAAACATGGCATCACTGTTGCCTATTCCGCATTAATTATCAGCACGGTAGTCATTATCATCATAACATGTAGAACATTGTTACACAAGAATTCAAGAATAGCTCGGATTACTGATATGCCACAACATGAGTCATCCCGTCAGGAATCCCAGCCACACATCTTTGGACCTACCCCAACCCCGCGACAGAGTTTCACAATCCAAGTTTAAGATCGTTGAGATGACCACACTTAGTTGACCGATTGGTCAACGCGGGGGAGAATGTTTAGTTCTAAGCTATATTATAGATATTAGCACACTTTTGTCCTCTACTATATACAAAATGTAACATATTTTATGTGACCCAATTAACACACTGTCACTGACCACAAATCAATGCTTATGTTTATACTTATAAAATGTTTAATATGAACAAAGTTGATTGTACTCACTTATTGTTTACGTCAACATATTTTGCATAGTAGTCATTTTATTCTTGCTAAAATTATACAATAATATGTAAGTTCCGTATTTCCCATGCAAAATTGCTTACTTTACTATTACCGACCTAGTATATTATTGAACTTATGTTGTGCTCATTATTTCAGTATAAATAGATAATAAATTACTGGCATTCGACCAGTTAAAATCTTTAAACCATCATTCACGATTGTTTTATTAACTCACTACCTGCCTTTCAGTTACAAGTGCTGGAAAGGTACTCAATAAACAAATTGGTGTCAATTCTGATGCAACATCTTAATTGGTAAACACTAATATCAGTGCAATATACAAAACAATTTATTTATTTATATGAATTACAATACAAAGTTAATTTATATTCTAATTTTACAGTCCAGGTAGAAGCCGGGTGACAAAGACCATGTTGCTTGTAAATTTTTGTTGCGACAGACCATAGCCTCTGGTGGGAATCGAACCCACGACCCCCAAACTCATAGGCGAGCTCGCTACCAACTCACCTACTGGGGCGCTCAGCATTATATATTCTGTTCTTTTGTTGTTAATTCGCATGGCCTTTGTTTTCTTGATATTTATCTCAAGTCCAACATTGCGAACTAGTCTTTCCGGGTCTTCCATTTTTAGATCCTGTGCGTGAGTAGACAAATATCATCCGCATAGTCCAAATCCTCGAGTTGTCGTGAGAGGCTCCACGTTATGCCTTTGTCAGTCTATAATCATTATCATCATTCGAATAAAAAAATGCAAAATCACCTATACAGCATTGAACGTTAGCTCAAATCTGAATTAAATCATCGCCCATTTTTTGGGCTTTTATTAATTTTGCTGCTTGATCCAACCTGCATGAAATGATATATGATAAATTACATTTATAACTTAAAGATAGGTTAACAATTCCATTAAAAAAATATTGATGGAATATAGGTTATAATTGAAATATTTCATTGTCAAAAATATTGCTCACTCACTTCAAGGGTGCCATAACTCAAAATAAGACTTCTACCATTTAAATAGTATAGAAATTGACAAGAACAAAATTATATTAAAATATCGCGAAATTTTTCAATAGATTTTTTCCCCAAATCGCTTTATTCTTATCAAATTCTATACTAAGTAAATGGTAGAAGTTTTATTTGAAAATTAATAAATATAAATAGAAACGTTTACACAAGGCGCTTTTTTTTATCAATTTATATAATAATTTCAATTGTTAGACTGATACCAATAATTACTCTTTATAGCTATGCATAACTTACTTTATCGATCCAATGTCTTTAGAAATAGTCAAGGAAAGACTTGAAATGTTCATCTGGAAAGTCGGTACTAATTTTGCGTTTCAACATAACAATGGTAGTTTCGGCGCAATCATCTGATAATAAAGTCAATGCCATAAATCTATAAAAATACATTGAAGCACTCTTGTTACTCCTAAGTACTTACAGTTAACCATAACGAAAAAATAAATTCTTTATTAATAAGATTAGATTAATTAATAATGGCCCAACAATTCTTTTTGAGTCTTTTTACATTTTTCTACATTTGGGCGATTATTTATTATGAATAAAAAACCACAAACCAAATTGTGAACAATTGCCCAAACACGAGTGAACAAACACACAACATTTATTACAGGGCTGTGGAGTCGGAGTCGGAAAATTATGGTCGACTCCGACTCCGAGATGTAATGTGCAAAATGTACCAATTATGTGATAGCACTTTTGCACTCAACACATTTTGGGAAAACAATTTTGGTAAAAAAGAAGGATAAAATATTCGAAGCTTTTAACCAAATATTTAAGTATGCCAAAAATAGCTATAACGTTAATCAAACTATAGAGTTTTTATGTAAAACTGTTTTAGGAACGCTCTGATTATATTTAGATAACAAAATAAGTATTTTTACAAGACTATACACTATTCCTAAGCGAGTATACAACATGTAAGGAAAGGCCGAGCGAAGCCAAATACGTGATAAAACAACACCTGGTTAGAGCAGAATAAGCTCAGATATTGTAAATATAAATATGAAATATTTACCTTAAAAATTGGATAAATAAATTCTACCCAATATATTATAATAAAAAAATTGTATGTGAAATACAACTTCTATAGCGTTACATGGTCAAATCTAAAGAAACATTTATATCGGGGGGCAATATCGACCTGTACCGATTTTCACCAATTCCAATGGGTTTCCTCTCTTGTGTGAATGAGGTCTTATTGTCAAATTTTACCAGGATCGTAGGGAAATTTCGACCTGTACTTAACGAACAACTTAAGTTGGACAGCTAGTGATTCTGAGCAGAACGGTATATTTTAAGGTGTAAAATTTTTAACAAATCTGCCAAAAAAAAAACAAATTTATAACCTCATGTTCCATAGTGTGGTGTAGGGAATAATAACTAACGAATAAGCTGCTTGCCTGAAGGAAACATAATTTCCAAAAATTGCGGTGTATTAAAACAGAGGCAGTGACTGGTGAAAATTTTATAATGATTCCATGTTAAAAGAATTGTCATATTAGTTGCAACTTGCAAGTCAAGCGTCGATAAATACATAATACAATTTTATTTAATTGCTGGTATTGTGTTTTTTTAACCAAGCTATATCTTATATTCAAACTCACGTCTTAGAACAAATATAATTTCAAAAATGTATGTTATTTGACTGCCGGAGCTTGGAGCTTGAGTCGGAGTCGAATTATTTTTAAAATTCTTCTCCGGGAGTTGGAGTCGAGTAGTTTTGGCTCGACTCCACAGCACTAATTTTTTGTCAATATTTTTGGCGAGTTTCCCTTGGGCTATTATTGGCATTTGTTTCTATTTAATTTTTGCAATATACAGCATATAAATGAAGCACTTGGTCTTATATCAAAAAATCGTGACTAACAAAAGCACAGACCAACAATAAACAACAACAATATTGCATATTCATTGATTTTATTTTAGATATACAATTAAAAAAAAGCAGAAATTTCGGTATAAATTGAAAAAATAAATACATAGTTGGTATATGGACAATCATTAAGACAAAGATGTGGGCTGCAGTAAAGACTCGTAAGGTCATTTTAGATCAGTCCATTTATTATTACTATTTTGTATTTGTTTTGGAATAAAATCTGTCCACGCCAAGTTCCTCAAATGGCGTTAAAGAATACACTATGCCACAAAAAAATGTTTTTGTGTACGAGACCTTAACAGTTTTTTTTTGTATAGATTGAGGCATGGTAAATATTTTTAGTTAATTTTTTTTTTTAAATTCCAATTTGCATGGATCGTACCTTTAGTATTTAGACCATATTTTTCGATGTATAGATCGATAAAGCCGAGATATTATTTAAATTAAAGGAATGTATGAGGGCTGGAAACATCACTTTCACGTAGAAGCGAAAGTTTCGTAAGTGTCGTTAAAATAATTAGAAATAATTAGATTTTTTTTTAAAAAAAACTTTTTGCTGCCACCAAAAAACCTATAAAAAATATACCAAAATTCGCACAAATTTAGCTTGTTTCATTTTTGAAAGCTAGCATTCTAAATAATAAAACAGGACCTATTTGTAAAAAGTCTATGGATAAATGTATTAATTATGACCCATATTTAAAAATAGGGAAGTTAAAAAAATAATTTTTCATATTTTAATTTTGTGTGGTACCAAAAGGTTTGTTGCAATAACGCTCATTTTGGTACCATCACTTTAGTGATAGGAGGGTATATCGTCGGTTCAATGCTATTTTGTTCCATACGCCATTTTGTATGGTCAGAGAAAAATGCAATTTATTGTTTGAAACGGGACTAAAGATTTATCCACTTTTTATTCTATAGGGTTCTCCACAGTGTTTGTATGATTCTCATGCATTTATGTATATGCCATTACATTTAAAAATAAGCAAGTTATAACAAATTTTGTACATTGCCTTTTGGGCCCATATCCGCTTTAGTTCTAATATTTTTTCGTATTTGTGCTACATGGACCACAAAGGGGGTCAGTATGGAAGGAGAGTAGTTTACATATTGTGATCGAGAGAACGTAAAATATTTAGTATAAAATAATAGGGCGATAGGAAAATGGAGACATAGAACAAAAATTATTTCCCGTAAATCAGAGTTAAATAGATTTACCTTCGAAAACTGTAGGAGATAGGAAAAATTGTTGCAGATTCTTAAAGAGCATGATTGAACCCCATATTATCAACTCTTAACTCAAAAAAAAAAAGAAAAATGGCGTATGGACCAAAATCGCATTAATTGGCGATATATCATTTGTTAGGCACCAATAGTGTAACACATCGAGTCAGTTTTTGATCATTTTAAGTCGAATGAGCAATGTCCGTCCGACCGTTCGTTCGTCAGTCTGTCTGTATGTGTGTCTGTCTGCTGGCTGGTGCGCGTAATAGCTCTAGAAAGCAGTAACCGATTGGCTTCAAAGTTGATATGCGGTAATATTTTTCTCTATCTTCGGCTATGTTCCACTCCTTCTAGTACCTCCCCCACAAAGGGTTAATATTTAGTAAAATATTTTTATTAACTTATACAGTACTTACTAGAATCTTCTTAAATTCCATACATAGTATTAGTTTATTAGTCTCTAAAACCTCAAGAAAATTGGGCGAAACTGCCACATCCTTTTTGGTACCTACACAAATGCTTATAACTTTAATACCAGTGCATACAAAAATACTTGCAATTTTGGATAGTGTAATGCTTTTATAGTACCTAGATTGCTGACAAAAGTGGACGACATTGACACGCTCCTTGAGGTACCACCCACACAAATGGACCAATAGGTACAGCTTATAAATTGAATACCAGTGTATACAAATACTTGAAATTTTGTACAGTGTAATACTTTTATAGTACCTAGAGTCCAGAGAAAAGTGGTCGTTATTGGCACTTCCCTTTTGGTACCTACAACACAAATGGACCAATAACAGATTATACCTTTAATACCAGTACATACCTTAAAGTTATTAAATAGAATTTAAATTGATATAATTTAAATAAATCAACAAATACATAAATTTACGAATATTTTTTGGGACTCAAGGTGAGGGGATTCATAAGTCGGTTTACCCGACAGAACTTTCTTATTTGTTTAATATACTATACAATCAATACACTGTACAAAATTTAATTTTTTTAAATTCCATTTGTATGGGAGGTACCAAAAGGGCATGGCGGTAACCATGGCGGCAAAATGTTTTCACCCTCACAAGGTTGTCGTATACCTTGGTCGGATTACCCAACTAACATTTTCATACTTGTTTTGTATATGTATGGGTGAGTCTAAATCATGGATAAACTTTGAATAAATCAGTCTTTACCTTTTGTCGCACCTTATACGAAAGACAATATGTATGTATGTGTGTATAATAACCATACCAAGTTATCGTGCGGCTATGGATGCTTCTATGTATGACAGGGTATGGGTATGAATTGGTATGTGTGACATACACGTATGTCTGTGTTGCCAACACTTGCACACATCTTTTGTTGTTACGGCCATAACGTAGACACACAACCTGAAATAGAAATAAAGAAAAAAGTATGAGAATACAATGACATTGTCTCTCACATCGTTAGCCTTTTCACTCTAGACTTGCACATACTCGTACATAGACCTTCAGACATACATACGTGCGATACCGTCGTCGTTGTTATGGCTGATGTCGCTTTAGACACTGTCGTTTCCTTTCGCTTCTACTTCTGACTGGGCTTTAACAATTATTTACGATTTTAATTACAAACTTTGTTGTTGTCTGCTTTTTGTATTTTTTCTTTTGTTTTTTATCCTTTTCTTTATGATTGTGCATATGGGTAAGTGTGTGTATGTGCAAAATAAACGTTTTATATTTCTTTCAACAGCAGTTTTTACGTTTTGTTTTCTTTGCCAATTTCATTGGCTAGTCTCGGCGTAGGATACTTTGTGTATTAAGTTTAACTTAGCATTTGGTACAACTTACAATTGTTGATACTAAGTGTAGTATGGTGGATGGTTTTGCAACATTACTTTACTTTTATCTAATCACTTACTTGCTGTGATATCTGTTAAACAATTTTTTTTTTGATCAGACTTATATACTCGTATCTCACTTAATTTTTCTGTTTTAAATTCGACGCCTGGATGCCGGTCCTTCCGTCCATTTTGCTGTTTTAACATTGTTTCCAAAGTTTGTTGTTGTTGTTTTTAAAAGTGCATACTTTTAGTACCCCTAACCTGAAATCTAAATAGATATCATATCACTTCTAGATATTAGCACAATCATATACATATCGCTCACTTACTTCACGAGTGAACTTAAAATTGAAAATTGTAGTCTTAAACATTTTGCAGATGTAAAAAAAGTTAATCTTAGCGAAATTTAGTTTATAAGTAAAAAAACAAATTTGGATTATTCCAGCTTTTTTAAACATCTTATTTCATGTTACTTATATTTTTATACGCGCTTAATGACACATATCTTTCAGTTTTAAGACATGTCACTCTGAAATTAATTTCCCATTCCAGAAAATTCTATGTTCAAATAAGCACCTATGATTAATTAGCATTTTAAAACGTTTTTGAGACATCTTTCATAAAAAAACAAATATTTGTTTAGCATATCAGGGCTCAGAACCCAAAATGAAAGCTTTTTGAAATATATAACAATTATTTTTTTCCTGTTTTAAAGATATGCTCAAAAGTAAGAAATTTTTAAAAAAAAACTTGAGGTGAAAATTATGATGGCTACCAGGGCCGTGCGCAGGATTTTGTTTTGAGGGGGCGAAGTTGCTACGCCCCTTTTGGTACCTCCCACACAAATGGACAATTTTGAACCAAAAGTTAATAACTTATAACATTATTACTAGTGCATACAAAGACTTGAATTTTTGTATAGTGTAATGGTTTAGTGGTACCTAAAATACAGTGAGCATTATTGCCACGCTCCTTTTGATACCTCCCACACCAATTGGCCATTTTGTACCAAATGTTACCAGCTTATAACTTTAATACCAGTGCATATAAATACTTGAAATTTTGTACCGTGTAATGCTTTTATAGTACCAAGAGTCCAGAGAACAAGTAAGAAAGTTCAGTCGGGTAAACCGACTTATGAATCCCCTCACCTTGAGTCCCAAAAAAATATTCGTAAATTTATTTTTTTGTTTAAATTAAATTATTACACTATGCAACAGATGAACACTTTTTGAAAAATACACGAACCTGACTGTATAGCTTCGATTCTACTACCAAATGGTAGTATAACCCTATACTTAGTTTCGCAAGATTGGTGACCTATTTTTTTTTATGGGCCTCGAAAGATTCGGAATATCAGTAGACCCCTTGAAAAAAGGTGTCATCGGTTTTTGAGCAACAGCTACTTCAGACTTGGTGATAGCGCTAAACTATATTTGGCAATAATGTAGCTAAGAATACGTTGAACAAAGTCTGTTAACATTTCATGCCAAAAAAATGTTGTTTTCATGCTCTTTTTTTTCCAAAAACATAGGATTAAATTTATTTTTTTACACTTTTTTCGGCATAACTTTAAGGGATCGCTGATTTTTTACTAACAATATCTGGCAATATTGTAGCCACGGTAAATCTGAACAACTTTTATAAACAAATCAATACAATCTGAACGTGTCTAGGCACCTTAAATTGCTCAAAAATCCACATTATATAAGTATTTCACTGTTATGTAACAAAAATAAATTTTTCTGGTATGGGGTATGTTCAGCAATTTTATAGAAAATATTAAGGCCAATATTTTTGTGGAAAATTTTAACCCTCTAGCTCCCCCACATAACTGTAATTTCTGGCCCCATTTTAACAAATCGTAAAAAACACCTCTTAAAAGGGAGAGGGCGGGTATGAAATGTTCTAAAAAAATGTTTGCCATAAAATTTTATTATATGTGTCAGAACACACCATAGCTCAAAACATAACACAAACACCAAAAAAAGTCAAATTCCTGATCGTGTATCAATGTTAGTGGTACGATCTAGTGGTTGAAGCAATGAAGATACCAGTAAAGAACGTTGTTGACAGGAATTTGGCCGTTTTTTGGGTTTTTGTGTTAAGATTTGGGTTTTAGTGTGTTCTGACACTTATAGTAAAATTTTATGGCGAACATTTTTGTAGAACACTTCATCCCCGCCCTCCCCCTTTTAAGGGGTGTTTTTTACGATTTGTTAAAATTTTCCACAAAAATATTGGCCTTAATATTTTCTATAAAATTGCTGAACATACCCATTACCAGAAAAATATATTTTTGTTACATAACAGTGAAATACTTACATTTTTGGGGTACAATGTGGATTTTTGAGCTATTTAAGGTGCCTAGACACGTTCAGATTGTATTGATTTGTTCATAAAAGTTGTTCAGATTTACCGTGGCTACAATATTGCCAAATATTGTTAGTGAAAAATCAGCGATCCGTTAAAGTTATGCCGAAAAAAGTGAAAAAAAAAAAAATAAATTTAATCCTATGTTTGTTCAACGTGTTCTTAGACTTTGTTCAACGTGTTCTTAGCTACATTATTGCCAAATATAGTTAAGCGCTATCACCAAGTCTGAAGTAGCTGTTGCTCAAAAACCGATGACACCTTTTTTCAAGGGGTCCACTGATTTTCCGAATCTTTCGAGGCCCATAAAAAGAAATTGGTCACCAATCTCGCCAAACTGAGTATAGGGTTATACTACCATTTGGCAGTAGAATCGAACCTATACCGTCAGATCCGTGTATTTTTTTCACTGTTGCACAGTGCTATCAGTTTAAATAGCTTTATTTATTTAAATTTAAAGCTGGTTACATTTGGTACAAAATGGTCCATTTGTGGAAGAGGTACCAAAAGGGGCGTGCCAATAACGGTCTCTTTTCTGTGGACTCTAGATACTTTAAAAGCATTACACCGTACAAAATTTCAGGTATTTATATTCTTTGGTGTTAAAGTTAAAATATGTTAACAAAATGGTCAATTTGTGTGGGAGGTACCAAAAGGGGCATGCTAATTACGCCCACTTTTCTGTGGACTCTAGGTACTATAAAAGAATTACACTGTACAAAATTGCAAGTATTTATATGCACTGGTATTTCATTTATAAGCTGCTAACTTGGTGCAAAACAGTCCACTTGTGTGGGAGGTACCAAAAGGGGCATTCCAATGACGCCCATTTTTCACTGGACTGTAGGTACTATAAAAGCATTACCCTGTACATAATTTCAAGTATTTTTATACACTGGTATTACAGTAATAAGCTATAATTTTTGTGGAAAATGGTTCATTTATATGGGAGGTACCAAAAGGGGCGTGCCCATAACGCCCACTTTTCTCTAGACTCTAGGTACTATTAAATCATTACACTGTACAAAAATTCAAGTATTGTTATGAACTGATATTAAAGTTATACGCAGTTAACTTTTGGTGCAAAAAAGTCCATTTGTGTGGGAGGTACCAAAAGGGGCGTGGCAACTTCACCCATTTTTCTCGAGGTGATAGCGACTAATAAACTAATATGTACTATGTGTGAAATTTCAGAAGATTCGAGTAAGTAGTATAGAACTTATTAAAAAATCAATGTTCCACTAAATGCTAACCCTTTGTGGGGAGGTACTAGAAGGAGTGGACCAATATGGCCCATCTTCGAACTTAGCCGGAGGTAGAGAAAAACATTGTCGTATACCAAATTTAAAGTCAATCGGTTACTGCTTTCGAGAGATATCGTGCGCACCAGCCAGCAGACAGACAGACGGACGGACGGACGGACATTGCTCAAATGACTTAAAATTACCCAAAACGGATATCCGTCGAACATACTTGGGGTCTTAGGTCACCCCTTCGATGTTTTACACTTTTGGTTCGTAGCAAATGATATATACCCTCCTCTCTAAGGTGAGGGGATAAAAATGGGCTTTATTGGCACAGCCCTTTTGGTACCTCCCACACAAATGGACATTTTTGTATAAAAAGTTAACAGCTTTTACTTAAATACCAGTGCGTACAAATACTTGAAATTTCGTACAGTGCAATGCTTTTATAGTACCTAGAGTCTTGAGAAAAGTGGTACCCCCACACAAATGGACCATTTTAGACCAAAAGTAAACAGCTGTTTAATATCAGCACATACTTTAAAGTTATTAAATGCAATTTAAATATAGTAATTTAATTAAAACAAAAAAAAGATATTTTTACTAATATTTTTTGGTACTCAAGGTGGGTTTACCCGACTGAACTTTCTTACTTGTTTTTTATTAAATCACTGGTTGGCATTTTTAATGCATATAAGAGTACATATATTTATAGTGATTAACATTTAAAAATACTTCGGTAATATTTTCATTAGGAAATGTATTAATCTAAATCATATATTAATTGTACTATTAATGTTTTAATAAATTGACGCGACGAGGCGAAATAACAAAATCGTCTAATACTGCGTTAACATCTACTGGAATGTCTCGATGAATATTCAGGGAAGCCAATCCATTTAAACGATTTTCAGTCATAGTTGTACGCAGAAAATTTTTCAGCCGACGCAATGTGGAAAAAGAGCGTTCGTTTGTCACTGTAGTCACAGTTAACACCGCCATCACTGTCAATATTTTGTGAACGTTTGGAAATGCATCTATATTACATATATCAAGAGCTTCCAGGGAATTTCTGACATTCTCCGCTTCAATTCTTCTTCTCCAAAGCTTCACTTCACTAATCCACACTTCAAAAGAACTATCAGGTAAAATTGATGAATATTTTCAAATAATTTTTTACAATTTTCTTCATTTAGTATTGCCATTTTAGATAGAAAAAGACATTGCAAATTTGACAAAATTCCACGGTGTTTCAAAGAGCGATCTTCGAGACGAGTGATGAATAAATCTAGATATGGAATATAGGTCGAAATATTGTAATATTCTTCAATATTTGTTGCATCAACATTGCAACGATGACTTTGTCGGGCCTCAATCCTAGGTTTCTTGATTTGAATGTCTTGTTCTTCACAAAATATTTCAATAGGCGAAAAAATCGCTCCAAAATACATTCTGCTTAGTTCTTTGCCTTTTATTAAAATATTGTCGAATATCCATCCTGTTGTAGCACTGTTACGAAATTGAATGTTAAAATTGAATGTCATGTGTTCACCGTTACATTTTCCGGAGAGTATAGCCTTTGAAATAAAACACACATATATATATATGATATATCTACCATCATATGCTACAATTTACTATATTGTAGACATACAACTTTAAAGTAAACAACGGTTACATTTTTAGTCTTTGATTTACATTTTGAACAGGAAAAACATTTTAAACGTTAAAATCAGTAGTAACAATTTCTAATTCCAAACCGTTTTGGTGAGGGGTTGATAGATAATTAACATACGGAGCTGACGGTGCTTCTCTTCTTCCAAAATCCGTACGCAATTTTCGCACACATTCTGCAACATTACCATGATTTTCAAAGTAATGTCGCAATATTCGCAATATACACATATTCGTTCAGCGGAAGGATAAAACTAATTATCTGTCAAATCAGACATGAGTTAAGTGTTACCATTCACGAAATAAGCACTAGTTGAAAAAAACGTTAGATGGCGGACCCTTTACAACTGAGTAGCACTCATTTAGTAATTTTACATTAGCAATAAATTCTATGCCTAATAATAATTAATTAACAATAGCAAGCAAAGTTGTTGAGATATAATACAATAATTACACTCTATTTTAAGTATTTTCAAATGTTATGTTGCTAGGTCCATGGGAATAGTCCTCTGCAGTCTCCTGGTGGCATCATAGTTGTGAAAGATTTTCCTTAGGTCGTGATTTGCTTGGTCCTGTAATTTATTGGCATGCTTCCGAGCGCTGATTGACATTTCTTCCACAATTGGGTTCACTCTGAGATCTCTATGTAGGTCGCTATTTCTGATATACCATTGGGCCTTAACTGTGGTACGTAAAATCAAATTTTGTGTTTTTTGAATTTGTTCAACTTCATTCTTCGCTGCACAGCCCCAGAGCTGTATGCCATAAGTCCATGTTGGCTTAATAGTTTGGTTGTATAAAAGTAATTTATTTTTTATGTATATTCTATTATCAACTAGTAGCCAGTAAATTTGACTAAACTTTAATTAAATTTCCTTGTTTTTTTCTTCAAGTTTGGTGTCAAGATTCATTCCCAAGTATTTAACATTATTTACATATGGTATTCGTGTGTTGTTTATTAGAAGTGGCGAGTATGATGTGCGCTTTTTTTGTAAATGTAATGTGGATGGAATTACTTTCGTTTATTAACATCCTCCATCTATTGATCCAGTTTGTAATAGCGTTTAAGGTTTGTTGGACATTGCTTGTTGCTTCTGTCTCAGTGTTTGCCGTGATAAGGATAGCTGTGTCATCTGCAAATGTGGCAATAGTTGCGTTGGTTGGACTGGGAATACCTCTATATATAACAAGTATAATATTTGGCCGAGGGCACTACCTTGAGGAATACCTGCATATACTGTTTTTAGATTAGAGTACTCATTTTCAAGCTTTACACGAGTGTGACGGTTGCTTAGATATGAGTTTAGTATTTCGTAAAATTGGTTAGGTAGATCAGTATAAAGTTTAAACAGTAGACCTTGGTGCCAAACTTTTTCAAAAGCTTGACCTATGTCAAGGAACACTGATGAGCATGTTTGTTTGTTTTCGATTGCCTTTTCTGCGACATCAACGATTCGGTAAACTTGCTGGATCGTAGAGTGTTGAGTTCTGAATCCAAATTTATGAACTGGAATCTGCTGTCTCCTGTCTATTATTTGTTGAAGCCTTTGAAGTAAAATATTCTCAAAAATCTTGGAAATTATTGGAAGAAGTGATATAGGCCTATATGATGTTAATTGGTGTTCGGGTTTACCTGGTTTATGTATTACTACTATTTCGGCCACTTTTAATTGAAGTGGGACGTATCGTAATCGAAAGCATGCATTTATAATATACAATAATTTTTTAAGGCTTTGTTTGTCAACATTTTTATTTTACGCATATCAGGTCATAAACATGACGAAAACATTGCTTATTTTAAAAAAATTAACGGATAAATGTAAAAGTTACGACTAGACAGCGAAATATATGCAATTTCATATTGTTATTCGATGGTTGTACATCAAAGCCGATAACACACAAAGGTTTTTCGTCAAAAAATTATGTAATATACACCTAATTTGTTTTGCATATTTTATGCAAGCTGCATATCTGCATTAATCGTACATAAGGAAATATATGCAAACTTATGTATATTTAAAATTCACTGTAAATTCGATATTTTTATACCCTCACTTTAGTGTGACGAGGGTATATATCATTTGCTACGGAAAAAAGTGTAACACATCGAAGGAGTGACCTAAGACCCCAAGTATGTTCGGAGGAAAACAGTTTTGGGTCATTTTAAGTCGAATGAGCAATGTCCGTCCGTCTGTCTGTCTGTCTGTCTGTCTGTCTGTCTGTCTGTCTGTCTGTCTGTCTGTCTGTCTGTCTGTCTGTCTGTGTGTCTGCTGGCTGGTGCGCACGATAACTCTCGAAAGGAGTAACCTATTGACTTCAAATTTGGTATGTGGTAATATTTTTTTCTATCTCCGGCTAAGTTCGAAGATGGGCCATATTGGCCCACTCCTTCTAGTACCTCCCCCACAAAGGGTTAAAATGTTGTGAAAAATTGATTCTTTAATAACTGCTATACTACTTATTCGAATCTTCTGAAATTCCACACATAGTATTAGCTTATTAGTCGCTATCAACTCGAGAAAATTGGGCGAAGTTGCAACATCCCTTTTGGTACAGTGTAATGTTTTTATAGTGTCTATAGCCCTGTGAAAAATGGGCGTTATCGCCACGCCCCTTTTTGTACCTCCCACACAAAATGCCCAAATCATACCACAATTTAATATCTCATAACGTTTTTACCTGCGCACATAAATGCTTGTAATTCGGCACAGTGCAATGAATTTAAAGTATCTAATGTTCAGCGAAAAATAGGTGTATTTGATAAACCCCTTCTGGTACCTTGACAGAATAATTCGAGTAATATTCAATATTACATTACTCACAAAGTGAGGGTATACCTTAGTCGGTTTACCCGACTGAAACTTTCTTACTTGTTGTTAAAACAAAATGTTTTAGGAATCTTTTAATTTTAATTTAATGTCAATTCGCGTCGCCTAAGATCTAGACATCGTTACCTTAATTCTGAAAGGCCGTAACAGACAACCGACTGAAGCATTCGCTTTGAAATTTGCTGCGAGGGTAGTTATTCAAAATAATATTTGAAAAATTAGTAAGTAAAGATCTTGTAATTTTAATTTCGAATATTTAAATAATATGCGCTTTGTTTTCATACCAAAAAGTTAGTATAAGTATAATAAGACATTGTGTATTCCTTTATAAACGTATAATTTCTTTGCCTTTTAATAGGAATTTTAATACTTAAATATAGAACCTTTTATGAAACTTGACGTTGAAAAAGCTCACAAACGTTGATGTAGTCGATATTAGTCCGATAGTCATTAAAGCATTGTATAAGTAACACAGCTTCTCCGTTTTCTTCTTAAACTTTTCAAAAAAAGCAAAGTCATCATACAATGTTGCTTGCATTTCGTTTTCCGATTCTGTGTGTGACATAAATCCAAATTTAAATTATTTGACTCATCAATATAACAACTTATATTTCAAACCGAATCAGAGGTATCTGGCTGTTCTGTCGGGATTTAACATCGCAAAAAAGTCGAAGCTATTTGTCTTTCCGTTCTTGAACGTATGCTTGAAGTGTTCTGTGCTACATGGACGACTTATTAAATGATTTGCTATACTTCCTGACTTTATTTATTACATCATGATATCAGGAATAAAGCCAAAATCATTTTCAAGATCAGTGAATTCATATTCACTTTCAAAATATTCAGAACAACTGACAGATTTATCCACCTCATCGTTGTTATTTGTTGCGTCTTGTATAAATGGTATCTACAACAAGTAGAAAAAGTATACCAATACTTTATTTTTAACAATAAATAAAAAAACCGGTTAACCGACATGGAACAACCGGCTTTCTCGGTTAACCAAAAATGAAATTTTTTAAGAAACCGGTTACGGGTTTGGGTTGCAAAACCGGTTAACCGGATAACCGGTCCCGGTTTTGGACATCCTAGCCAAGACTTAAAATAAGCCTTCATTCTTTTAATTCTGCCCACGCGTTTTCTCACTACACCATTTTCATTGTTCCAACTTCGGCACATTTTTATACCCTACACCACACTGTGGTACAGGGTATTATGACATTGTGCATTTGTTTGTAACGCCCAAAAAGAGAAGAAATAGAACCATAGTTTATTATACCGATCGTCATAGAATCAATTTTTGAGTCGATTTAGCCATGTCCGTCTGTCCGTCTGTCTGTCCGTCTGTCCATGTATTCTAGTAATCAAAGTACAGGTCGCAATTATGGTCCGATTGTGATGAAATTTAACACAGTGCTCTTTTTGGCCCAAGGACGATCCCTATTGAAATTGGTCAAAATCGGTTCAGATTTAGATATAGCCCCCATATATATGTTACCCCCGATTTGACATGTAAGCGCTGTAGAAACTGTATTTTATATCAGATCAGTACGAAATTTGGCAGAGAGAGTTCCCTTATTACAGGAATGAACACTGCTCAATTCGGGGAAAATCGGTTCAGATTTAGATATAGTCCCCATATATATGTTTCACCCGATTTGACATGTTAGCGCTATAGAAACCGATCTGTACGAAATTCGGCAGAGAGAGTTTTCTTGTCACGTGAATGAACACTACCAAATTCGGAGAAAATCCGTGCAGATTTAGATATAGCCCCCATATATATGTTTCACCCGATTTTACATGTAAGCGCTGTAGAAACTGTATTTTATATCCGATCAGTGCGAAATTCGGCTGAAAGAGGTTTCTTATTACATAAAGGAATACTGCCAAATTCGGAGAAAATTGGTTCAGATTTAGATATAGCCCCCATGTATACTTTACCCCCGATTTGACATGTAAGCGCTGTAAAAACTTTATTTTATATCCGATCAGTATGAAATTCTTCAGAAAGAGGTTTCCTATTATATGAATGAACACTTTTAAATTTGGAAGAAATCGGTTCACATTTAGATATAGCCCCCATATATACGTTACCCCGATGACATGTAAGCGCTGTAGAGACTGTATTTTATATCCGATCAGTACGAAATTCAACACTTTTAAATTTGGAAGAAATCGGTTCAGATTTAGATATAGCCCCCATATATACGTTACCCCGATGACATGTAAGCGCTGTAGAGACTGTATTTTATATCCGATCAGTACGAAATTCGACAGAAAGAGGTCTTTTTACGTGAATAAGTATTGAGGGAAAATCGGTTCAGATTTATATATAACCTCCATATAAATGTTCCTCCTGATTTGTGATCAAATCGCTATAGTAGTTGTACTTTACTTCCGATCATTAAAATTGTCCAGAAAGATGTTTCTCAATTTAGGAACGAATAATGCTTAATTTTGCGATTATCGGTTCAGAATTAGATAATATGTTCCTACCCATTTACCAATTATTCCAAATTTTTATCGCGGTGTTAGGGAGGTGTAGGGTATTATATAGTCGGCCCCGCCCGACTTTCTGCCTTTTCTTACTGGTTTTTTTTTGAAAAAAATTGTTTTTTTCGTCTTCAACAAATCAATTATTTTGTAGAGTTCAGTTATCCTACAAGGTTTCAACGAAATCGGGGATGGCGATGTAAAAAAGGTGTTCGTTTTCACATAGAATGATCAATATCAAAAATATACCTATTCCTGAAATATGAACTTGTTCGGATAACCCATGTTGTAAAAGTAGGGAAATTAAAAACAAGTAAGAATGTTCAGTCGGGTAAACCGACTTATGAAACCCCTCACCATGAGTCCCCAAAAAAATATTCGTAAATATATTTTTTTTGTTTTAATAAAATTATTGTCAATTTCAATTGCATTCAATAACTTTAAAGTATGTACTGGTATTAATGTTAAAAGCGGTTTACTTTTGGTATAAAACGGGTGTGCCAATAACGGTCACTTTTGTCTGGACTCTAGATACTATTAAAACAGTACACTGTACAAACTTTCAAGTATTTGTATGCACTGGTATTAAAGTTAAAAGCTGTTAACTTTTGGTACAAAAAGATCCATTTGTGTGGGAAGTACCAAAACGGGCGTGTCAATAACGGCCATTTTTCTCTGAACTCTAGTTACTTTAAAAGCATTACACTCTACAGAATTTCAAGTATTTGTATGAAATGATATTAAAGCCATAAGCAGATAACTTTTGGTGCAAAATTGGTCATTTGTGTTGGAGGTACCAAAAAGGGAGTGGCCACTTCGCCCATTTTTCTAGACGTGTTAGCGACTAACAAACTAATGCTATGTGTGAAATTTCTGAAGATTCGAGTAAGTAGTATAGAAAGTATTAAAGAATTAATATTTAAATAAAAGTTTACTTTGTGGGGAAGGTACTAGAAGGAGTGGACCAATATGGTCCATCTTCGAACTTAGCCGGAGATAGAGAAAAATATTACCGCATACCAAATTTGAAGTCAATAGGTTACTCCTTTCGCGAGTTATCGTGCGCACCAGCCAGCAGACAGACAGACCCAAAAACGGATTTTCGCCAAACATAATTGGGGTCTTAGGTTACTCCTTTGATGTCTTACACTTTTGCCTCGTAGCAAATGATATATACCCTCCTCTATAAAGAGAAAGGTATAAATGAAAAGAATAGTGTATATTTTTATTCCCTCAACCATAGGATGAGGGATATATTCAATTTGTCACTCCGATTGTAACACCTCTAAATATTTATATGAGACCCAATAAAGTATATATATTCTTAATCGTCTTAAAATTCTATTTAGCCATGTCCGTCTGTCCAACCATCTGTTGTAATCACGATACAGTCCGTAATAATAGAGCTAGGTTGATCAAATTTGGTAGAAATATTTCTTATAATTGTCTGTCAGATTTATATACAACCTCTATATGTTCCTCCTGATCAAAGCGCTATAGACGTTGTGCTATACTTCCGGTCATTACAAAATTTTCGAAAAAGATTTTTCTCAATTTAGGAACGAATATTGCTTAATTTAGCGATTATCGGTTCCATTTACCAACTATTCCAAATTATTATTGCAAATACCTTTATCGCATTGTCAGGGAGGTGTAGGGTATTATAAGGTCGGCCACGTCCGATATGATGATATTCTACAAGTCTAAAAGTGCGTTAATACAGTATTTATTCATTTTACCTTTTGACCGACTTCGCAGAAGTAATATTCAATAAAATTTTTAGCAGTAATCGAATCGATTACGTAGATTCTTATAATACAATAAAAAACAAGTAAAAATGGATTAATCACATTTGTGCGTTAAGAATTTAAATCGGATAGATACTATGTGTGGGGGCAATATCAAAAATTAACCGATATTGTCCATTTTCAATCCCAACATACCTGTAGATATAAGAAGTATATGTACCTAAGTTCAGCCACCTAGCTAAAGTATTATTTATTGTAGCGTGATTACAACAGCCGGATATGGCTAAATCGTCTTAGAATTTTAAGACGATTAAGAATATATATACTTAATGGGGTCTCAGATCAATATTTAGAGGAGTTACAAACGGAGTTACACAATTAATATAACCCAATCCTATGGTGGAGGGTATGATAAAAGTGTATATGCGTATACGCTATTGTTTTATTGAGACGACGATAAAGGGTGAAATTGATTTTGGCCAAACCGAACTTAGCCCTCATATACAAAATTTGTTGTATCCTGTTTGCATTTCATTGCACTCAGTGGATTCCAGGGGACAATATCCAAAACGTTTAGTGGAATTCAGCTGCATTGGGATACCAACAACAAGTGGATTTAATTTCAACTTCCACTTTCCACCGTTCTTTCTTCGCTTGCTCTGTAGCACATTGTCACCAATGAATTTGCCATCTTTGTGGTTTAACTTTATCATAAGAGTCGTCGTTCTCCGTCTCTGCATCACTCCATCCCTGTTTTCATATGAATCCTTGTCACTGATTCCGTTGTTGTTCCTCTTTACGTTATGATTATAGTTTTGTTTTCCTTCTCGAATCTTCTTCCTGGCAAACATTTTCTGCAAAGTTTGACTTTAATTTTTACTTTGCGTTCACCTGAAGAGAAACGATGCATAAATGGCAGTCATGTCGAGTAGTATGACAGTGGGTTGGGGTTGAACAAAAAGATATATACTAAACACATTTGTTGATGACATAAACAGCACTCTGATTTTTTCACTACTGAGTTAAATATTGTTACAACCAACATCCCACTGTGCTGTTATTTAATCATTGTACTTGGAGGTGTGCGTGTGTCGAACATGTGTGCCTGATGTTTGTTCACCTTCCCTTCTGCACTAGATTCTCTATTAATTCACGTACAAATGAATAGTTGTAATGCATTGTCATATTCCGAGCACAGACAAGTAACCGGGAAAGGTAAAGTTAAAAAAAGTATTTTTTATGGGTTTTCTCTAAAATCACATAATTTAATTAGTGCAATGTTGTTAGCAAAACTTTGAGACTGTGACGAAAGTTTTTGTATTTTTCTCGTTTAGTCGTTGAGTTATTTAATTGCAGCGCTGAATTTCTTATAAATAAATTTGTCGTAAAGTAATATTGGACTCTATGTTCTGTCACTGAATGCTCTAAATTCTGCACTGATATGTTTGGGATAGCTCATACGTGTAAGTGATATGAAAATATGATTAGAAATCACGTATACGTTCATTGAACTGTTTATATAAGTAATATGAATGCGTCTAGTGTCATTGAGACAACTGTGGACAATTCTTGTAGTTACACTGACAAAATATTTTTCTAATTTTTCAGACTTGGCTCCAAAAACTTCCTAATATTAAAAGAAAGTTATTTCGTACTTAAATGAAGGTATTATGTAAATGGTCTTTATTTTATTTACAAAATGTCATTTTTATATCCTCCACCATAACACCACTAAATATTGATCTGGGACCCCATAAAGTATATAAGTATATATGTATATAGCCATGTCCGACCGTCTGTTGTAATAACGCTACAATCTATAATACTTGAGCTAGGTGGCTGAAATTTGGTACATATACTTCTTATATCTGCAGGTGTGTAAGGATTGAAAATGGGCAATATCGGTCCATTTTCTTGATATAGCCCCCATATATAGCATATCCCCGATTTGACTTCTTAACGTCATAGAGACCACAAATGTCAACTGATCGGGCAGGGGTTTACCCGGTATCCTTCACACGAACAACGGTAGATATAGGTCCATGTTATGATATAGCCCCCATATAAAGGTCCCTCTGTATTTGACTTCATAACACCACAAAAATCTCTAATTTCAAAGAATTCGGCTGAAATTTGGTATAATGAGTTTATTAGTACCCGTAACCATTCACATGAGATCCATGGTGGAAGGTATATAAGAATCGGCTTGGCCGAACTTAACGCGTTTACTTGTTTAAGATTAAAATGTCGTTGTCTTCAAATATTTAAAATTAGAACATTATTTTTAAATTTGAGTGTAGAAAGCGAACGCACATATCGATGGATTAATATAGAAATGGCGTACTTCATTTTTTTAAATAAAACCTTGTTTCAATTCTATGAAAACAATAACTGTTACCATTTCCCAATTTGTCATAAAATTTTTTCAAAAAAAATTAAAAAAAAAATAATACCGAGATCTTATTTTACCTATTGGTAACTGCTTATAAACATTTTAGCCAAAAATAAACTACATAGGTCGATATTAAATATTCTGACACAGAAGTTAAAAATGATATGTGAGAATAAACAAGTAAAGATGGATTAAATTCGGCCATGCCAAATCTTATCCACCAGTGGATCGCATGTTAATGGTTTCGGATACAAATAAACTCTTCATACCAAATTTCAGCACAATTCTTTGAAATTTGAGGTTTTTGTGGCGTTCAATATCAATATCAAAACATGGAACGATGACTACTACTGTGGTCTCTATGACGTTAAGAAGTCAATTTGGGAAGATGCTTTTCATGAGGGCTATATCCAAAAATAGACTGATAGTGCCCATTTTCAATCCCAACATACCTGCAGATATAAGAAGTATTTGAAATTTCAGCCACCTAGCTCAAGTATTATAGATTGTAGCGTGATTGCAACAAACGGACGGACGCACGGACGGATGGACGGACGGAGAGACGAACATGGCGAAATCGTCTTAGAATTTTACGTTATTAGTAATATATATATTTCAGATCAATATTTAGTGGTGTTACAAAACGGAGTGATAAAATGAATATACCCCCATTCTATGGTGGAGCATATAATAAGTAAAAATGGATTAAATTCGGCCCTGCCGAATCTTATATACGGATACGGAACGCATGTGAATGGTTTCTGATACAAATAAACTCTTCATGCCAAATTTCAGCACAATTCGTTGACATTTGAGTTTTTGGTGGCGTTACGAAATCAAATCTGGGGGGACCTTTGTATGGGGGCTATATCAAACATTGGCCTGTTAACTACCGTTGTTCGTATTTCGGATTCCGGGTATAAATAAACCCCAGCTACCAATTTTCAGCACGATCAGTTGAAATTTGTGGTCTCTTTGGCGTTAAGAAGTCAAATCGGAGGGATTCTATTTATGGGGGCTATGTAAAAAAGTGTACCGACATTGCCCCTTTTTAATGCAGATATAAGAAGTATATGTACCAAATTTCAGCCACCCAGCTCAAGTATAATAGATTGTAGCGTGATTACAATAGACAGGCGGACACGGCTAAATCGCCTTAGAATTTTACGACAATCAATAATATATATACTTTAGGGGTCTCGTATCAATATTTAGTGGTGTTACAAACGGAGTGACAAAATGAGTATACCTATGATGGAGGGTATAAAAACTTGTTTTGATAAAAAAAGGCTATTCAGGTATTATTTATTGAAGAAAAACAAATATGAATACTGGCAAAATATACAAGACAGGGCATTATTAATATTGTAAATCCCGAAAGGCAAATTATCATAAAAATGGTGGAAATCAACTGGAAAGATTTTTTTGATCTTGCAGATGGTCCCATGTTTCAAAGAAATTTATATTTTTTCTCTTCATTTAAAGTTTTATCAACACTCACTTGCGAGTCATACCTCCACTGTTAATCCTGTCATGTACTTCTTTCATTTAATCGTAGGGTTTAATGAATCATTTACGGCAGCCTTGTAATATGTTTAATATTATGTTTCTGAAAATATGTAGCGGATAATGTTCATTTCGAATTTTCCGTAGATTTACTAAAACAAGCAAAGCTTGGGCAAATGTAGCACTTTTCCATAATTCGCTTCTTTTGAAATATTGCGACGAACATGTTTGCTATATGGTTTTAGGCAAATAATATTTTGAGATGAGCCCAAATATGGTATGTCGTCCATTTTAATTTTTTTATTCTACATTTATATTTAACGTCAATTCAGATTTTGGCGCAATCTTTATTCTCTTGCAAACTTCTTAGGAATTTCCAATTCAGAGTCAGTACTTATTTTAAAAATGTATATTATTAAAGAGAACTTAATGTTTGAAAAATAAATTTTGACAAATATATCTACACCACATTCTCTCCGTTTGCAACAAATAAAAATTCTGGGTAAGCCCCGATTTATTTATTTACTGATGAAATAGACCAACAGTTCCATAATTAACATAACCGAAACGTGTACGCTCTGTCACAATTCAGAAAATAATTCTGGATGTGTGATCAATCAGAAAATCTTGACAATACGCAAAGACAATTAAAAAACCAGTAAGGAAAGGCTAAAGTCGGGCGGTGCCGACTATATAATATCCTACACCACTCCCGTAATATTGAATAACTCTGATATATACATTTTGTAATTCATGTATAAATTGTTTACATAAATTTACTTTTGGGACATTTTATACTTAAATAATACCCTGTACCACAGTGTGGTGTGGGGTATAAAAACGATTGGATCTAAAGAGCCAAATCGGATGAAACATATATATGGGAGCTATAGCTAAATCTTTACCGATCTTAGTAGAGGGAGACTGTCTTTTTTGAATAATAATGGGGTGTTAATTTGACAGCTTGTCACCGCAGGTGTGATTTATTGATCATTAATGTCAAGAGGTGTGAATAAATGGTATATCTGAGATTTTTATAGCCATCAGGTGTACATATAGATCGCACCCCCCATCCTAATGTGTATTGAGATCCCACCCCATCCTAAGTGATCGCATATTGGTTGCCGTGTGTTTGTGTCAAATGAGATTTTTATAGCCACCAGGAATGTATTAAGATCCCACCCCATCCTAAGGGATGGCATATTGGTTGTCGTGTGTTTTGTGTATGTTGCCTTTTTTTGTCTAAATCTGTTTGAATATGAATGAACAATTTAGGTTCGGCAGGCAGTATTTTTTTCTGTTTGCTTTTTATGTTTGAGATGGAGTTAGTCCTGCATCTAACACGTGTTTACTGGTTCTTTCCTGCGTTGTGGGAGGGCGGTTTGCTAGTTATTGATTTATGAGTTTACTTATGTGTGCGGACTGCATGTTTTCGTGTGCGGACTGTTTGTTTTGTTGTTGTCATATATGTATATTGTACTCTCACCCATCCTAAGAGATCACATATTGTTTACCGTGTGTTTGGTGTATGTTGCTTCATTTGTCTAAGGCTGTCTAAAAATATAATAATTTTCTTATTTGCAACGACTAGATATCGTCAAGCATTGGTTTTTCGGTTTTCTTTTGTACAAGATGTTTAAAAGATAAACATTGGGAATCGGCTGTATTTTAGTTATTGTTTTGGGTATGTTGCTTCATTTTCATTGTGTATGATATTATAAACATTTTTCGAATGACTTCTGTTGAAGAATATTCTGTCGCCATTTATTGAAATTCTGGTTTTAGCAGACACATCATACCCTTTTGAGCATTTCTAATTAGCCTATACACTTGTTATTTTTATAATGTAGCAATATATATATCCAGACTTATCATATGTGAAGTAATGGTGTCATGTCTATTACTTCAGACTTCTTTATTAAACAATTTTGAATTGCTTGACCCCCCGGAAATCTTTCAAAGATTTCTAGTTGACTTATACATGATTACCAATGATTGGTGGTAGCTAAATAGATGCAGACTTATATCCTTTTTTGTAATTTCAAATTCAAAAAATATATATATATTAAGCAAAATAGTGGTTTCAAATCAGTGTGTGTTTGATCCTCATCTGGGTATCTAACAAATATTAAAAAAAAAAGAAAATCATGAGTAGCCAAACTAATGTGTGTTTTGCGGCAGAATGGGAGGAATGGACTCCTGAAGACTTTGCACCCAAACCCTCAACGAAACTACCCGAGGAGCCGAAAAATCTCTCGGAAAACAAAGAGGTTGCGGCTGAGCGAGAGTTGGTGTCTCCTCCGGAGGATTTACCTTTAATCCCATTAATGAACAAGAGGAGGAGAAAGATGTTGATGAGTAAAAGGGTGAAAACTCAAAAAAAGAAAGGAAATCGCCAACTTCTAAAGAATATTAGAAGTTTAGTAAAGGGTGAGGTGCAGAAGCTGTTAAAAAAACAGCTGATTGCTTTGCGAGCAGCCTTCAAGGAAGAAGTAAACCAGCATGCAGATTTAGTGGATGATGATGACCCCGAGTCCATTACACCCAATGGCCAAATATTGACCGATGAATATTTAGACGAATTGTTGGGGATGGATGACATTCAGATGGATGATGCGATTGGGGGTCTGCCATCCCTAATATTAAATGTGGAAGAAAGGCCAAATTGGAAACCTAAAAATGTGAAGCGGTCAAGGAAACCGCTAAATAAAATGTATTTGGAATACGCTACACAAATTTAAATATGTAGTTAATATTTATTAAGATTTTATATACAATAATATTAATTTTTTATAATTTAATTAATACATATTTTATTTAGTTATAAACAATAAAAATTATATAAATCGAAATATTTAGTTTTCTCATTCATCTGGGTTATACAGGGTGGGGATCCTTAGAAGATCTAACAGTTTTTTTTTTTATTTTTTTTTTTAATTTGTTATGAACAATAAAGAAATATGTAAATCCGAAATATTTTGTTTTCTTATTTATTGGGTGGAGGGGAGGTTTTCTTAGTAAAAGAATTACACGGTTTTTCCCTACAGGAAAACGTTTTCGAATGATACACATGCTTGAGCTCGATGACCTACAAAACATTGTGTTTTCAGTAACATAGCTGTAATAAAATACATTTTCTCTTTTCATTGTTTATGGATAGGATTGTCGGGGGGTTCTATTCATCCTTAAGACCATTGACCTCTCATGAAATTTTGTTTAACTAGTCTTTTTTCTTGCGTCGATCACTATTTTATTTTCTAGTATTCGTTGTAATACTATTTTTCGTCTAGATGTGAGTAATTGTAGAGGAGTGTAGTGTTGGATTTAGTGTGTCTTAAACCGCAGACGGATAAACATCCCATCTCAACCAACTAGACAATTTACTTCAAGTTTATTAAAAAATTAAGAAAGGAAATAATGGCTCCCAACGTGTGTATGTTCTGCAATGAAGTTTTCAGTGCAATGAGATTTTACATGCAACACATGAAAAAGCATTGTCCATCGTGCAATGAATACATTCCAAATGTATATGTGATGAGATATCATCAAAAAGTATGCAATAAAGCTCGTACAGCTAAATTATTTTCTAATAATTATGATAGTATGCGGTATGCGGCACCAAATTACCACCAACAACAACAAAATTATTGGCAGTACACACAACCTCATTCAATTACTCAGCAACAAAATGCATATGAAGCCCCCAATCATCATCAACAGCAGATTGATTACCAGAATGCGCTACCGCTGGCCAATATTCAAAATTATTATCAATATTTCCAGCATCAACCGTCAGCATACTACAATCAAGCCGTTCTTCAACATCATGAACCCCAAACATGGGACACCTTACAGAGTACCTACCAAAACCAACTTGTGGCAACTCCTAATACTGGACAAGTAGGACAGAGCTTTAATATTTCGCTACTAGAGCAACCATCACACTCTGGCCATGCTCTAGTTAACAAAAATGGGAAACCGTATGACTTTTGTGAAGACTGCAATAGACCTGTTCAGGTGAAGCATGTTCATGAGCGTACCCAAGAGCATAAGACGATAGTCAAGAGGAAACTTAGCGAACATATCAACGTTCTAAAAAGTTCATTCGACAAGCGTATTGCAATTTATGAATATCCTAATTCAAAAAATATTCTTCTTCCACAAGAGTTTTTACTGGAGGCGAAGCAGACATTAATTAAACTTTTAAAGTTAAAATTGGATGAATATAGGACTATAAAATTCAATATGCAACTAGTGGGGCAATATAAACAACCAGCTACGGAATCAAACACAGATTCACAAGCTAATGCTAAATCCCCATTACCACTTAATATAGCCCACATAACAAAAATGAATTTGCTGACACTGTCCGATGACATAGAATCGATATACGCAGACCAAATCGATGAAATATTAAATAAAATGTCGGAATTCCAGGAGAGAGACTCAGGATGGGCATTACAGAGAATTGAGTCGCTGGAAATAAATATCAATAAATCAAAGCTAACAAAAGGAGCTAAATTTATTAGGACACCTACATCTCTGTTTAATAAAAAGGCATGCCTCAACATTAAAAATTCGGATGACTTTTGCTTCAAATGGTGCTTCGTAGCAGCGTTGGACGTCATGCCCCCTCATAATCAATGCTTAACATCATCATACAATGTGGATATTAATAGCGATATACTTTTGCTAGAAAGTGGTATACCATTAAATTTTAAAGGATTACATTTCCCATTATCAATCAAGAATATAAAAATGTTTGAAGCTAATAATCCTCATATTAGCGTAAATGTCTTTGGTTATGAGGGGGATGAAGTAGTAGGACCATACTACCTTACAAAGCAAGAGAAAAACATCCATATAAATTTAATGCTGCTTCAGGAAGATCAACATTTCCACTACATTTTAATAAAAGATATGACAAGGTACTAAAATTTGTTTTATTAGTATATACTAACAAACTGATTAATGTTTTTTTTTTTTTTTTTTTTGTTTTTTTTTTTTTTTTTTTTTTTAGACTTCTAAGAAGGCATCTAACTACAAATACTGGTAGCCTTTATGTATGTAATGGGTGCATACAACATTTTACATCTGCAACAAAATATTCGGAACACAAACAAGAATGTGGAGGTATTGTAACACATTTACCCAGTGAAGACAAGGCCATTCTCAAATTTAAACATTATGAGAGAAAGCTACGAGTACCATTCGTCGTGTACGCCGATTTTGAATGTTTACTGGAGGATGTAGGAGTACAACGCGGGAAAACTCAGGTATTAAAGAAACATATACCATGTGCTTTCAGCTACATAATAAAATGTAGTTTTAATAGTAGCCTCGATAAGTTTGTTAAGTACACAGGGGATGATGCCTCTAAAAAATTTGTAAACTCTCTTGTTAGCGATTGTAGAGAAATTTACAATAATTATTTATGTAAATATAAGTCAATGGATAGATTAACGCCCTTAGAAGAAAACAGTTTCACAACATGTGAAAACTGTCATATATGTGGGAATGTTTTAGAGGGGGATAGGGTAAGGGATCATTGTCACTTAACGGGAAAATATCGAGGTGCAGCTCACAGTCAATGCAACCTTCAGTTCAGAGTTTCTAAATTTATCCCCATTTTCTTCCACAATTTTTCGTCCTATGATAGTCATCTTTTTGTTAAAGACCTTATGGATATTGAAGGAGACCTCACAGTTATTCCACTCAATAAGGAAAAATATATTTCTATGACTAAACACATTCCAATGAAAGACAGCCAGCCACTACAATTAAGGTTCTTAGATAGCTTTAGATTTATGGCTGCAAGTTTAGATGTGTTAGCAAACAATTTACCTAGGGAGGCACTAAAAACAGTTCGAGAGCACTTTCCATTAGATATCGAATTTAATCTTATGCAGAGGAAGGGAGTATTTCCATACGACTATATATCTTCATTTAGTAAATTGTCTGAAAACAAACTCCCTTCGCGTCAAGAGTTTTTCAACAATTTGACCAACACGGAATGTTCTAAAAGTGATTATAAACATGCTCAAGATGTTTGGTCAAATTTTGGTTGTCAAACTCTCAAAGATTATATGGAATTGTATCTAAAGACTGATGTACTATTATTAGCTGATATTTTCGAAAATTTTAGAAATTTATGTATTGAAGTCCATGAGCTAGACCCTTGTCAATATTATACAGCACCATCTCTTTCATGGGACGCTATGTTGCTGTGTACAAAGGTTGAGCTACAGCTTCTAACGGATATAAATATGTATAATTTCTGTAAAAATGCGATAAGAGGGGGAATTGTTCAGTGTTCAAAAAGACACTCTCTAGCAAATACTCCAGGGATGACAAATTATGATGCAAATAAGCCTATCATAAATATTTATTATCTAGATGTTAACAACCTTTATGGGGAAGCAATGAGTCAGTATCTACCAGTTAACAATTTTAAATGGGTTGAAGGCGATGACTTTGAAAAATTATGTGAAGAAAAATGTATAAAAAGTATACCAAACGATTCTAAAATCGGATACATTTTCAGTGTCGACTTGGAATACCCAGTTGAAAAACATGACGATCATAATGATCTCCCCTTCTGTGCAGAAAATAAGAGGGTTGGGGGTTCAAAGTTCAAAAAATTAATCACCGATTTCAGTGATAAAGAGTCATATACAATCCATTATAGAACACTTAAACAATGTTTAAACAATGGGTTAAAATTGAAAAAAGTTAACCGCATCCTTTCTTTTACGCAAGATAATTGGTTAAAAAAATATATAACGAAAAATAACGAGCGTAGAAAGCAAGCTAAAAATACGTTTGAAAATTATTTTTATAAACTTTTAAATAACGCTGTATATGGAAAAACCATGGAAAATGTTGATAAAAGAAGGGATATTAAAATTGTTAGACATTGGGATAGAACGAACTGTAACAAGTTAGGCGCAAAAGATTTAATATGTAAGCCTAATTTTAATAGTTTAGCACACTTTTCTGAAAATATGGTTGCTATAGAAATGAATAGAGTTAAAACATTGTATGATAAACCATTATATTTAGGTTTTTGTATTTTAGAGCTATCTAAGTGGGTGATGTATGATTTCTTTTATGATTTTCTTAAGAAGAAATTTGGTGATAGTTTTTGTCTGAACTATATGGATACTGACTCATTCATTTTAACATTTTATGGTGTAAATTTATTCAAAGACATATCCAAGGAAGATTTAATTATGCGTTTTGATACATCAGATTTCCAGCCAGACAATCGTGATGGTATACCTCTTGTAAATAAAAAGGTAATTGGTATGATGAAGGATGAAAATTGTGGTAAAATAATGACGGAGTTTGTAGGGCTTAAACCAAAAATGTATGCCATAAAAGTAGAAGGAGGGGAAGAAACAAAAAAATCTAAGGGCGTTAAAAAATCCGTACTTAATAAGTATACAATAGACACTTATAGAGATTGTCTTTTAAACAGGAAAAAATATTGTGATAGTATGATTAATTTTAGATCAAAAAATCATGTGATATATACTAATAGTGTCAATAAAATATGTCTAAATTATGAAGACGATAAACGTAAAATTAGAGCTGATGGCATAAATACATATGCTTGGGGCCATAAAGATATTGATAAGGACATAGTTGTAGATACAATAGATTTAAATTCTATAACTCCAATGGAGGTATGTAATATAAATCTAAGTGGCATTGACTGTCAAGACATAGCATCTCCGGATGAAATCCCCGATTGGATTTTTTAATTTATAATTTGTAACTAAATTAAGAAATGATATTTTTTATTTTTAGTTTTATTTTAAATGATTTTGTAAATAAAATAAAAAAAAAAAAGATTCGTATTTTCATTGTAAAATAATATATGTTTTTTATTTATTAACAATGGTTTGCTGGTAAGTAATATATTTATACATCATTTATATTTAAATAATTTTTCTAACAATGCCAGTCAACGGAGTGTATTCCACTAAGCGATCGTGAATAATTAGACAGTATGCTGATGTATTTTGAGGTATGGATGTGCTTGTCTCAAACTGAATCTTCAAATCAATCGGGCCACTCTTAACAGCTTCGTTCTGATTGCTAACATCGATTACAGCAACTGGGTTTTCCTTGAAATTTCCGAAGGAAAGCAATGGTTGAGGCTCCCTCATATAAAAATTTTGTTGAAACTTTGTATACATGTCATATAGAATAGCATAACGGTTTTCTCCAAACTTTAAATTTAAATCGTCATAGGGATAAGTATCTGAATTCAAGTGTACTTTTATATTACTCAAATCACAGTGTACAAATTTATTCTCTTTCTCAAAAACTACAATGACATATCGTGGTCTCTCGCGGTTGGCAGAGAGCTTAACGTTCCAACTATGTTTGGTTCCACCAGTAAATGTAGGATTAAAATAGCAGTCCCAGCTGCGGAAAGCTATTGGTAGCGCTTTCCCATCCTTGATAGTCTTCATAAAGTTTATTTTTATATAGTCGGCCAAATGAATGTGATGAACTTTCCATACAATATTTGTAATTGTTAAACGAATATCTTCCTTTGTATTAGTCGAATAGCATGCGTTGCTATCACTGGCGCTACGCAAAAGTATTAGATCATGTTTACTATTACATAGTACTTTGTTAAAGTCCTCAGCAAAACCAAGAAGACGGTTTAGGGGTATGCAGAAATTGAAAGAAGTTCTCGATAAATCTCCATCTGTACTCCAGCCAGCATTACTCATCATAATACTTTCAGATTCATTTAGAGAAATGTAATTTTTAATTTTACTTGCAACACCCAGATAACGTGTACGATCAATTTCAATGCCATTCAATTCATAACGAATTTCGTCAAACATGTATCCCACACAATTATTTCTCAGCCGGGCACTTGAAGTTATTTCCTCACTTACGGTTTTCAAATGACCCTCAATGTACAAGTAGCTCTCAGACGGTAGAATATACAAATCTTGGTTTTGAATACTTATTCTTATCTCGTCATTGTTTTTATATGACTGAATGTATGGGACATAGCTGTGGTAGTCCTTCTTCACAATTGACTCGTCTGAGAAAGGTTTTTCGGTAATATTTAAGATACTAGACATGTTGTTTAATTTTCAGTTTAAGTAGTTTTAAAAATTGCTTATTTTCTTTTGTTAGGGGTGGTCTTGTTGGTTTGACAGATTGCATAGGAATGTTTACAACATTCTGTTTATATTTATATTTATTATAAATTATCATATTTATCTCGGTCTAAGGTGAATTCTAAGGGTGATTTCTTCTCCTCGAAAGTTAATTAAACGTCCTTCTTGATCCACGATTCGTACTTCAAGGTAACTGATTTCTCTGACGTTTACAGGCAAATAAATTAGATTGCTAGGTCTCTCAGTTAATTTATAGCCCGGAGGAACATCTAAGGAAAATTCGTGAAGAATATGGGCAGGAGAGTCGTTAAGGAATGATCCAGTTACAATGTTACAGTGTATTTGCAACACATTGACTTTTAAAATGTTCACAGGAAGATTTGAAATGTGTTTTTTTCCAGACTCTAATATACGTGCATCAAACCCAAGGAGTCTAGCTATTGACCGTTTTTTATTGAAAAACACAGGGTCGTGTGATGACTTGATCTCAATTTGTAATGTGTTATTGTTGGCTGCGATTTCAATTGACTTTTTTGTCTTGTTAAGAGACTCGAACTTTGCAGTAATAAAATCTGCAATGTCTTGTAGTTCATATGACCCTATAGGAATTTCTATTATTTCATTCCCAATATGAAATAAATTATTGTCAATGTCGACGTTGGGGATTGAGTTGTATGACTGAAAGTCGATAAGACAACATTCATAATCATCATCACCTAGTTCGATTGGTGGTGAGTAATTTGACGTCAAAATTGATTTTTTACCGCTCAAAGTAAATGTTCTCAACATCATGAAATACTAAATACGATTAAATGAAAACGCTTTGTACATAGTGTTTTATTATATAATTTATTGTGTATTGAAAAACTTAAAGTATAATTTATAAGACATCATTTTTATTTATCCAAGAGTTATGTTGACTTGAGAATCCCAGCCACTTTACCAGCACTTTATCACCCCTCCGTCTCAGCACTTTTTCTACTAGGTACACGTTTGGGTATCTTGTACGTAAAAGCTCTTCCTTGTAGAATCCTCCCTGTATTGGATTTCCTTCATAGTCTTCCAACAAGTATGTAGTCGGATCGGTATTTCTTACAGCACGTATTTTGAATATTTCTGTAGTCCAGTTTGGAGTATATCCCTTCTCAAATACATTTTTATATTTACTGATGCGTACGTTGTCGCCTACATGAAAATGTGGAGATCTATAAATTTTCAAATGGCTGTATACAGTGTCCAGCAAATTTTTCTCATTTGATGCATTAACGTTAATTGGAGGCATTTTAATGGTTCGATGTGTATTTTTATTATATTGTTTTATCAAGTCTTTATAAAGATTAACCCAGTGATAGGTACCATTATAACTAAATTCTTTCCACATCATACCTTTTAGAGTTCTATTGAATCGTTCGACAATTGAAGCTTTCATCACGCTGAAGGTTGAGTAGTGATTGATTGAGTACTTTTTCATAAGTTTATCAAATTCTTTATTAAAAAATTCTTTACCATCATCAGTTTGTAAATTTTTGGGGATTCGCCCACATTTTAAAATTTTGTGAAATGCACCAGATACATCAGCAGAATTTTTCGTTTTAGTTGCTTCAGCCCATGCGTATTTGGAAAATGTGTCGATAACAGTGAGTAAAAACCTGTAGCCATTGTTTATGTTAGAGTAATTACCCATTTCTACTAAATCAGCTTGCCATAAATCATCGAAACCTTTCATAATAACTCTTCGACGTTTAAAATTTTTCCTTGCTTGAGTATGAAGCTCATTTACTAAAGCCCTTTTTTCCATTGTTTATTTTCTTTTGCTGTTGTTGTCATAGATTATGGTTGAGGTTGATAGAAATCTAGACAAATCGGTGCGAATATCTCTAAGATTTTTCTTTATCTCGGAAATTTCGGTTCTGAGAGTAGCAATTTCTTTAGTTAAATCTAGTCTCAATACTTCTTGTATGTGGTTGATTTGCGCATGTAGATATGTTTGGTTGATTCCATCCGTTCCTTCTCTGGGGGGTGCGACGTTTCGGATTCTTTTGTTTTGAATGTCCACATTGTTATCTTCATCCAGAACGATTTCCAAAGTTTTCGAATCATTTTTCTTTAAAGCCACAGAATTGTATTTTTGACTGTAATAGTGTCCAAATTTGTCGACAGTCATAGATATTTTTATTCTATAATATTTGCTTCTCGTAATTCTTCAATAATTGACACAATTTCATTTGTATGATTATTGTGACCAGCTTGTTGTGATGCAGTCAAAAGCTGTAAACGTTCTACCATTTCATTGGGGTCATCCCAGTATATATAGTTGGGCTTCTGAAGATTTACTCTCATTAGTCCTTTACCAGTGTAAGTATCCTCAAATAAATGCTTTATTATTTTCTTGTACTTGTTTCCTCTGTTACTTTTAATTCGCTCACTGGAGTCATAATTTACTTTATGTGCATTTGTTTTAAGTAAAATAGCTTTATATATTTGCATTTCAGATTTATCATAGTTTTTTGGGTTTTTAAAGAAAAGCAGTTCAAATAATCCCGGAGTGTATGCCCAATGCTGGTTACCAATAATAATTTTCTCATCGCTAACTTTCAAAACTTCATTTCCAAATTTCCATTCTCCATTTTCGTCTTTATTAGGACCATATATAACATCCAATTTTTTATTCGTTTTCAAGTAAGATAGATTAGGTACTTCATCATCGAGTTGCGAGTAAAACGTTTCCTCATTACCAAAATTTTCTTCATTATATAGGTCACCATCTTTAAAAGTATTGACATTTTCTCGTACGCTACCTGTATTGTTTTTCAGAGTACTTTGCCTCAAAAGTTCATGATTTAGTTTTAATTTGTTGGGTGTGCTACCAATTAAAGACTCTTGAAAGGGCTTTCTTGAAAAAAACGTGTTTTCCATTTTTGGTATGATTGAGTCGTGTACGTGGTCGTTTGATAATTTGACCAGTTTTTGTAGCGGTTCCGTTAGCGGTTTAAAGGTATTTTGCAATTCAGTTGATGTTGCATCCTCACCCAGTTTTATGCTTTGGAACTTTTTCTTCAAAATATTTCGGGATTTTACTAGTTGCTTTAATATTTGCTCATCCATTATAACCTTTATATGTAAACGTCTAAATACGACTAAACGTGTATAAAAATGTCAAAGCCTTTTCTATAACGACCGCCACAAAGCTCATCGTCTTTACTAATAACTAGGAACCCATACTTATCCTTCCAACATTCTCGACATATGTTTCGGAAATTCTCGAGACTCATATCACCTCCGACATGATCATTATAAATATGCTTCAAATTCAATTCATCTTGCTTAAACATGATAATCATATTAGCATTATCGCGAATCAAGTGTTTTGGTATGCGGGTGTATGTTTGACACAGGTAGAATGAGTCGACATTTTTATGTCTACCCATACAAAAATACGTTCGAATATTATTCTGTTTGTCGCAGGCAACATCGTCAAAAATTATGATCGAATTCGGGTTTATATTTTCAGGTTGAATCACATCAGCATTTTCAGAGAAGGTGAAGAAACCCATACCCTTTACCGATTCAACAAGCTTCTTTAGATATTCATATTTTGGCTGATAAAGCGACTTTGAATAAATGTATACGTTCTCAAATTTCAAACCATTGGGGCTCTCGATAAGGCTGAGCATGACATTTGTCTTTCCGCAATTTGACGGACCCACTATCAAAGCTCGAATATAATTAGGTAACAGGGAGCTATGTCTTTTCCTATTATTTTGCACGAAATCCAAATTTCGTACAAAAATATTTGATTGTTGCTTTACTAATCGCATCTTGATTACTAAAAAGTTTTAGAGAAGTGCACATCTCTTATATTAAATTTTTATTTTAGCAAGAAAAAAAAAAAAAAAAAAAATATAAAATGATTGTGTATCAGAAAAATGCACTTAAATCCAAAAGAACCGTTGAAGGAAGAGGGTTGGTGAATAACTTAATAAATTCGTTGCCAGTTGAGTTACATATCCCCGGATACCAATTTTGTGGTCCTGGTACAAAGTTGAGAAAACGATTGGAAAGAGGTGACAAGGGTATAAATCCATTGGACGCTGCCTGTCGAGTACACGACATTGCATATTTACAAAGCAATGATATTGCTTTGCGCCATCAAGCTGATAAAGTGTTAACAGAAAGAGCGTGGGAAAGAGTAAAAGCCACAGATAGTAGAATTGGAGAGAAAATCAGCGCATACTTTGTCACTAACGCTATGAAAGCTAAAACTAAGTTTGGGATGGGTATAAAGAGGCAAGTAAAGAAGAAAACTCAAAAATTGTGTGGCAGAAATATTTTCATTGCTGCCATTAAGAAAGCCACCATGCTTTTAAAAAAGGAAAAACCTGAAAATATTTATAGCGCCCTAAAAATCGCTAAAAAAGTAATTCAAAAATCGTTTCGTGGGAAAAAAGCTAAAATTGTTATTCCAAGAGTAATCAACGTACCCAAAACAGGTGGGTTCCTTCCTCTTATACCCATTTTAACTGGACTTGGAGCATTGGGTGCTTTGGCTTCTGGAAGTGCATCCATTGTAAAGGCTGCCAACTCTGTAAAAACCGCTAGACAACAGCTCGAAGAAGACAGACGACATAATAAGGCTATGGAGCGTATTTCTATTGGAAAAGGACTTTTTCTAAAGCCATATAGAAAAGGAATGGGTATTGCATACAGTGGAAAAAAATCGTTTTCAAAAAACTAATAAAACAGCTACCTAAGAGACCTCTAACTGATATCGATTTAAAGGAATTTGGAGAAATGTATATTCCTCATTTTAGAGGTGTATTCATGCGCGATAAACTCCCAAGAAAACCACGCACAATAGAGTCTGGGGTGGTTAATCTTGACTCATATAAGGGGAGAGGCACTCATTGGGTGGCATACTATAAAAATAAACAGCAAAATGAGTATTTCGACAGTTTTGGAAATCTTCAACCGCCTTTGGAATTAATAAATTATTTGGGGGCGAACATAAACTACAACTATAAGAGAAGACAACAATTTGATACTGTAAATTGTGGCCATTTATGTTTAAGATTCTTATTACATTTAAATAAATAAATAAATGAATTAAAAAAGAAAACGCAATTTATTTTGTTTAAATCAATTTATTTTTATAAACTTATTTTTAGAATATAATTTATAATTTTTAATATCTTGTTTAATAACATTTTCCATTTTTTTATAAAACTCAAAGCATAGGCGAGTTAAGTCAATTTCGACATCTCTATCATAGAAGTCCTTTATATCAGATACTTGAACATACGTTTTCTTCATATTCACACAAGTAGGTATATAAAAATTATAGTAGAAGAGTGAAATTTGTTTTTGAAGTATATTATTCCAGCGTACAAATGTCGTGAGAAATATTTCGATACGAGTTATGGTACGCCATGTTTCAGCATCTATTTTGATTTTGTTTTTGTTTTGTTTCATTACAAGAAAATTTCTGCCATATTTTTGCTTGAATTCAAAACAAATTGCTTCTTTTGGAGGATCATTCAATAAATTTAATGAATCTAAAAATTCATGTTGATCAAGTCGCACTTGAATATAATCCTTAAAGTGCATGATGTGCAGCCAGATATCACGAGTAAGTCCAATGAAGTTCTTAGATTTATTTTGGAACCATATCATAGGTTCAAATCTCCACGTTGTTGAAAATCCACATATCAGTTTTAAATTAAAATTAATAAAATATTCAAATTCGAATACGACGTCATGATTTTTAAATTTTTTCTTCTCTTGTATTGAGTACTCCATTCCCCTGAACATGTGGCTTACTACTAATGAGTCTAAGAAACTGCTATATAAATCGATGAATTTTTGAATCACATTTTAGTTTAATACGAATACTCCAATTAAAATGATGTCCTTTAAAAGATCTGAGATAGCCCTACTCGATTTTCAATATTGTCATGGCAATGATGACGTTATATACATGAAAGAGATGGCATATATGAGTGGCTCCTCTGTTGCGCCGAATTACTTTGTTTTCAAACAACCGTTTGACATCCGAGAACTAAGCAGAGAGGGACGGAGAAAAAATGACTTTTGTAAAAAATATGTAAATGGATTAGAATGGTCGATGGGTTCCATTGACTACTGCAGTATGGGGGATATTCTATCACCACTAAATAATTTTAAGTACGTTTTTGTTGTTGGACAGACAAAAAAAGATTTCTTAACAAAATACGTAAAAACCACTGTTATTAATTTAGAGAACAAAATTAATCTAAAAAATTTAAAAAATTATTTCACATATTGTCCTATTCACTCAAATACAAAATTTAAGTGTGCACTAAATAATTTATTTAAGATATTTGTATTTATGGAGAAAAATTATTATCAAATTCATGATATTATTATTGACACAATAAATTATTAATAAAACAAATAAAAAAAAAAAAAAAAGAAAACAATTTCGTTTAATTTCAATGAAATATTTAGGATTTGTTTTATTTATAGAATGAAACATAAAATATATCTTTAGATAACATTTGTCTTAATTCGAATGAAATATATAATCGTTAACACCACATACATCAAAACTTATTTCTGGAAGGATACGATGTAATTCTGCTGAATTCAGAGCAATATTATTGGTGGTCATTCGTTTTAATAATGAACAATTCTTCGACCATCGCAAATGTTCAGCAAGTGGTGTATCGGTATATTCCCACGCCCATATTTCTACTTCACAGAAATAACATTTAACTTTGTCCATTTCACCAGTGTAAAACATGCCCAGCATAGCCAATTCTTTGTAATTTATAAAATCTAGTGGCCATAAGTCGAAAGTTCGCAATCGTTCTTCTTCTCGATTAAATCGTTCGTTCATAACATATCGAGGTTTAAAATTCTCTATTTCCAAAAAAATCATGTTTCTTTTTAGATTTTATAAATGCGACTGCTTCAAGGAAAAGCAACGTTGTTCTTTTATTAAGAAAATTACTCTAAACCTCTCCCCCTCCAACCAAATGAAAAGAACATAAAATATTTCATTACATACTATTTTTATTTATTTATAAAATGGTGTAAAAAATATATCTGTAGGTAACATTTGTCTTAATTCTAGTTTAGAAAGTTCCGATCCTTCACGTAATTGTGATTTAACCACAGCAAATACTCCATCACCCAATCGTTTTATAACTGCATCCGTAAGAGATAGGAATCTTGATGGCAAATATAAAATGCATTCATCCAATTGTAGCACAATTTTGTCACCATATGGAGTTGAAGACTTATATGCTGCCTTGATGGGATATTCTGTATTAAGCAGCATATCCTTCACACTTAAAATTTTTTTAAAATTCAATTTGTTGAAGGTTTCTATAATCTCCGTGTTAGATGTCATGATGTTCAAATTACTTTTCAAAGTGTGTCATCGACATGAAATTTTACGCTATTTATTCAAATTGTTTGAGAGATCATTAGTATAAGTTTCTCTTTGAACATCCCTCCGCACACATAAGGAAACCCATAAATCAATATCTATCAAAATCACCCATAAACAGTAACGAAGCAACAACTTAAACATGTTGGGTCTGAAAGACTTATTTAACCAAACAAAATTACACACGACCCCAAAATTATCGTCTTCGAAAACATCTACTTCACACACCTAAGTAAAACGAATGGCTAACCAAACCGCACATAAACAGTAAACTATCCAACCAATTACACGAGTCAAGTGTGAAAACATGCAGTCCGCACACATAAGTAAACTCATAAATCAATAACTAGCAAACCGCCCTCCCACAACGCAGGAAAGAACCAGTAAACACGTGTTAGATGCAGGACTAACTCCATCTCAAACATAAAAAGCAAACAGAAAAAAATACTGCCTGCCGAACCTAAATTGTTCATTTATATTCAAACAGATTTAGACAAAAAAAGGCAACATACACAAAACACACGACAACCAATATGCCATCCCTTAGGATGGGGTGGGATCTTAATACATTCCTGGTGGCTATAAAAATCTCATTTGACACAAACACACGGCAACCAATATGCGATCACTTAGGATGGGGTGGGATCTCAATACACATTAGGATGGGGGGGTGCGATCTATATGTACACCTGATGGCTATAAAAATCTCAGATATACCATTTATTCACACCTCTTGACATTAATGATCAATAAATCACACCTGCGGTGACAAGCTGTCAAATTAACACCCCATTATTATTCAAAAAAGACAGTCTCCCTCTACTGATCTTCTTCAAATTCGGCAATGTTGGTTCATGAATCAAGAAACTCTACCATTCTAAATTTCAAAACGATGTATCGGACGAAACATATATATGGGAGCTATAGCTAAATCTTAACCGATTTTCTTCAAATTCGGTAGTGTTGGTTCATGGATCAAGAAACTCTACAATTCTAAATATCAAAATGATTGGATGAAAAATACAGCTTCTACAGGACTAAAGGGCCAAATCGGGCGAAACATATATATGGGAGCTATACCTAAATCTTAACCGATTTTCTTCAAATTCGGTAGTGTTGGTTCATTGATCAATAAACTCTACCATTCTAAATTTCAAAATGATTGGATGAAAAATACAGCTTCTACAGGACTAAATGGCCAAATCGGACGAAACATATATATGGGAGCTATAGCTAAATCTTAACCGATTTTCTTCAAATTCGGCAATGTTGGTTCATGGATCAAGAAACTCTACCATTCTAAATTTCAAAACGATTGGATGTAAACTACAGCTTTTATAGGACTAAATGGCCAAATCGGACGAAACATATATATGGGAGCTATAGCTAAATTTTCTTCAAATTCGGCAATGTTGGTTCATGGATCAAGAAACTCTACCATTCTAAATTTCAAAACGATCGGATGTAAAATACAGCTTCTATAGGACTAGAGGGCCAAATCGGACGAAACATATATATGGGAGCTATAGCTAAATCATAACCGATTTTCTTCAAATTCGTCAATGTTGGTTCAAGGATCAAGTAACTCTACCATTCTAAATTTCAAAACGATTGGATGTAAAATACAGTTTCTATAGGACTAAAGGGCCAAATCGGACGAAAGATATATATGGGAGCTATATCTAAATCTGAACCGATTTCAACCAAATTCAATAGCGATCTTAACAGCCGCGAAATACTCTTAAGTGCAAAATTTCAGAACGATCGGAGTGAAATTGCGACCTGTAGTCGACGAACAACTTTACCTGGACAGACGGACGGACGGACATCGTTAAATCGACTCAGCTAGTGATTCTGAGTCGATCGGTATACTTTAAGGTGGGTCTAGCTGTGTTATTTTCAGGTGTTACAAACATCTGCCGTGAAACAAACTTATAATACCCTGTACCACAGTGTGGTGTAGGGTATAAAAAAGAAAAACTAGTAATATTATGCGAAAATGTTAAACATTTCTGTTTTTATTTGTATACTAGCTGAAAATACATTTATTGAATACGACCCACATTTGCTCCAGAGGGTCATAACTGGTGACGAATCATAGGTTTATGGTTACGACGTGGAAACTAAAGCTCAATCATCCCAATGGTAGCTGCCGCATGAACCAAGACCGCAAAAAGCGCTCCAAGTTCGGTCGAACGTAAAGGTTTTGCTCACAGTTTGCTTTGATTACAGGGGCGTGGTGCATTATGAGTTCTTGCCACAGGGTAGTACGGTCAATAAAGAATATTACCTGCAAGTTATGCGCAAATTGCGCGAAGCAATCCGCCAAAAACGCCCGGATTTGTGGAAGAAATAAAACTGGCTTTAGCACCATGATAACGCCCCTGCACACACATCGTTGCTTGTGCGCGAATATTTGGCCAAAAACAACACAGTAATGGTGCCGCAGCCACCATATTCCCCTGACCTAGCCCCTGTGACTATTTTTTGTTCCCAAAACTGAAAAGGCCCATGAAAGGACGACACTACGCCACGATTGAGGAGATAAAGACGGCATCGAAGGAGGAGCTGAACAAGATCACAAAAAAATATTATTTGAAGTGCTTCGAGAATTCGGAAAAACTTTTGGCAGAAGTGTATTATATCCGAGGGGAATTACTTTGAAGGGGACAAAATAGATATTCATGAATAAATAAATACTTTTTGAAAAAATACAAAATTCGCGATATTTTTTTAACATATCTCGTATATTAAAAATCGTTTATAATTAACCTTTGGATGACTAGTTGCATAAAAATTAAAAAAATATGATTAAAATTTAATAATAAATAAACTACTTAATATTTTTTAATAAAATAAAAAACATTATTAAGATACATCAATCCACGACATTTAAAAATTAGTCGAATTAAATCAGTGTTTGATTGGTTTGCTTTGAAAGCGACTTCTGTTTTTGTCGCGTGCGAATGTCTTGATTTTTTGTAATTATCTTGAAAACGAACAATAATTTGAAATATCTGTTCATATATTCATTAATGTAACAATACTACCGTCATTATTGCAAAAATCTATTTGTCTTGTAGAAATATTTTTTACGTATTTCAAAATAGTTTCACTCTTGCGGTTTCGTAAAAATAACGTCACATTGTCATTACGTCACTTGCATGATCAACTATACCTATATTACTCGTAACAAAGAAGTTGTATTGTGAAGTCTTCCAACTTTACCAGCCCCCCAACCAAATTAATTACTTTACATTTACTTTATATTTTCTAAGAACTTTTTTGGTTTGTTACTGATACTCGTATGTGACACAGGGGTACTAAGGGTTGGGTAACATAATGAGGTGGCAATTACGCCGGACGGATAAGTCTTTTAATGACCACGCCTATTAATGGTCACGCCTATTAATGGTAACGCCTATTAATGACACCGCCTATTAAGGGCAACTTCTATTAATGAGCCCGCCTAATAATGCACGTACATACGTGTTAAAACATTGACTATGTGGAGAAAAAATTTTTAATGAATTTTCTTAAATATCGAGTTCAAGAAAAAAATTTTAATTTTTTATGGATCAGGAAAGCAGTTACTGCCATCCATAAAATGACCAAAAAATTAAAATGTTAACGATTTCTGCAAAATGTATGCAAAAAATTGCATTAAAATCAAAGATTGTAATTTTTCAAAAATACATATACTACAAGTTTATACACGCTAGAAGAAATAGTTTAAATCCCATTTTAAAGACATAAGAAATATAGAAAAGTTATGAAATGACGAATGACACTATTGAAGACGAAATATGTGGGGAATTATTTGACCAATCGTCGTGAAATTTAGTATAGCTGTATTTGACATCACTATGCGTGACCCAACAGAAAATTGTTGCCATACTGAAAATGAGATATCTGGAGAACCAGTGCACCAATCGTACTGAAATTTGGTATGGGTCCATTTCACAGCTTAGTGCGCAACTCAGGAAAAACTGGCGTTTTTGCCAAAAGGGGAGTTGCTCCATTATTGAGGACGAAATATATCCAGAACCATTGCCTTGAAATCTGGCACAAAAGATTAATATGTACGATTAATCGGAAAATTGGGATAGCACAGGCGAGAAATCGGCACGATGCCTCTATTATTGAAAAAATACATGTGGAGAACCATTGCACGAATTGAGATTTGGCATGCATGCATCAGAGGCCATGACAGCATCAGTGAAAAAAATTATTCGTTTAAGTATGTATGTAAACATGTAGTTCTGTTAAAGCCAGAACATCCAGACGTTGGGAAGATGCGTTTGCATGGACAATTTAGTAGCCTTTTAATTTATTTAAAACTATATTTATGTGTGTCGAGATTATTACACGAAACAGATCGCATGTCGCTACTTCACTGAAGTGAAATTTATGGGCTACAAAGAGCACCGGATATCCGCTAGTATTATATACAATATTTTTTCTATTTTTTTAAAAGAAAATATTTTTTCATATTTTTGATGGTTTTACTAAACCATTTAAAGTTTTTATACCCTACACCACACTGTGGTACAGGGTATTATAAGTTTGTTTCACGGCAGATGTTTGTAACACCTGGAAATAACACAGCTAGACCCACCTTAAAGTATACCGATCGACTCAGAATCACTAGCTGAGTCGATTTAACCATGTCTGTCTAAAATTGTTCTATAGAAGCTGTATTTTACATCCAATCGTTTTGAAATTTAGAATGGTAGAGTTTCTTGATCCATGAACCAACACTACCGAATTTGCGGAGAATCGGTTAAGATTTAGCTATAGCTCCCATATATACTTTTCGTCCGATTTCGCTCTTTAGTCCTGTATAAGCTGTATTTTACATCCAATCATTTTGAAATTTAGAATGGTAGAGATTCCTGATCCATGAACCAACACTACCGAATTTGAAGAAAATCGGTTAAGATTTAGCTATAGCTCCCATATATATGTTTCATCCGATTTGGCTCTTTTGATCCAATCGTTTTTATACCCTACACCACACTGTGGTACAGGGTATTATTTAAGTATAAAATGTCCCAAAAGTATATTTATGTAAACAATTTATACATGAATTACAAACTTTATATATCAGAGTTATTCAATATTACGAGAGTGGTGTAGGGTATTGTATAGTCGGCACCGCCCGACTTTAGCCTTTCCTTACTGGTTAAATTTAGAATGGTGGAGTTTCTTGATCCATGGACCAACGTTGCCGAATTTGAAGAAAATCGGTTAAGATTTAGTTATAGCCCCTTTAGTCCTATAGAAGCTGTATTTTACATCCAATCGTTTTAAAATGTAGAATGGTAGAGTTTCTTAATCCATGGACCAACATTACCGCATTTAAAAAAAATGTTAAGATTTAGCTATAGCTCCCATATATATGTTTCGTCCGATTTGGCTTTTAAGCGCTATAGAAGCTGTATCTAACATCCAATTGTTGTGAAATTTAGCATTGTAGAGTTTCTTCATCCACGGACGAACATTGCCGAATTTGCGGAAAATCGGTTAAGATTTAGCTACAGCCCCATATAAATGTTTCGTCTGATTTGGCTCTTTAGTCCTGTAGAAGCTGTATTTTACATCCAAGTATTTTGAAATTTAGTATGATAGAGTTTAGAGATAAATAAAATTAGAAAATTTATATTTCAGTGTTATTCAATATTACGAGAGTGGAGTAGGGTATTATATAGTCGGCCCCGCCCGACTTTAGCCTTTCCTTACTGGTTTAATATTTATTTCGTGGTTATGATTCCAAATTAGACCAGAAAATGTTGTGTACATCTCTTCGACAAAAAGTTTGTAAACAAGTTTTATCATCGAGCAAAGTATCAAGAAAATTAAAATTTTATCGATTTTTGTAAAATGTGTAAGCAAAATCGATGATTGGAATTTTAGAAAAAGCATTTGACATCGCCGCTCTATGACCACGTATATTATTGACACTAATGCTGTTAATGACCCCACCTATTATTGGCACAAATGTTTATTTATGGCCACACCTTTTAATTATCACAACTTTAAATGACCTCTATTAATAGCCAGGCCTATTATAATTATTTTCGTGGTTATTTCCCGAGCATAGTTCATGTTCCATATACAGTTATTAATAGTTATTAATCTTTCTTACAATATTTTTGTAGGGAGAATTATTTGAAAATTAATTATTAAATTTGATATACAATTTCTGCTACAAGTGAAATGTATTTTGGTTTGTTGTTGAAATTCGGTTACACATTTATTAAGTTCAACATTTTGGCTTCTGCATGTTACATAAAATTTAATAGGAAAATCAATTCTTCTCATGTCGTTTCAGCTTTCTTCAATTACACTTTATCTCGGTCTTTCTCATACAACACCCCAATAGTAGAATAATTAACATACCACTGTCAAGAGCAGACTCATTGCAATACACTCCAAATGCAATCGAAACTCGATTTCAATGAATACAAAGTAGAAGCAACGAACGTACGACCTTTGTGTAAAACACAAAATCTTAGTAAACGCCACAAAACCACAACACAACAAAAGGAGAATTTTGTGGTAGTACAAGACAAAGCTGGAAATAGAAGAGAGTCACCCCCCATTGTTAGGAATTTAGACGGCGGATGACAAGTGCTGTTCCAGCAGTCATAATGGCAAATGCGACATAATTCATAGGTCAGTTCTCTGCGAATCAACAATTCTGTTACTGCTTGCATGTAGGAGTCTTTACAGTCCGTGAGATATGGATATGAGCACTGTGTGCATTAATTTTTAGTTATGATTTTCTGTTTAGTCGTTATCTAGATGATCATATCGTATATACGAGTATCATATCAAAATCAAATGCAGATTGAGGCATACTATTTTATGACACCAAAACTATTTTTTTTTTACTTTTTAGAACTCCAATTGTCATGGTAGGTACCTTTAGTATTTGAAAAAAAATAATTTTTTTTATAATTATTTTAATGACAGTTACTAAACTACTGTTTCCATATGAAAGCGCCATTTCCAACATTTGTTGTCCTCATAATTTCCTTTAACTTAAAGTTTATCACTGCATTATGGATTAAAATATTGTCCAAATATTAAAGGCCCAAATATTAAAGGTACTCTCCAAGAAAATGTTTATAGGTACGTTTGTTCTGCATTTTTTCTCCTATTCCATATCTAAAACTTACAAGAATAATTCGAATACGATTCAGATACAAAGGAGATATTCCGTACGTTAGACTGAGAAAAATTATAGAAAAAGTGTTAAAAATCCACCTTGAGCAAACAAATTCGTATGGCCATTAAATTATTAATTGAGCCAACTTGATTAAACGACTGATACAGAAGTTCTTACTAATCAATGGGCTGAAAAATGCTACACTGTGTTATTAAACATACTTAATGTCGGTGATCGTATTCGAATTACACTGGTTGTCGTTGTATACAGTCTGTACATGTGTGCAAACGTATGATGTGTATATTAAACCTTTTGTTTTGTAATAAACAAACAAACGACCAAATGCATGTGAAAGACATGGACGTGTATTAGACTGGGTGAAAATTTGAGGAAATAGGCAAGAAACAGTTTTCTATATAGTGATGGCAGAAAACCGTCAAACCCATTTCCGGTCAAACCTTGCTATAATACAAGTAATTTTCCATTTAAAAAATAATTATAACTTGCCATACCCACCCAAAGCACTCATCTACGACTTTCATTATACCCTACACCACACTGTGGTGCAGGGTATTATGACTTTGTACAATTGTTTGTAACGCCCAAAAAGAGAAGAAATAGCACCATAGTTTATAGATTTAGCCATGTCCGTCTGTCTGTCTGTCCATGTATTCTTGTGTTCAACGTGCAGGTCGTATTTATGGTACGATTGTGATGAAATTTTGCACAGTGCTCTTTTTTGCCCAAGGACTATCCCTATTGAAATTGATCAAAATTGGTTCAGATTTAGATATAGACCCCATATATATGTTACCCCCGATTTGATATGTAAGCGCTGTAGAAACTGGTTTTTATATCAGATCAGTACGAAATTTGGCAGAGTGCGTTATCTTATTACATGAATGAACACTGCCAAATTCGGGGAAAATCGATTTAGATTTGGTTATATTTTCTATATAACTTTACACCCGTTTTGACATGTAAGCTCTGTAGAAACCATATTTTATATCCGATAAAGAGAAATTTGGCAGAAAACACTAATTTAAGAAACATTTTTATAAAAGCGCAATTTCGTCATTGTCAAGCACGTAAATGTGCAATTAATTGGATGTAATTTTCTTTAAAATTGCACATTGTATAAAAATATTCAGTAAAATCATATTTCGTCGAACTTTTCAAGATCGGGACTTAGCACAGTAAAATGAGAGACAAAGTTTCAATTCAATGACATTCTGAAGAGCAATTCCATGGGAAAATAAATAAGTTTTAACAATTCTACAGCGAATTTAGCCAAGAAAATTTTTGTTTTGAAATTTAAAAAAAGCACGCACAGCTGACTTATTGTAAAATAAATATTACAATAAACTACCTCAAGCTATAAGAATCGATATCGATAGCCGGAACGTAAGTCTTTGGGTGCAATTGTCATTCGCTCGTGTGAGTCGCCCTTTGATAGGCTTTCAAAGTTTGGTTGTCGAATCCACCACTCAAATGCATTATTGAAAAGCCGGACATGTAAATTATTGATGACGTGGGCACGCAATGAAATACTTGCAATACATTTTGCCATGTAAAAATACTTGATTTCTATCACTGTATAGAGGAGGTTGGTCTTGAGTCAAGAGAGTATCTCAGTTTAAATAAAAAAAAATTACTTAAAAAAACTAAAACTTAAAAAAGACAATTTAAAAAAATGTATAAAAACTATATCTTAAACAATTAACAATTACACAATTTTCATTAGAAACAATTAGAGTTTATAACTTTTTCTTAAGACCTTCTCAAATAATTTAAAAACACTCTCAAAACCCCAAAAAATTACCAACTAAAATAATTTTAACATAACATTCATTAATATGTTTATTAAATCTCTCACGGCCCCCTGGAAGATAGCTACGACCCCCTAGGGAGCCGCGGCTCGGTTGGGAAGTTCTGGTCCCTATTCATTGGTTATTGTGTCTAAAATACATAATACTAGCATTTTAATACCGTTATCAAAAATTCGTAAGCTTCAAGACATTCTGAAAAAACTCCGATTAAAAAATAACATCAAAAGAGTATAATTTTGAAGCTGATCCAAATTGAAGTGTGAAAATCCCTAGCCCTGACTACCACAAACATTAACTTTGAAATATTTCTTATTATAAGTTAGTTGTATATGTTTATTTACTCTATGACTAAAAACCGACTTGCCAAATAATAGAAAAATGCATCAAAAAGCTGATTAGTCAAAGAATAGAAACTTCAACTTTTCGGCGCCGACTATAACACGAAAAAAATTTAGGCATAAGTAAGAGATATTTTTGGTTCTCAAATACTTTCGTCGGTTTGTATGTTATGTTTGCACTCTTTCTATAAAATGTCTCTATTACAATCAATTAGGAATAGGAAAATGCAAGGAGACCAACAAAAAGTTCGATTAACGGTAAATTTAACGGTTAAAACACATGGAAAAATCGTACGTTCGTGACCGGCATCTAAGCCAATTAAAAAAAGAACCAATAGAGATAATTTATTGTGCGACCGTATGATTCGGAAAGGGCATGTTGAGTAGATCTTTTTTGTAGAATAGACTTATGGTCCAGCTGGTCTGAGTTTTGTAAATAAAAAATGCTGCCTTTTTCAAAAAATCAAATTGACCCATTAAGAGGGGAGCTAGAGGTTAAAGATCTTCCACAAAAATGTTCCTCATAAAATTCCACTATGTAACTCTTACAATAGGTTAGGTTAGGTTAGGTTGAAGAGAGGAGACGTTTAAACGTCTCATGTCCATGGACATACACTTAAGCCAGTGGTTCGGCCTGTTGTGCGCTCCTTATTTATGATCTTTTTATACCTCACGAGTTACAGAAAATCGGTACTAGACACGAATTTTCTCAGTATCTTCCAGTCATATTCTCTGAGATGAGTCAAGTCTGGTAATATGTCGGACCCGAAATGTTGGGATCTTGCATGTGTGAAAGCCGGGCAGTGACACAGAAAATGTTCCATCGTTTCGATGTTTTCTCTGCATGCCCTGCATTCGTCGTTTCCTGCTAGTCCTATGCGATGAAGATGTTCTTGTAAGCTTGAGTGTCCCGTTAGAACACTCATCATCTTACTAATATCGATCTTGTTTAGTTTCAGAAGACTTCTTGTTTTCTTTTCATTTGGGTCACCCCACAGTATCTTTGCAGTTGCTCCTACTGTTGCGCTATTCCACATAGTTTTATGAGCCATCACTGCCCAGTGCTTCAACTAATTTTTGAAGCACTGGGCAGTGATGGCTCATAAAACTATGTGGAATAGCGCAACAGTAGGAGCAACTCTTACAATAAGAAATCTCTCTGACATTAACATACAGCATTTTTTTCATTTAATGTAATGCTCCCTTCGACCAAAAAATTAAAACTTTGACCCACTGTAAAATAAAACTCAGACCAGCTGGACCATAAGTTTATTCTACAAAAATAATGTACTTAACACGCCCTTTCAGAATTATAGAGTCGCTCTTCTGCTCCAATAATTCCACAGCTTTTACGGCTGTAAATTTACATTATTGTATTTTTTGTATAAGTTGGCTTGTAATTTTGCTAATTAAGCGAAAAGAGCTATATTTACAACTTTGGCGTCTTTTGCGACCCCCACAGAAAATTTCCGCAAACATTTTCGTAGAATATTTTAATCCTTAAATGTCCTTTTTGAAATGACTTTTTTGAATTTTTTTGAAAAAGGTCAAATTGACCCATTAAGAGGAGAGCTAGAGGTTTAAGGTCTTCCACAAAAATGATCCTCATAAAATTCCACTATGTAACTCTGACAATGAGAAATCTCTCAGACATTAACTTACAGCAGTTTTTTCATTTAATATAATGCTCCCTTCGACCAAAAAATTAATACTTTGACCCACTGTAAAAAAAAACAGACCAGCTGGACCATAAGTATATTCTACAAAAATAATCTACTCAACATGCCCTTTCAGAATTATAGAGTCGCTCTTCTGCTCTAATGATTCCAGATATAACGTCTTTAAATTTAGATAATATTATTGTTTTGTATAAGTTGGCATGTACATTTGCTAATTAAACGTAAAGAGCTATAATTTCAACTTTGGTGTCCTTGGCGACCCCCACTTAAATTTTCCGGCAAAAATGTTGGTAGAATATTTTAATCTTCAAATGTCCTTTTTGAAAGGACTTTTTTAATTTTGTTGAAAAAGGGCCAAATCAACCCATTAAGATGGGAGCTAGAGGGCTAAGGTCTTCCATAAAAATGATCCTCATAAAATTCCACTATGTAACTCTGACAATGAGATATATCTCCATTTGATGCTCCCTCGACCAAAAAATTAAAACTTTGGGGCGTATAATTCAGTCGATTTACTTTTTTGCAATTTACGATATACAGACATCCAGTCTATTGTATATTTGAATATAAGTCACAATGTGTCTATGCGTGTATATGTGTGTTGAAAATATTTTACCAGCCAAAAATATCAGGAGCATCCAATAAACAATGACAACAGTACAATACGTCCAAATACAAAACATCAATACTTCCACACACATACATCGTCCAACTGGGCTGCATTTGTATGCCGAGTTGACATTCAATAGATTATCACACAGTGGTACCCCATGACGTGAACGGCGACGAAAATTACAAGGTATGTAGAGAGGCCTCCGTAGCAAGGGTCCTGCTCATATTTTATTATGTGCGCTTGCGTTATATACTTATTTCTTAATAAAAAATAAATATATTTATCCAGGTTTCTCATGATAATTTTCTACATTTTGTACAATGTACTTATACATATCGATACCTCCCCTCCAAAGTATGCTAACACGAATCAGATAGTTTTTCAGGAGAAGCGATCGAAGTTTTCTACATTTTTTAAATATTTATGGAATTCCTTTACATCCTTTTTATAAAAGGCCCTTTAGCTGGTCATGTGGCCCGCCGTTTGACACCTTTTGGACAACTGAAAGATATTTACACCTACCACCCATATGTGCACTATTTCGCACACACACAAATATAGTTAGTCCGAAGATGAGTATGGAATGCGCAATGGCATAAAGCGTACAATGTCGTGGAGGAGCTGGAGCAGTAGCTGGGATATTGAAATGGTTCAACGATCAATACAAAAGCCATCTGCAAAAGGAAGATGTTGATGAAGAAGTGCTATGCAAATGTCCTTTGAAATGAAAATTCCATTGACAGATTTTTGGCTGAGACAACAACAGAGAAATCGCACGGCCACAGTCAAAGTCACATAGACATTAACTTAGCGGAGTGCTTGGCTCGAGCAGAAACAGGAAAATGGAACGACATTGAGATTTATGGACACAGTGACACAAATTACAACATGTCGAAAAACAACGGCAGCGACAAAAAGAACAACAGCAGAAATGAGAGTTTGTTTAAAGCAGGGACGGATATATGACGTTTGTACGGGGAGGGAGCTTTCCAATTTCGCCTTTTTATATATGTTTGGTGAAAAATCCTCTTCAGCACATTTTACATCATTTGAGTCATGCCATTCAGCCTGTCTAGTTGTCTGGCTAGTGCACGTATTAATTCTTCAGAGACCGATTAACTTTAGATTCTGTATATGGTGATACGCTTTTTTAAATGTTAAATAAAACATTTAATAAAGAATTGGATATCGGAATATTTATTACGACTCGAAACAAATACGTGGGTGATTCATTTGGGCGGTCCAATTTTCGATCACTCTTTCCAGTATGACATTCGCCAAATATATGGGTTTGAAAAAAACAAGTTGGACACGACCCTGCATTTGACCATGTGGTACCAACAGAATTCTCTACTGATAAACACACATACATAGCATCATTGGCAGCACCACCATCATGGACAACATCAGAAGCTCCCGGAGAAAAATCAGCAAGGAAACAACACCGATGTATTTATACCTTGAACAGCAGGTGCTTTAACATGAAACCAATGAAAGAATTCACCAAATCCCAACACATGGACGCACATATTGATATGGGCAACGAGGGTGAAAATAGGAATTAGGGAAATTTTATTTATATAAATTTCATTTTATGTGAATTATGTATGTTCACAACATAAATGTTGAATAAAAGCAGAAATGGCAAATCAACATTGGCGTTCTTTATGTAATATAGGGGGGCAATATATAAATGATTTGTCTTTAATAGTTAAAAAAACTGAAAACTATTTTATTTGCAACGTTCTAAAAATGTCTTAAAATATGTCTAACTACCTAATGCCAACTTTTACGCAAGCAAAATTAGTATCCCCTCACCTTAGAGAGGTGGGTATATATCATTGGCTACGAGCCAAAGTGTAACACATTGAAGAAGCGACATAAGACCCCAAGTATGTTTGGTGGAAATTCGATTTGGGTAATTTTTAGTCATTTGATGTCCGTCCGTATGTTTGTCTGTCTGATGGCTGGTGCGCACGATAACTCTCGAGAGGATTAACATCAAATTTAGTATGCGGTAAAATTTTGCTCCATTTCCGGCTAAGTTCGAAGATGGTACCCTGTAGTACCTCCCCCACAAAGGGTTAATATTTTGTGATATTGATACTTTAACAACTTCTATACTGCTTACTCGAATCTTCTGAAATTCTACACATAGTATAAGTTTATTAGTCGATATCGCCTCGACAAAAAAGGAACCATTTTGCACCAAAATTTAACAGCTTAGAACTTAAATACCAGTGCATACAAATTAGGGATGTCGATCGGGACAGATTTTTGAAAATTTCGGGATTGAGAAAATTACGATCCGGGGATCCCGGGATTTTTGAGGATAAATCGGGACTTCGGGATTTTTGTACACTTATTACATTTTCAAATTTAATTTTTCTTCGTAAAAAAAAATGTTGACATTTATTTATTTCCGTTTTTGTTCTTGTTTTTTAAAAAATCAAGCTTTCTAATATAAATTTTACTATTCACATTTACAGAAGAACACAACTAAAAAAAACACAATTCATATTCATTTCATTCAACAAACTGGAAGGTAAATGTTAATTTATTTTCGCTAAATACTTGGATGTGTTGGGGAAATTGTATTAAAGTTATGAGCTATAAAATTTTGGTATGATTTGGCCATAGTGATTCCCTGTTACATTTATAGGACTTCAAATACATATTATTTCCTTTAGCAAAAAAAATAATCGAAAGGTTGAACTTTCGTCAATTAATAATGGAACCACTCAGCCGATCAACCCAATTTTTTAGTACATTTTCGATGGTTCAACGCTTCAATTGTCTATGGATGCTCTGCTTAACATTTATCCTTAATGGCTCCCCACAAAAAATAATCCAAAGAGCTCAAATTACAAGTCAAAGTAATCGGTAGTTTAAATTTTAAATTTTAATTAATATGTTTAAATGACACCTAACGAATTGAGAACGAGTGGATATGACGATTTAAATTGGAAAACGACAGGCATATATGCCCTTTGTGTGTGAGATCCCAAAAGAGACGTGACATTTTCGCCCAATTTTGTTCAGCTTCATAGAGGCGGTAAAATTATTACTATGTAATAAATTTTACAGGATAGCCATGAGTAGTTATTATATAGTTAATAGTTATAAAAGCTTTAACATGTCACAAAATGTTAACCATTTGTGGGGGAGGTACCACAAAGAGTAGGCCGATATGTCCATTAAACATAAACTGGGTTTGAGTAAAATAGTATAACGTATGAAATTTTAAGTCATTCGGTCACTCCTTTTCAGAGTTATCGTTAGCAGCATTCATTCGAACTGACAGACGGACGGATACTAATTAATTAATATTTTTTTAACCCATGGAGGACCCATGCTGAAATTTGTACATTTTGTGGTAAAATATGTGTGTAATTTTTAAAAGGATTCAATTCTTCAAATGGTACTTATATTATTCAAATCTGGTATTCCGCCAAAAAGTTAAAATTTTTAAAAAAATGTTGTAGGTGACCATCGTGGACACCCGTAATGAATTTGGAGAATCGGTAAAAGGTAGTAATTCAGCATGGCCTTCTAGTATATCTGTGTGCAAAATTTTATTGAAATCGATAGGGTCAAATATTTAAATAGTAATTTTTAGTTCGTTTTATTTTGGAATTACCCACAATTTAAATTTGGTACGTCTGTGCCTCTGTTTTCTGTGTTTCGTCCAAATTGGACGAAACATTATATACATTGAAGCTATAACTAAATCTGAACCTATTTTGTCAAATTCGGCAATGTTAGTCAACAGATCAATAAACTCTACCATGCCAATTTCAAAACAATTGGATGCAAAATACAGCTTCTGTAGGGCTATAGGGCCAAATAGGACGAAACATATATATTGGAGCTATATTTTCATTTCAAGCAATTTCAGGTGCGAAAGACTCCTAACTGAAAAATGTCTGCACAATCGGAATGAAATTTCGACCTGTACTCAACGAACAACATAAGATGGACAGACAGACATTGTTAAATCGGCTAGTGATTCTGAGTCGATCGGTATGCTTTGGGTCTAGCTGCAGTATTACTAGGTGTTACAAACATCTGTCATGAAACAAACGTATAATACCTCGTATTACGGTGTGGTGTAAGGTATAAATTTACGAATATTTTTGGGAAATGAAGGTGAGGGGATTCATAAAACCGATTACCCAACTGAACTTTCTTACTTGTTATTTATAAAATTAAAAAAAATCAAACTATTTTGTACATATATTGATCTCATACATTCATAGATATTTTTATACCCTACACCACACTGTGGTACAGGTCATTATAACTTTGTGCATTTGTTTGTAACACCCAAAGGAGAAGAAATAGACCCATCGTTTATTATACCGATCGACTTAGAATCACTTTCTGAGTTGATTTAGCTATGTCAGTCGGTCCGTATGTTTGTGCATGTATTCTTGTAATCAAAGTACAGGTCGCAATTATGACCGATCTCGACGAAACTTTACTCATATCTTTTTTTTTTTGGCCCAAGGACGATCCTATTGAATTTGGTTAAAATCGGTTCAGATTTAGATATAGCCCCCATATATATGTTAGCCCCGATTTGATATGTAAGCGCTGTAAAAACTTTATTTTATATCCGATCAGTATGAAATTCGGCACCAAAAGGTTTCGTGAAGGAATACTGCTAAATTCGGAGAAAATCGGTTCAGAATTAGATATAGCCCCCATATATATGTTACCCCCGATTTGATATGTAAGCGCTGTAGAGACTGTGTTTTATATCCGATCAGTACGAAATTCGGTAGAAAAAGGTTTCTTATTACATGAAGCAATACTGCCAAATTCGGAGAAAATCGGTTCAGAATTAGATATAGCCCCCATATTTATGTTACCCCCGATTTGACATGTAAGCGCTGTAGAGACTGTATTTTATATCCGATCAGTACGAAATTCAGCAGAAAGATGTTTCTTATTACATGAAGCAATACTGCCAAATTCGGAGAAAATCGGTTCGGATTTAGATATAGCCCCCATATATATGTTACCCCCGATTTGACATGTAAGCGCTGTAAAAACTGTATTTTATATCCCATCAGTATGAAATTCATCAGAAAGAGATTTCCTATTATATGAATGAACACTTTTATATTTGGAAGAAATCGGTTAAGATTTAGATATAACCCCCCTATATACGTTACCCCCGATTTGACATGTGAGCGCTGTAAAAATGTTATTTTATATCCGATCAGTGCGAAAGTCGGCAAAAAGAGGTTTCTTTCTACATGAAGGAATACTGCCAAATTCGGAGAAACCCATAACACCCATATATATGTTACTCCCGATTTGTAGAGACTGTATTTTATATCCGATCAGTACGAAATTCGACAGAAGGAGGTCTTTTTATATGAATGAGTATTCAGGGAAGGTCGGTTCAGATTTATATTAAAGCTTCATATATATGTTCCTGCTGATTTGGTATCAAACCGCTATAGAAGTTGTATATTACTTCCGATCATTAAAATTTTCCAGAAAGATGTTTCTCAATTTAGGAACGAATATTGCTTAATTTAGCGATTATCGTTTCAGAATTAGATAAAACTAGCTGGACCCGGTCCACTTCGTTGCCCCAGATTACAGATTTCCGATCCCGTCCATTTTTGGGTTATAACGTAGACTGCCGCCAAATATATATACACAAAACTTAGCAATCTTTCTACAAATTTCTCAAGATATATCAATTTCAAAACATGGCTCATGTGGGCGGGGCCACCCTCATTGGTCCGATCCCGCCCATTTTTGAACCAATCGCGTAGAATGCCAGCAGATACATATACACAAAATTGCAGAACTCTCGCTAATAAATTGTGAAAGATATCTCAATTTAAAAATTTAGCCCATATGGGCGGGGCAACGCCCACTGATCCGATCCTGCCCATTTTTGGACCAATCACGGAGACTGCTACCAGATACATATACGGAAAATTTCAGCACTCTCGCTAACAAATTGTGTAAGATATTAAAATTTCAAAATTTGACCTATATGGGCGGGGCCACGCCCATTGGTCCGATGCCGCCCATTTTTGGACCAATCACGGAGACTGCTACCAGATACATATATTTCAGCACTCTCGCTAACAAATTGTGTAAGATATCTCAATTTCAAAATTTGTCCTATATGGGCGGGGCCACGCCCATTTGCCCGATCCCGCCTTTTTTGGACTTATTGTGTAGAATGCCACCAGATACTTACACACAAAATTACAGAACTCTCGCTAATAAATTGTGCAAGATATCTCAATTTCAAAATTTATATGGGCGGGGCCACGCCCTTTGGTCCGATACCGCCCATTTTTGGAAAATTCACATAATCTGCCACTAAATGCAAACACACAAAATTTCAGCACTCTAGTTAAAAAAATTTCTCAATATCAAAATTGGACCCATATGGGCGGGGTCCAATTTTGATATTGAGAAATTTTTTTCAGCACCCCCTGCACATGTACATTCTGTGAAAATTTCAAGATGACCGGTCCAGCCGTTTAGACGTCTATACGGAACAAATATACAAAAAAAACCCACAAACAGACACTCTCTTTTGTATATATACATACATAGATGTTCCTACCCATTTACCAATTATTCCAAATTATTATGGCAATGACCCTTATCGCATTGTTAGGGAGGTGTAGGGTATTATGTAGTCGGCCCCGCCCGACTTTCTGCCTTTCCTTACTGGTTATGTTTGTCTATGTTAATCAAATATTTACGTGTCAAAGGGTGGGCCATTTAGAATTTTAAATTTGAACAACCGATTACTTTGACTTGCGATTTAAGCCCTTTGGGCTATTTTCTTTGGGAAGCCATTAAGGATATATGTTACGCAAAGTATCCAGAGACAATTGAATCGTAGAAACATGAAATCGAAGTTGCCATTTAAGAGATTTGACCCGAAACAATCGAAAATGTACTGAAAAATTGGGTTGATCAGATGAGGTCAGATACTAAATCACAATTCAAATTGTATTCATCGATTTTCAATAGTTTCTGAAAAATATATTTAAATGTAATAAATTTACTAGTGCAAAAATGTTCCCGAAGGGATATACACAACATTTTCGGGTGTAAGCTCCTATAATCCCGACAGAGCATTAATTTAAAGAAGTTATAAGAGCTGCGACTGTTGGAAATATCCCTTTGGGGTTGTCGTTAAAAAATAGAAAAAAAAAGTTTTTTTTAACAAAAATCCATTTTTGGATTTTGGACAACATAAAAAAAAATAAAATATATTTTATTGTAATTTTTGAAAGCTATCGTCCTAACGAAGAAGAAATGGCAACAAAAAATCTGTGGATAAATGTAAGTTGTTTTTATACCCTCCACTATTGGGTGGGAGTATATTCATTTTGTCACTCCGTTTGTAACACCACTAAGTATTGATCTGAGACCCCATAATTCTAAGACCATTTAGCCATGTCCGTCTGTTGTAATCACGCTACAATCTATGATACTTGAGCTATGTGGCTGAAATTTGGTACATATACTTCTTACAACGGTTGATCCAAGTAGAGATACTTTTTTCAATAGCCTTTTTTGACAGATCACGTGTGAGTCGTGTCATGCTGTCATGTTATTTTTGTTAAGTATTGTTTGGCATTTCATCATTGAAAGACTTACGCCTGAACAACGTTTACAAATCGTTCAACTTTAGTACGAAAATTCACGTTCTGTGGTCAACATAATCACCCATCTTGAGACCAAGCATTCATTATTGGATAATATTTGACCGAATAGACGACGGCCAGCACGCAGTGAAAAAAATAGCGGCCGTAGCTGAGAACCATGGAGAGTCGATTCGGCGCCGTTCGCAACAACTCGGACTGACGTATGGAACGACTTGGCGCATTTTACGTCGAGATCTTAAGTTGAAAGCATACAAAATACAGCTCGTGCAAGAACTTAAGCCGACCGACCCTCCCTAGCGACATCGCTTCGCTCTATGGGCTCTTGAAAAGTTCCAAGAAAATCCGACGTTTTCGAGCCAAATTTTGTTCAGCGATGAGGCCCATTTCTGGCTTAATGGGTATGTAAACAAGCCAAATTGCCGCAATTGGGACGAAGAGCAACCTGAAGAGATTCAAGAGCTGCCACTTAATAACGGTTTGGTGTGGTTTGTGGGCCGGTGGAATCATCGGTCCATATTTCTACAAAAATGATGCCGGTGAGAACGTAACCGTCAATGGCGACCGTAATCGTGCCATGATAACCGACTATTTGATGCCTGAAATTGAAGTTCGTGATCTCGGCGACATTTGGTTTCAACAAGACGGCGCCACTTTCCACACATCGCATCAATCAATGGATTTATTGAGAGAACACTTCGGTGAGCAGATAATTTTACGTTTTGGTCGATTGGCCACCAAGATCCTGTGATATCACACCGTTAGACTTTCTCCTATGGGGTTATGCGGACAAACCCGCTTCGATTCATGCCTTGGAGCAAAACATCACGCGTGTCATTCGCCAGCTACAAGTCGTAAATTGGACTCAACGGATGGACCATCTGAGACGTAGCCGCGGCCAATATTTGATAGACATAATCTTCAAAAAATAAATGCCAAAGAATGTTCTTTCAAATGATAATAAACATTTCCCATTCAATTTGAATTTTCTGTGTTTTTTTTTTAAAAAGTAGGGAACCTCGAACTGGGTCACGCTATATCTGCAGGTATTTTGGGATGCATATGGGCAATATCGGTCCAATTTTGGATATAGCCCCCATATATGGCATCTCCCCGATTTGAATTCTTAACGTCAAAGAGACCACAAATATCAACTAGTCGGGCTGAAAGTTGGTATGTGGTGTTTATTTATACCCGGTATTCTTCACACGAGCAACGGTTGTCATATGTCCATGTTTTGATATAGCCCCATACAAAGATCCCTCTATATTTGACTTCTTAACGCCACAAAAACCTAAAATTTTAATGAATTGGGCTGAAATTTGGTGTAATGAGTGCGATACATGGAGGAGGGTATATAAGATTCGGCATGGACGGACTTAACGCTTTTACTTGTTTTTAGCTGCATGGGAAAGTTCGATATCGATAGATATGGTTCTACAGCTGATAATAACGAACTATGTCGACATTTTTGTTCAGTAAGGTTTGGCAAGTCATCATGAATCTTTTAACGACAGAACATCGCCTCCAAAACGTGGAAATTTACTTAAAAAAATCTGTTCGCGATATTCAAATCAAAAAACTGTATTTTGTGATGAAGCGAAATTAACGTATTCGGAGCGAAAACAATCATTAATTTGTTAACGAATCACAATTGTGTCTTCAAAAATTAATCAGTTAAACATCAATGACATGTGGTTCCAACTTGCCATACAGCTCGCTTAACAATCGATTTATTGTAAAATCAATTATCTGAATTTATTTTTATGGGACAATGTTAAGTCATTGGATTATGCCGACAAACCAGCAACTCAATTCCAGCCACAATTGAAGCCATACGAGTACTTTTCTCTTTTGCGAAACCTGAAATTTATTTTGGTGTAAAAAATTCGAGGTCGATTTTTTTGAAATAAGTTATTTTGTTGTTCCGGAATACCTGGCAATAGAATGCCCCCATTACATTTTATTAATCGTGTTTTTGGTCTATATCAGAGAGTAAACTCACTTTATAATACGAAAGAAATAATGAAAAAATAGTAGGTTTGACATTTAAAATTTACACAGTTTTTGTTGTGGTTTTAATCCCATTGCGAAAATTCGTATTGATAAAGTAAACAGAATGAGCTTCAGTTTTGAAGTTTAAAGATATAGAATCCCATCCGCGAAACACAATTAAAATGGCGAGGAAAACATACGTCGAGAGAAAAAAGTATGAAAATTAAATATTTGCAATCAATTATCAATTTAGCGTTTATAAATAGCTGTCATATAAGCCATGGTTCATTCAAATCGGTCCACGTAGTCGGAAAATAAAATGGTCAAAATTTCAAACTTTGATACCCTGTAAATTCATAAACTATTAGGTTAGGAAACTGTATTTTTTGCACATTTCATACCCAAAGTACTTCTGCAACCCCAAATACTAAAAAAAAAATTATTTGTGAAACAAAATGTCGGCCAAATGCTCGCCACGGCTTCAGTGACATATCTCTATCCGATGGTCCATATTTTCAATAACTCTGAGACATAATTATGGTTCAATGCCGTTAATGTGCCGAATTATCTAATCCTTTAGATCTCAATTTGTTCTTGGCTTATTGACGTACACTTTTTTCTTTAAATATCCCCAAAGAAAGAATTTCGCCAGCCCATAAACAGCACCAAACAGTCACTTAGTGTATACAATGGCTTTTCAACAATCAATCGTAAATTCTTATTTGCCCAAATGCGCCAATTCTGCTTGTTAACGAATCCTCTGCGGTGAAAGTGTGTCTCTTCGCTGAAGATGATTTCCTTGGTAAAGTCACCATTCAGTTCTGTCTTTTCAACCAACCATTCGTCGTATTGACAACGCTTGAAATGTCAGTAGGCTTCAGCTCTTGAGTGAATTGTAAAGGGTTGGCCATTTAAAATGTTAAATTTGAAAAAAGTACTGATATTTTTCTTCAAATTTCTGGTGGTATTTGATAGGTTAAACTTTGTTGAGCATGACGACGAGTTGAAGTTGACGGCTCTATTGCCACAATATCCGAACAGCATCAATTTTTTCTCGCAGAACGAACTGGGCGAGCATGCACAGGTACTTTCACATCTCCTACAGACCCGGTTTGTGGAAAATTCTCCCGATTGTTGACGCATTTGGTCGATTATGCTGACCAAAAAAATCACGAAATGCATTTTGATTTGAACGCCGATTTTCGTAAAAGGCGTTAACAATCTTAACGCGTTGTGTACCCAATTGTGTACTCGTGAAAACTGAAACAAAGAAATGTCAGATTAAGTTGGGCAAAAAACTTGATTTTAAGGTGTGACTCACAATTAACACCGTGCATTATGGTTGGACCACCCTTTATAAACGAAATTTCGGTTTTTTGATATATTTGATTTAGCACCGCATACTATGTATTTATACCCTACACCACACTGTGGTACAGAATATTACAAGTTACTTTTGTGGCAGATGTTTGTTACACCTAGAAATACTACAGCTAGACACACCTTAAAGTTGACTCAGAATCACTAGCTGAGTCGATTTGGCCATGTCTGTCTGTCCATTTAAAGTTGTTCCTGCTCGGATTTGGAAAAATAACTCTTTCACGGCTGGAAATAACCCTATTGGAAATGGTCAAAGTCGGTTCAGATTTAGATATAACCCCTTACATAAGTTACTTCCGATTTGGCCTTTAAGCGCTACAAAACCGGCATTTTAAATAAATTTAATATATTTTATGCAATAATTCTTGCATAAACTGAAACTGCATTACCTGATTATTATTAGTCTTTATTATACCTTCCACCATAGAATGGGTGGTATATTCATTTTGTCACTCCGTTTGTATAACCTCTAAAAATTGATCTGAGACCAAATAATAAATATACAGGGTGGAGCGCGGGAATTTAATTTGTTGCACTGCGGCGGCACTGTTGGTCGAAGAGAGTGGAGAGTGTGCGTGGCTTATAGTGGCTGATGGGAGATTTGTATTCGTCTGCCTTTCAGTTGCCATCATACATTGGACACGTGAGGAGACCGGAGGACCGATATGACCCATCTTCGAACTTAGCCGGAGATAGAAAAAAATATTACCACATACCAAATTTGAAGTCAATCGGTTACTCCTTTCGAGAGTTATCGTGCGCACCCGCTAGCACACAGGCGGACGGACATTGCTTATTCGACTTAAAACGACCTAAAACGGATATCCGCCAAACATACTTAGGGTCTTATGTCACTCCTTCGATGTGTTACACTTTTGGCCCGTAGCAAATGATATACACTCTCGTATCACTAAAGTGAGGGTATAATAAAACATAATATATTTCAAAAAAAGAAAATAATATAAGCGAAAGAAGAGGAAACATTTTTCAAGTCGAGAGGCGCGGATTAGGTTTTGATTTTAGACCCATGGTTTGTTCGGAGAATTTTCTTAGAATTTAATGTAGATTACGTTTTTGCTATACGATTTTTAATTTTTTTTTTTCATCCATACAAATCAACCCGCCCTAATGTATATGCATATTTCATCAACAGTAATAACACTTCTCAGCAAATGCTGATAGTCGTTATATCAAATTAGCAAGACGGCTCGTTGTTTCAAAATAGCAAACATTTCAAAGCACATTCTAACGATATATGCCAAAAGCAATCTATAAATGCAAAATCCTGATAATTGCACACATGTTGGAGACATGTGTACCAATAGAACAAAACTCAAAAACAAAAATTGAATGTATGCAGTCCGCCAAATTTTATAATACACAATATGATTTGAAAAGAACCAAAGACAATTTATGTTATAGAAATTCCAGTGCATTTCAGATTTTTCCCCACAAGAAGAAAGTCGATTTCGCGTATGTTTCTATGCGAGTGAGAAGATGTTTAGGTAGCTAGAGTTCGCAGATGCGAATGTACGTCTGCAAAAGCCTTTGGGGTGTAAATTGATCTGAATTGTCTTTGTCGAACTCATATGTAGAGATAGTTTCAATTGAACGCTGTGAGGTATGATTGTGGAAAAACTGATATTTGCCATACGCTCCCAAGGACTTTAAAAGCAGTTGCGCAGACTATTATGTATGTATATCGACGCACAATGGCACCCATAGAGCAAATGTGGTTGCAAGAACAAAATGCCAGGTGCAAAAATCATCCCATCTTATACGAAGTTTTTCTTCGATTTCATATATGTATGTATGCTACCCTTAATAATACGAGTATCACATTATTATATGCTGAAACAAGTGAAAAAAATATTTTTTCCTTCACTTTTTAAAAAAAAGTATGGAATGAAATTGAAATGAAATATTCATAGCTACATTATTGCAAAGCATAGTTAAGCGGTATCACCAAGTCTGAATTAGTCGAGAGGTCCACTGATTTTCAGACACTTTGGAGGCCCGTAAAAAAAATGGTCACCAGTTTCGCCAAACCGAGTATAGGGTTATACTACCCTTTGGTAGAATCGAACCTATACTGTCAAGTCCGTGTATTTTTTTTACTGTTCACTAATGTTAACCCTTTGTGGGTAATATACTAGAAGGAGTGGACCAATATGGTCCATCTTCGAACTTAGCCGGAGAAAGAAAAAAATATTACAGCATACCTAATTTGAAGTCAACCGGTTACTGCTTTCGAGAGTTAGCGTGCGCACCAGCCAGCAGACAGACGGACTTACGGACATTGCTCATTCGACTAAAAATGACTTAAAACGGGTATCCGCCTATCATCGTTAGGGTCTTAGGTCTTAGGTTCAAAACAATATGGCTGTGGCATAAATCATATTTTCCCGCTTTCGAAGCCAGCCCTCGTTACAAGCACAATTCTCTGAAGTCAAAGAGATTGCTATGTGTTGCTACACTCACTGGTGTGTTCTGTTAACAAAAACAGGCGGCTTTGGAAAATTATCAAAAAATGGTCGAACTCCTTGTGGAAATCAACAGTGACACCGTCACAATGCACACTCATTCACTCGCATTACTCACATTTACGTTACCATTTTTGGCCTATTAATTGAAATGCCAGAAAAACTTTGTTAAATACTTCAGGCCACAAACAAAACCTTCGCCAGAGCTATGTCCAATCTTTAGCAGAAAACAAAAAAACAGTAGGTCACCTAAATGTTAAACATTTTACAAGATTTTCAATTTATTTCATACCAAGTGACCAGTATACAGTGTGTACAGCCGTTCGTACATACATACGTGTGCTCTATTTACTTGACTACGGCTGGATGTGTTGGCAGAAAGGTGTGAAGTGTGATTTGCATATATTAAAATATAAGTTTTGGCTAGCTTTTACTCGCTACATTGCTCGCGGAAATTTTTTTACCATTCTGCACTCTGTGTTACAGGGTACTATGACCTTATGTGTACACGGAGGAAATTGCTATTTTTTATATGTTTGAATTGGAAAAAATATATTTGCAACAGATATTTTTGAATATTATATGTTTCTGAACAAACACATTTTATATGAAAATCAATAAAATTTATTTGGATCGCATATTTTAATATATTAAAAGAAGATATATTTCCGAACTAAATTTCTCAAATAAAATACATGTTTAAATACAAATACAATTATTGTTTGGGAAATTCTCCAAGAATATTTTATTTAAAAAAGATTTTCTAAATTTTGCTTCATTTTTCGAAATTCACATTTAATTTTTCTATGATTTCGAATTATACCCTAAAAATGACACATGTTGCATCAACTTCTGTTTTAAAGCAGTCATTTTTATACCCTCCAATTTGAGATGTAAGCGCTGTAGAACTGTATTTTAAATCCGATCAGTAAAAAAATTGTCAGAAGAGGTTTCTCATTACATGAATTAACACAGCCAAATTTGAGGGAAATCGGTTCAGATTTAGATATAGCCCCATATATACGTTACCCACGTTTGGTACCTTGCACTTGTGTGCAAGGTACCAAAATGGGCGAGCCAATAACGCCCACTTTTCTCTGGACTCTAGGTACTATAAAAGCATTACACTGTACAAAATTACAAGTATTTGTATGAACTGATATTGAAGCCATAAGCAGTTAACTTTTGGTGCAAGATGGTCCATTTGTATGGGAGGTACCAAAAAGGGTGTGGCCACTTCGCCCATTTTTCTTGACATGTTAGCGACTAACAAACTAATACTATGTGCGAAATTTCAGAAGATTCGGGTATGTTGTGTAGAAGGTATTAAAGAAACAATATTTTACTAAAAGTTAACCTTTTTTGGGGGAGGTACTAGAAGGAGTGGTCCAATATGGCCCATCTACAATCTTGGCTGTAGATAGAGACAAATATTACCGCATACCAAATTTGAATAGAGCAAACTAACTATTTGCGATATCTGTGATAGAGAAACATTAGGCACATCACACGAAATTATTTAACTCACATAATCCCGATTTCATATACAAAATTTTGACTCCTTATAACATACCAATGGTCCATCGATTCTGCGTTTTCCCTACAAGGCCCGCATTGATCGTTATGTAAGCTTAATGTAGAATCAAAGCGAAACTATTTTTAAGTTAAAGTTTTTTTTTAATTCCAATGTTCAAGAAAGGTACCTTTAATATTTTGACAATTTCCTTTTAATGAGCCGGACTATGAGTTAAGTTTAAGGTAATTTGATGGCTACAAATCTTAAAAACAGTCGTTAAGAAATTAAAAAACAATTGTATTTGTGTCTGTTTTTAAAAAACAATTGTATTTGTGTTTGTTTTTATACCCTCCACCATAGGATGGGGGGTATATTCATTTTGTCACTCCGTTTGTAACATCTCTAAATATTGATCTGAGACCCCATAAAGTATATAAATAAATATATTCTTAATCGTCGTAAAATTCTAAGACGATTTTGCCATGTCCGTCTGTCCATCCGTCCGTCTGTTGTAATCACGCTACAGTCCGTAATAATAGAGCTAGGTTGATCAAATTTGGTATAAATATTTCTTATAGTTGCAGGTTGTTTGGGATTGCAAATGGACCATATCGGTAAATGTCTTGATACATCCCCCATATATAGCATCTTACTTATTGCGATTCCTACTTTTCGCATCTACTCTACATTTACCATATTTTGTGATTCCTACTGTTCTCACTTACTATATGTTCACAATACGTGTATACCCTTCACCATAGGATGGGGCGTATAAAACCTCTAAATATTGATCTGAGACCACATAAAGTATGTATATTCTTAATCGTCTTAAAAGTCTAAGACGATTTAGACATGTCCGTCTGTTCGTACGTCCATCCGTCCGTCTGTTGTAATCACGCTACAATCTATAATACTTGAGCTAGGTGGCTGCAGGTAACTTAGGATTGAGAATGAGCTATATCGGTCCACATTTTGATATAGCCCCCACGTATAGCATCTGCCCGATTTGACTTCTTAACGCCATAGAGACCACAAATATCAACTGACCGGGCTGAAAATTGTTAACTGGAGTTAATTTATACCAGCACCCTCACACGAACAACGGTAGCCATGTTTTGATTTAGCCCCAAAATAAAGGTCCCTCTAAATATTCCTTCTTAACGCAACAAAAATCACAAATTTCAACGAATCGGGCTGAAATTTTGTAATATGACTTTATTTGTGCTCGAAACCATTCACATGCTATCCACGGTGGAGGGTATATAAGATTCGGCCAGGCCGAACTTAACGCTTTTACTTGTTAATTTCTAAATATTGCAAGTAATCGTTGCTTGTCGATGCTTCAAGCTATTTTTTTTTTTTTTTTGCAAACATTAAACATTTATAAAAAACTTACTTTAAATTGCTGAAAAACTTAAAGAATTAAGGTATCGATATATTTTCTGAATACTTAAACGCAAACAAAATTTTTGCTTTGAAAATACTACACCTTTTCAAGTTTGCAACGAGAACATGTAAATTTATATTGGTAATTGTAAATTTGAATTGAGAGAATATAAAATCATAGTGGAAAATGTAACTTTGTAATGAGAACATGTAAATTCATAGTAAGATGTTTAAAAAAATGTGAATTTCAATGAGAAAATAGAAATTCATATTGCGAAATGTAAATTTGTAATGAGAACATAGAAATATATATTGAGAAATATAAATTCGTAATGAGAAAATAACGAAGAAAATAAACTCGTAATGATAATTTGTAAATTCATATTGACAAATGTAAAATTGCAATGAGAACATATAACGCATAATACAATGTAAATTCGAAATGAGAAAACATAAATTCATAATTAGAAACTTTTAACTCAATTTATCGAATATTATAAATTTCGTTCGGGGAAGCACTTGTTTTAAGGTTAGGTCCTTATTCTCCAATGCTTAAGCCCATATATTTGGTCTGTTAGAAGAAAACTTCGTGTTCCTACGGTACAGTGTTGGGCTGTATGCGAAAAATAATTCAATATCTTGAGCACATTTTGAACGAGTCCTGGTCAAGATGAATGGCGGAGATTGTGCAAGAGATTAAGTTTAAATGATATGCACGTTGGATAATACTCAATTGGAGTTTTTAATCTACTATTTTTATGTATTTTTCTTAATTCTCAATATCTAATTAGTAATTGAATTAAATGTTATCAATATGAATTTATATTTTCTCATTATTTTTTTATATTTTCCCAATACGACTTTATATTACTCATTATGAATTTATATGTTCTCATTACACATTTTCATTTGCCAATATGAATTAACACAACTTACTATAAATTTACATGTTCTCATTATAATTTACATTTTCTAATATGATTTTATATTCTCTCAATACAATTTTACATTTGCCAATATAAATTTACACGTTCTCATTACGAGTTTATATTCTACGTTATTTTCTCATTTCGAATTTATAATTCTAAATGGGTAAAAATAAAACAAGTGTGACAAAATTTTTTGAAAAATCAAGATTTTTTTGAAATTTTTTATTAATCTGGTTGAGAATTTGAAAAAAAGAAAACAATTAGAACCGTTTAGCAAAATTTTGATTTTTTCGCGAGATATGGCCTATTAAATTTTTCCGAGTGTGTTTAGAAAACTTCAATTTTCTCCGGAAACATTGAACGTATTCGACTGAAATTTTTGCAGGTCGGTCCGAAACATTTCCTAAAATCTAAATATATCATAAACTTTAATTACCAACTGACCGTATGAAAAATATTGCGAAATATTTTTTGGATATGCGAATAATTTCACTTTCTGGAGCAGTGATTTGAAATATTTTATATTTAGAATGCGTCCTATATTGACTTCCACCAGAATCAGAAAAAACATTTTGGTAGATCGCGCTTTGTAAAAATTTACAGCAAATTTACGGACACTACCTTTTTGAAAATATTTTTGGTTCATTATTACAGGACCTCTAGGACCTTAGTTTTCTAAACACACTCGGAAAAATTTAATAGCTCATATCTCGCGAAAAAATCAAAATTTTGCAAAACGGTTCAAATTGTTTTAATTTTTTCAAATTCTCAACCAGATTAATAACAAATTTCAAAAATATCTTGACCTTTCAAAAAATGTTGACACACTTGTTTTATTTTTACCCAAATATAAATTTCTATGTTCTTATTACGAATTTACATTTCGCAATATGAATTTTATATTTTCTCATTGCAAACTAGAAAAGGTGTAGTCTCAAATAAAAATATATTAGGATGGAAACAAGGATTTGTTTAGAACAACATACTCCCAAATAATATAATATTTGTGTGTACCAAATATTACATAATTATAGTGTACCTAAATATCCAGCAAAATATGTTTGGAATAACATACTACAGAAGTGATTTTTTCAGCGTATATGTTTGTAACACCCGAAAGGAGAAGGGTAAGATCACTTGCTTATTAACCCATTATTCCTGTTGTAATTATTTCATGATTTTTTGAATGAATACTATATTCATTAATATGAATATGTTTCTCACACTAATAGCGGAAGATAAACTATTTTAACCCTTTGTGAGGGATGTACAAGAAGGAGTGGAGCAATATTTCCCATCTCCGAACTTAGCCTGAGATATATACATATAGAAAATATTATCACATACCAAATTTGAAGTCAATCCGTTACTCCTTGCAAGAGTTATCGTGCGCTCCAGCCAGCCTGACAGACGGAGGGACATTGATCAAATGACTTAAAATGTTCTAAAACTGATTTCCCTCGAACATACTTGGGGTCTTAGGTCACTCCTTCAATGTGGCACAATTATATCCTCACTTACGCTAAAGTGAGGGTATAATTAAAAACCATTGACTTTTCGTGAACTGCTCATATTTCGTTTTTTTAATTTTTATATAAATTATTCGAAGAGTTTGGGAACCGGGTTTTAGTTTAAAAAAATATTATTAGAAATCAATTCTGTTTTTAAAGTTAATTAAATGTATTGCTGAATAAAATAACCCAATCGCCCAAAAAATGCACAATCTATTCTAATCCATACCCTATCAAGTTCATGTTTTGATAGGGAATTGTATATGTTTACAGTATGATCTATATGTTGTTCAATCGTCTGTAAAAAATTAAATTAAACTTCAACAACTTTTTTCTCATATATCGTTCATTCCAAGTCAAACCGAACACCTTTTTGGGTCGCCATTCCCGATTTCAAAATAAATTGTAATATTGATTCTCTGCTCAAAACAAATCATGTTATTAGCATCTGACAAAATAGGAAAATATTCTCAAAGGGCGTACATTTCGAGTTCTGTATTTTCGGAACGCGTAGACGAATTTTTACAAAAGAAGGTTCATTTTAAAGGTTGTATGTTATATTGCCATAACAGTGATTTATGTTCGAGTCGTTAACGCTTTTGAGTGCATCTGCAAATTTAATTTGGATTTTATACTTCAATGAAACCAACTTAAAATTCTGTGAAAAATAAAGTTATGTAGCCCCATATATTCTAAATGAACGCCGAAAATTTGAAGATGGTGTTCAGCTCCGTTTATTGAAAAATATTTACATATTCAGAAATTCCCGAGATGTGAACATTGCAATTGTTATAGTATTTTAAAAATGCGTTTGTAGATTTATACAAATTAGAGCTATTCTTGAAGGTCTTGACTAGGACATCCTCGATATAGTTTTCCTCTTAAATTATAATTTGCATACTGGACCGGGAAAACAACAACATAGATATGTGAAATATATATAAGAATGGAGCCCTATCTAATCTGAGCTGATCCTGTAAATTTTAATCTGGTGTTTTCTTTGGTTTCTATATAATAGCATTTTTACTAAAAAATGTAAGAAATGGAAATTATTTTTTATTGAAATGATTCTGTCTATATTGTATTTTCAATATTTATCATAGTTTATATAGGAAAATCATTGGCCTTTTTTGTAAATATTGTTTTAAACAAGTAAGAAAGTTTCAGTCCGATAAACCGACTAAGGTATACCCTCACTTTGTGAGTAGTGTAATATGGAATATTAAACGAATTATTCTGTCAATTTGTGTGGGAGGTATCAGAAGGGGTTTAATAAATACACATATTTTTCGCTGAACAGTAGATACTTTAAATACATTGCACTATGTCGAATCATAAGCTTTTATGTGCACTGGTATCCATTTTGGTGGGAGGTACAAAAAATGGCCCATTTTTCACGGGGCTATAGGTACTCCAAAATCCTAACACAAGGGGCGTTGCAATAACGCCCATTTATCACTGGGTTGTAGGTACTATAAAAACATTGCATTGGACGAAATTTTAAGTGTTTTTATGAAATAGTATACTTGTTATTTGCTGTTAACTTTTGGTTTAAAATGGTGCATTTTTGTGGGAGGTACCAAAAGGGGCGTGGCAACTTCGCCGATTTTTCTCGAGATGATAGCGACTAATAAACTAATACTATGTGTGGAATTTCAGAAGATTCGAATTAGTAGTATAGAAGTTATTTAAGAATCAATGTTTCACAACATTTTAACCCTTTGTGGGAGAGGTACTAGAAGAAGTGGACCAATATGGCCCATCTTCGAACTTAGCCGGAGATAGAAAGAAATATTACCACATACCAAATTTGATGTGCAAGATACAAAATAAAGTTGCATATGCAACTGATACATTTATAAACTTTGAATTAACCAGCTTTAATACATGAACTTTAAAGTACTACAAGATGATTCATTTCCGTATTTAAACTCATATACAAATTTTCAAGACAATCGGCAATATCGACCATATTTTTTCCAAAAATCGTTCGGTTTGATATGTAATGAACGATATTTGCTTTCTATTAAAACACTGAGACTCCTGGAATATTTGGCTTGTAAAACGCCTTCATATATGTATGATTTCTAATACAATTTCCTTGAACAAACATTCAACTAAACTCCTTTCCGTTATAGTAGATCAGCGGAAGTGATGCCCTCTCCTTGAAGTTGAAAATTCAATGTGTGACATGGCATTCAATTAATCTCACACCATATGTTCCGGATATTTGTAATATTGACATTCAGCTAACTCTCACTTTTGTCCATTACATTTACGCACACCAACTCTTCCCACACAACTACACAGAAAAGCAAATACAAATGAATGCACATACATTAGCATGCACACCAACTCATAAGTGCGCTTGCAATGCAGTAGTCGACTGTAATGAATTGTAACGTGACACAATGTGGGAATATTCGGAATTAAATCTATCATTTCTTAACGAAATTAATTGAAATTAATGAAATATACATTGAAATTATATATAAGTATATTATCCCAGATAATATAATTTCATATATATCACTTTGCTTTGTCCCTGAGAGTCACATATTTCTGATCTAAGCCGACAGAATAATAAATTTATTAAGTACCCCACTGTTCAACAGTGCATGTGATGTTAATGATGATGATGATGACGACGATGTCGGAGGTAATAATTGATGAAGAAGCCGCTGTGGCATTGGCATGGCGTTGCATTGTAAATTAAATAAGACAATGGGGATCGAAAATTGAATGCGTTTGTAAGTTATGTTAACTTAATTAAGTGCACATTTGTGTTTGGTCATAAATTATAACATTACAATGAAGTTTTGTAAAGATGAATATATGGGCAAATAAGCATAAAAATATATATACAAATATGTTTACATATTTAGTTGGGAAAATGCAAACACAAACATTTGGGATGCGAGGTAATGGTCGAAAAGTAAATCCAGACAAAACAGAAAAAAATCAATTCCATTCACATACAGAAACTTAATAAATTCGTAAAATATTTAAAAATTAATTGATTGTTTTTACAATTTGACGTCAGAGATCGAGCTTAAGTCTAACATCATTATATTTCTAAAAAAGGGCAAAAAATGTATTCCATTTTATTAAAGCTTGGGGTGATTCTTGTCTATAGAAGAAAAAAGAAAAATGTTAAGGTAGCTCTTAAAGATAGATAGTTAGATTAGTAGAATTAGTATAGAAGATGTTGATGCTTAGTTTACAATAGAAGACTCGAGTGACGTTGAGCTTCTTTATTTATCACCCCCCCAACCATGCTGATTTCACTCCCGTTAGCCCTAATAACTCTTCTAATAGACAATCATTACATTTCGAGGAAGATAAAGAAAACCTAGAATTCCATTACAGCGACAAAATCAAAATTTAAAAATTATTATTTCAGAATGAATTTTAAACATATGACGATAGTATTGGGTAAGATAAAGTCTCTATTATGAGTGTGGTTATTAATTCTGAAGTAAAAAACTTAGCAATGAGATGTAAATATATAGATTTAAATAATATTGTATGATATTTATCCAAAAATGAGCTCGAGGTCTATGTTGGTTTTATACCCTCCACCATAGGATGGGGGGTATATTCATTTTGTCACTCCGTTTGTAACACCTCTAAATATTGATCTGAGACCCCATTAAGTATATATATATTTTTAATCGTCGTAAAATTCTAAGACGATTTAGCCGCGTCCGTCTGTTGTAATCACGCTTGGGATTGCAAATGGACCATATCGGTAAATGTTTTGATATAGCCCCCATACACGCAAAGAAAAAATTCGTTTCTGCGAAACGAATCATTAGACAACTACAATTCTCGTTTACAACGACTGAAATTTCTTTTGGTCAGAATATGTTTCTGTCACAACAAACGAAATTTCAGTTCCGGCGAACGAGAATTGTAGTTGTCTAATATTTCGTTTCGCAGAAACGAATTTTTTCTTTGCGTGTATATAGCATCTTACTTATTGTGATTCCTACTGTTCGCATCTACTTTACATTTACCATATTTTGTGATTCCTACTGTTCTCACTTACTATACAGGGTGGCTGATATGTATTGCAACCAACTTCAGGTTACTATCACATCTAAACCGCTAGTCTGATAGCTGACAGATTTATTACAGTGACAGTTAATTTTATTGTTTACAAGCTTACATTTGATTAGCATTTTTGCATTTTGATCTATTGCATTCAGAAAAAAGTTATTCGTGATGGAATTCAAGCGTGATTGCTTTATATTTGGGTGGAAAAACAAGTGGCTATCGTTAGAGCCCTCCAGCATTTAAATGTGAATAAATCTTTTGTTTATCGTACCATTGCTCGTTACCGTGATACTGGCAGTGCTGCATCGCGTCCAAAAAGTGGACGAAAAAAAAACGGTAACAACACCAGAAATGATCCGAAAAGTGAAGGCCAGATTTGATCGAAATCGACGCCGCAGTGGTAGAAAAATTGCTCGTGAGCTGAACATATCGCGAGAACGGATACAACACATATTAACAAATGAGGTTGGACTAAAGCCATTGAAGTTCCAAAAAGTGCAAGAGCTCACCGATGCACAAAAAAAAGTTAGACTGGAAAGAGCCAAGGAGTTGCTTCGCTTGCACGAAAGTGGCCAGTTACCGAATTTGGTTTTCTCCGATGAGAAGCCATTCCAAATTGAGCAGTTTGTGATAAAACAAAATGATCGGGTTTACTTGCCAAAGAGGTCAGTGAAAATTTACACCTTCGATTGGCCACCAGAACTCAAGCGCCGCCGATGGTAATGGTGTGGGCCGCCATAACGGCCGATGGTCGCTCCCCGCTCGTATTCATCGACCATGGGGTCAAAATAAATGCCGAATATTATCGAGAAAATGTCCTAAAGACAGCATTGAAGCCCTGGGCAGACAAAGATTTCGGCCGCAGACCATGGACATTCCAACAGGACTCAGCACCATCGCACTCAGCACGCGTCAACCAAGAATGGCTTAAAAAGGAGGTTCCTCGCTTCATTTCTACCGTACAATGGCCACCAAGATCTCCGGATCTTAATCCGTTGGACTTTTGCGCCTGGGGCATTTTAGAGAGTAAGGTTCGCACTAAAAAATACCAAAGTATCGATCATCTCAAGACGGCGCTTCTCCGGGAATGGGCCAAAATACCGCAGAACCACTTTCGTGCAGCGTGTGATGGGTTTGTCGGCCATAATTCGTGCCAAAGGTGTCCAATTCGAACAAATCTAAACAGTTTCTAAAATTTTATGTTATTTCCGACATTTTTTGCTTTTGAACAATAAAATTAAAAAAAAAATTAAAAAAATATAGCGCTTTACTTTGTTGCATTACATATCAGCCACCCTGTATGTATGGGGGCTATATCAAAACATTTACCGATATGGTCCATTTGCAATCCCAAACAACCTGCAACTATAAGAAATATTTATACAAAATTTGATCAACCTAGCTCTATTATTACGGACTGTAGCGTGATTACAACAGACAGACGGACGGACATGGCTAAATTGTCTTAGAATTTTACGAAGATTAAGAATATACTAGCTGACCCCAGCAGACGTTGTCCTGCCCGTCCTATATGGGATATATTGGTTTGTTATCCATACATCCCGAGTTTAATGAAAAAATGTATATTGAGCATATGCCCACTACAGCGCCGTCTACCGGTTAGAATCATACATACAAACTATTATCAAGACAAACCATGCATACATTTTAAATTTTAGTCAAATCGCTCTGGAAATGCGAACTTTGCAAATAACTTGACCACTACGCAATTTATTGCGGTGAAAATAATTCTAAAACACAAATGACCCCAAACTGAATATATTGTTCAATTTTCAGCCCATTCACTTCTATGTTTTCGGAGATCATGCGTTACTAACAAACGTACAAAGGATTTTATATATAAAGATACTTTATGGGGTCTCAGATCAATATTTAGAGGTGTTACAAACGGAGTGACTAAATGAATATACCACCATCCTATGGTGGAGGGTATAAAAATAAAACAAGTGCAATAGCAATGATACAATTCAGTATGACAACAGACAACGACGAAGGGAGTACATACTCTACGGATAATTTTAAAGTTTTTCATAGTTATATTTTCGTAAGTTTGTTTGCAACAACAATAAAATATTAAAAATGTTTGTTTATATGTTTTATATGTATATTTTAACAGTCGTCCTGATGGTGTCTCGATGATTCGAAGAAAGACGAAATATTGAAGGATATAATAAAAAAACTAATAAAAAAACCAACATAGACCTCGAGCTCATTTTTTGATAAATAATAATTAAAAACACAGGTCGAATATTCAAAATTACACACTCTAATAGATTTAAATAATAATTAGTATTAAAAATAATGATGATAAAAATGAATTTGTGTAGTGGTAGATTTGAGCGAATGCAAAACTGAAAATTCATAGAAAAGAAAAAAAATCACCCATTAAAATCCATGGGATATCAGGCCTGTTGATGAAGGGATCGGTGGTGCGCTAAAATATCGAACATCAAATTTTAAATCATTCGCTATGTCTTTTATATTTCCATGATAATACGGAATTGTGTGCGATGATAATACGAAATCGTGAGCGAGGGTCCTGAAATGTATATTACGCCCCAGGGAAAAATCCTATATGTATATACATACATATGTATGTATATACATTTTTTTCTTTTTAAGGAATATATATTTCAAAATACATATATCGCGAATTTTGTATTTATTCAAAAAGTATTTATTAATTCATGAATATCTATTTTGTCCCCTTCAAAGTAATTTCCCTCGGATATAATACACTTCTGCCAACGTTTTTCCAATCCTCGAAGCACTTCAAATAATCACTTTTTGTAATCTTGTTCAGCTCGTCCTTCGATGCCGTCTTTATCTCCTCAATCGTGGCGTAGCGTCGTCCTTTCATTTGCCTTTCCAATTTTGGGAACAAAAAATAGTCACAGGGGGCTAGGTCAGGGGAACACGGTGGCTGCGGCACCATTACTGTGTTGTTTTTAGTCAAATATTCGCGCACAAGCAACGAAGCGTGTGCAGGGGCGTTATCATGGTGCAAAGGCCAGTTTTTTGCTCTTCAACAAATCCGGGCGTTTTTGGCGGATTGCTTCGCGCAATTTGCGCATAACTTGCAGGTAATATTCTTTATTGACCGTACTGCCCTGTGGCAAGAACTCATAATGTACCACGCCCCTGCAATCAAAGAAAACTGTGAGCAAAACCTTTACGTTCGACCGAACTTGGCGCGCTTGACGCTGTTCGTCCTTCTAAGAACATTTTGTACCACCGATAAACGTTGCTGTGGTCCAAGGTAGCTTCACCATATGCCACAGTCAACATTCGGAATGCGTCAGCGCACTTTATGTTGTTTTTCAAACAAAATTTGAGGCAGATTCTTTGATCCATTTTCTGAAATAGATAAAAATCGAAGACAAGTTAAAACACATCCAAGTGGCCGACCTTGTCAGCATAAGTAAGGGTCATGAGTACCAACATAACGCTACAAAAATATCAAAAATCAAATACACGTAGCCCGCGGAAATTATTTTTTGAACATACCATATATTTTGGAGCAACCTCTATAGGGTGACTATAACATAGTATGAAACGATTTGTAAAATTCTTGCTGTGATGAATTGTTGTCAAAATAGAATACAAACTGCAAAGTTACTGCTAAATTGCTTTAAAAATGTGGTATCTATTGCTCAAAACCCGTATTTGGGAGCGACCTCTGTAGAGGAGCTATATCAAAACATTGACCGATATGGCCCATTTACAATCCCAAACAACCTGCAACTATAAGAAATATTTATTCCCAATATGATCAACCTAGCTTTATTATTACGGACTGTAGCGTGATTACAACAGACGGACGGACGGACGGACAGACGGACATGGCTAAATCATCTTAGAATTTCACGACGATTAAGAATATATATACATTATGGGGTCTCAGATCAATATTTAGAGGTGTTAGAAACGGAGTGACAAAATGAATATACCCCCCATCCTATGGTGGAGGGTATAAAAACAAACAAAAATACAATTGTTTTCTAATTTCTTAACCACTGTTTTCAAGATTTGTAGCCATCGGAATTACCGTAAACTTAACTCATAGTCCAGCTCATTAAAAGGAAATTGTCTAAATATTAAAGGTACCTTTCTTGAACATTGGAATTAAAAAAAAACTTTAACATAAAAATAGTTTCGCTTTGATTCTACATTAAGCTTACAAACATTTTTATCTGATTGTCCTTTGCGGGCAATTACATAACGACCAATGCGGGCCTTGTAGGGAAAACATAGAATCGATGGAACATTTGTATGTTATAAGGAGTCAAAATTTTGTATATGAAAACGTGATTATGTGAGTTAAATAATTTCGTGTGATGTGCCTAATGTTTCTCTCGCAAATAGTTAGTTTGCTCTATCACAGATGTTACTTATGCAATAAATTTCATATACATACGTTGGAAATACACTTCTTATGCCTGAAAAATAAATTTATATGATAAATTTCAGGCTAACAAATACCTCATTCCCAAAAGGAAATACCTCATAATGAAATTTTCTGGAGAGGAGCAGTGGCCATATCTGGAAGATGGGGCTTTGTACCACCAAAGCCCATATATTAATAAACATATTGGAACAAAATATTATTGCACAAGTAAGAAAGTTTCTGTCGGGTAAACCGACTAAGGTATACCCTCACTTTGTGAGTAATGTAATATTGAATATTACTCGAATTATTCTGCCAATTTGTGTGGGAGGTACCAGAAGGGGTTTATCAAATACACCGTTTTTTCGCAGAACATTAGATACTTTAAATTCATTGCACTGTGCCGACTTATAAGCATTTATGTGCACTGGTATAAACGTTATGAGACATTAAATTGTGGTATGATTTGGGCATTTTGTGTGGGAGGTACAAAAAGGGGCGTGGCAATAACGCCCATTTTTCACAGGGATATGTGCACTGGTATAAACGTTATGACACATTAAATTGTGGTATGATTTGGGCAATTTGTGTGGGAGGTACAATAAGGGGCGTGGCAATAACGCCCATTTTTCACAGGGCTATAGACATTCATTGCACTGTGCCGACTTATAAGCATTTATGTGCACTGGTATAAACGTTATGAGACATTAAATTGTGGTATGATTTGGGCATTTTGTGTGGGAGGTACAAAAAGGGGCGTGGCAATAACGCCTATTTTTCACAGGGCTATAGACATTATAAAAACATTACACTGTACAAAATATATATTGTATTTTTATACACTGGTTTTAATGTTATAAGCTGTTAACTTTTGGTGCAAAAAGGTAACTTTGTGTGGGAGGTACCAAAAGGGGCGTGGCAACAACACCCATTTTTCCCTGGACTGTAGGAAATATAAAAGCATAATACTGTACAAAATTTCAAGTATTTTTATACACTGTTATTAATGTTATAAGCTGTTAACTTTTGGTGCAAAAAGGTGCATTTGTGTGGGAGGTACCAAAAGGGACGTGGCGACTTCGCCCATTTTTCTCGAGTTGATAGCGACTAATAAGGTAATACTATGTGTGGAATTTCAAAAGATTCGAATATGTAGTATATCAGTTATTAAAGAATCAATATTTCACAACATTTTAACCCTTTGTGGGGGAGATACTAGAAGGAGTGGACCAATATGGCCCATCTTCGAACTTAGCCGGAGATAGAAAAAAATATTACCACATACCAAATTTGAGGTCAATCGGTTACTCCTTTCGAGAGTTATCGTGCGCACCAGCCAGCAGACAGACAGACAGACGGACGGACATTGCTCATTCGACTTAAAATGACCCAAAACGGATTTCATCCGAACATACTTGGGGTCTTAGGTCACTCCTTCGACGTGTTACACTTTTTTCCGTAGCAAATGATATATACCCTCGTCACACTAAAGTGAGGGTATAAAAATACATTTTAACTACACAAAATAGTAGAAAGAAAATATATTTGGTACACAATTTTTTAAATCTATATATATAACCAGTAAGGAAAGGCTAAAGTCGGGCGGTGCCGACTATATAATACCCTACACCACTCTCGTAATATTGAATAACTCTGATATATAAATTTTGTAATTCATGTATAAATTGTTTACATAAATTTACTTTTGGGACATTTTATACTTAAATAATACCCTGTACCACAGTGTGGTATAGGGTATAAAAACGATTGGATCTAAAGAGTTAAATCGGATGAAACATATATATGGGAGCTATAGCTAAATCTTTACCGATTTTCTTCAAATTCGGCAATGTTGGTTCATGAATCAAGAAACTCTACCATTCTAAATTTCAAAACGATTGGATGTAAAATATAGATTCTATAGAACTGAATGCCCAAATCGGACGAAACATATATATGGGAGCTATAGCTAAATCTTAACCGATTTTCTTTAAATTCGGTAGTGTTGATTCATGGATCAAGAAACTCTAGCATTCTAAATTTCAAAATGATTGGATGTAAAATACAGCTTTTATAGGACTAAAGGGCCAAATCGGACGAAACATATATATGGGAGCTATAGCTAAATCTTAACCAATTTTCTTCAAATTCGGTAGTGTTGATTCATGGATCAAGAAACTCTACCATTCTAAATTTCAAAATTATTGGATGTAAAATACAGCTTTTATAGGACTAAAGGGCCAAATCGGACGAAACATATATATGGGAGCTATAGCTAAATCTTAACCGATTTTCTTCAAATTCGGCAGTGTTGCTTCATAGATCAAGAAACTCTACCATTCTAAATTTCAAAATGATTGGATGTAAAATACAGCTTTTATAGGACTAAATGGCCAAATCGGACGAAACATATATATGGGAGCAATAGCTAAATCTTAACCAATTTTCTTCAAATTCGGTAGTGTTGGTTCATGGATCAAGAAACTCTACCATTCTAAATTTCAAAATGATTGGATGTAAAATACAGCTTCTACAGGACTAAAGAGCAAAATCGGACGAAACATATATATTGGAGCTATAGCTAAATCTTAACCGATTTTCTTCAAATTCAATAGCGATCTTAACAGCCGCGAAATACTCGAAACTGCAAAATTTCAGAACGATCGGAGTGAAATTGCGAACTGTAGTCGACGAACAACTTTACATGGACAGACGGACGGACGGACGGACATCGTTAAATCGACTCAGCTAGTGATTCTGAGTCGATCGGTATACTTTAAGGTGGGTCTAGCTGTGTTATTTTCAGGTGTTACAAACATCTGCCGTGAAACAAACTTATAATACCCTGTACCACAGTGTGGTGTAGGGTATAAAAATGGAAAAATGTTTGTATGTATGTATGTGTTTTATAGACGCTTAAACCACTGGACCGATTTAAACATTTTTTCTTTTGTTTGAAAGCTATTTGTCTGAGATGGTTTTGGAAAAAAAAAATTGCAAAAAGTGGGCGGCGCAAATGTGGGCGTGACAAATCGTTTGTTTTCAAAAATGGACGGGATCGGAAATCTAAATCTGGGGCAACGAAGTGGACCGGGTCCAGCTAGTATAGCATATTTGAGCAAACACATTTTATTTGAAAATCAATAAAATTTATTTGAGAACTAATTTTCTCAAATAAAATATGTGTTTATATACAAATAAAATTATTGTCTAGAAATTTCTCCAAATTTATTTTGTTTAAAAAAGGTTTTGCAAAACCATTGCAGACCTTACCATTTAAAAGGTCGGCTTAATGCTATTTTGTTCCATATGCCATTATGTATGATCGGAGAAAAGCGCATTAAAAAGTTGAGTAAAAACGGGACTGAAATTGTACACACTTTTTGCTCCATCTGGTTAATGGGGCGGAATAAAATTGGACCCCAGGAAAATACACCCCAATATTTTTATGAATATGGGCCCCAAAGAATAACATATCAAACAACAACAATTTTATTTGGGGCTTAATTTAATTTTTTGGGGTTTAATTTCATTTCATGTCTGCTTTTTTGGGCTTATTTTCATCTACAAATTTAAAAACAGGAGAGGCTACGCATAAACGATTTATTCGACGTTGCCAACTTTGGTTCCTGTCCATAGGAGAAAGTATTAAACAGAGGCCGAATGCCGCAGGCCGTAGGCCGACCGCACAGGAAAATATTTATAATTACAAAATATGTTCGTATATGAGTATTATTGCGTACTCACCAGATTAAAGAGGAGATATTTTCTTAGTTTTTTATACCCTACCTTTTTTTGGGGTTTATTTTCATTTCATGCTGTTTTCTTGATTGGGGTGTAATTTTCTAAATCAGTTTATGTAACGAAAGTAGGCCCCAAATTTGGGACGCACTTTCATCTTCAAATTGGGGTGCATTTTCTTGGGGTCCAAATTCCGGCCGCCGGTTAATCGCAGTGTTTATATGATTCTCATGCATTTCTATGCCATTACAATCAAAAATAAACAAAATGTTCATGGCATTTTGGTCCATATCTAATTTTTATACCTTCACTTTAGTGTGACGAGGGTATATATCATTTCCTACGAAAAAAAAAGTGTAACACATCGAAGGAGTGATCTAAGACCCTAAGTATGTTCGGCGGATATTCGTTTTGGGTCATTTTAAGACGAATGAGCAATGTCCGTCCGTCTGTCTGTCTGTCTGTCTGTCTCTCTGTCTATCTATCTGTCTGTCTGTCTGTCTGCTGGCTGGTGCGCACGATAACTCTCGAAAGGGGTAACCGATTGACTTCAAATTTGGTACGTGGTAATATTTTTTTCTATCTCCGGCTAAGTTCGAAGATGGGCCATATTGGTCCACTCCTTCTAGTACCTCCCCCACAAAGTGTTAAAATGTTGTAAAATATTGAATCTTTAATAACTGCTATACTACTTATTCGAATCTTCTTAAATTCCACACATAGCATTAGTTTATTAGTCGCTATCAACTCGAGAAAAATGGGCCAAGTTCCTCCCACACAAATGCACCATTTTGCAGCAAAAGTTAACAGCTTCTAACATTAATACCAGTGTATAAAAATACTTGAAATTTTGTACAGTGTAATACTTTTATAGTGCCTACAGTCCAGTGAAAAATGGGTTTTATATTCACGCCCCTTTTGGTACCTCCCACACAAAGGTACCTTTTTGCACAAAAAGTTAACAGCTTATAACATTAAAACCAGTGTATAAAAATATTTGAAATTTTGTACAGTGTAATGCTTTTATAGTGCCTACAGTCCAGTGAAAAATGGGCGTTATTGCCGCGCCCCTTTAGGTACCTCCCACACAAATGCACCATTTTGCACCAAAAGTTATCAGCTTATAATATTAATACCAGTGCATAAAAATACTTGAAATTTTGTACAGCGTAATGTTTTTATAGTGCCTACAGTCCATTGAAAAATGAGCTTTATCACCACGCCCCTTTTTGTACCTCCCACACAAAATGGACAAATTATACCACAATTTAATATCTCAACGTTAATATACCAGTCCATATAAACGGTTACAATTCGGCACAGTGCAGTGTATTTAAAGTATCTACTGTTCAGCGAAATATAGGTGTATTTCTTAAACCCCTTCTGGTACCTCCCACAAAAATTGACAGAATAATTTGTGTAATATTCAATATTACATTACTCACAAAGTGAGGGTATACCTTAGTCGGTTTTCCCGACTGAAACTTTCTTACTTGTTTTAAAACACTTTTTTTATTTGTATTACATGGACCACAAAGAGAAGGTTAGAGGAGGGTATATAGCATTTGCTACGAGCCAAAAGTGTAACACATGGAAGGAGTGACCTAAGACCCTATGTATGTTCGGCGGAAATCCGTTTTGGGTAATTTTAAGTCATTTGAGCAATGTCCGTCCGTCCGTCTGTCTGTCTGCTGGATTGTGCGCACGTACCTTTTTGCACAAAAAGTTAACAGCTTATAACATTAAAACCAGTGTATAAAAATATTTGAAATTTTGTACAGTGTAATGCTTTTATAGTGCCTACAGTCCAGTGAAAAATGGGCGTTATTGCCGCGCCCCTTTAGGTACCTCCCACACAAATGCACCATTTTGCACCAAAAGTTAACAGCTTATAATATTAATACCAGTGCATAAAAATACTTGAAATTTTGTACAGCGTAATGTTTTTATAGTGCCTACAGTCCATTGAAAAATGAGCTTTATCACCACGCCCCTTTTTGTACCTCCCACACAAAATGGACAAATTATACCACAATTTAATATCTCAACGTTAATATACCAGTCCATATAAACGGTTACAATTCGGCACAGTGCAGTGTATTTAAAGTATCTACTGTTCAGCGAAATATAGGTGTATTTCTTAAACCCCTTCTGGTACCTCCCACAAAAATTGACAGAATAATTTGTGTAATATTCAATATTACATTACTCACAAAGTGAGGGTATACCTTAGTCGGTTTTCCCGACTGAAACTTTCTTACTTGTTTTAAAACACTTTTTTTATTTGTATTACATGGACCACAAAGAGAAGGTTAGAGGAGGGTATATAGCATTTGCTACGAGCCAAAAGTGTAACACATGGAAGGAGTGACCTAAGACCCTATGTATGTTCGGCGGAAATCCGTTTTGGGTAATTTTAAGTCATTTGAGCAATGTCCGTCCGTCCGTCTGTCTGTCTGCTGGATTGTGCGCACGATAAATCTCGAAAGGTGTAACCGATTGACTTCAAATTTGGTATGCGGTAATATTTGTCTCTATCTACAGCCAAGTTCGTAGATGGGCCATATTGGACCACTCCTTCTAGTACCTCCCCCAAAAAAGGTTAACTTTTAGTAAAATATTGTTTCTTTAATACCTTCTACACTGCTTACCCGAATCTTCTGAAATTTCGCACATAGTATTAGTTTGTTATTCGCTAACATGTCAAGAAAAATGGGCGAAGTGGCCCCTCCCTTTTTGGTACCTCCCACACAAATGGACCATTTCGCAACAAAAGTTTCGCAACATAAGCATATGGCTTTAATATCAGTTCATACAAATACTTGTAATTTTGTACAGTGTAATGCTTTTATATTACCTAAAGTGCAGAGAAAACTGGGCGTTATTGGTACGCCCCGTTTGGTTCCTCCCACACACATTGACCATTTTACACCAAAAGTTAACAGCTTATAACTTTAATACCACTGCATATAAATACTTTAAATTTTGTGCTTTCATAGTACCTAGAGTCCAGAGAAAAGTGACCGTTTGACCAGCTTTGAACTTTAATATCAGTACATACTTTAAAATTAAGGTATTAATATATTTTCAGAGTACTGAAATTCAACAAATATTATTTCTGTGGAACACAAAATAATAACAAGGTTCCGTCATCCGATTCTGATAGAGAAGCTAAACAAGGAATATGCGTGTATCGGCGTTTTGAAAGTTTACGTATAATGATCATTTTAGAAGAGGATTAATATTTCCCCATTTAACACATTCCCAGCTAAAAACTTTTTAACGGTACCACGAAAAGAGTGTTGTGAAAGCACTGTTTTGGGACACTTTCATAACGCTTGCTTAAAACGATGTTTCATGATGGATTTACAATGCTTTGAGAACAAATTATTTGCGAAAAAATATTTGCCATAAAATTCTACTATAAGTCTCTGAATACACCAAAACACAAGACTTAACTTAAATGCCAGAAATAAGTCAACACTTAAAATCATTTTTTGGTTTATTTTGTACTTTTCGAGTCGATGGTAAACGTAAAAAATGATTTCAAGTTTTGACTTATTTCTGTCATTTAGGTCGAGTTTTGTTGTATTCAGAGACTTATCGTAGGGCATTTTGGTAAAACATTTTGACTCGCTAAACACTTGTTGTAGGGGGATTTTTACCCTTTTCCACAAAAGATACCAAAAATACACTTACATTTAGGAACTAGAAGGTTAGCATGTTCATCCAAAATTTTCCTCGCACTGTTCTAAGTAATGTAGCTGAAGTCATAGTTTCCTGTGCCGATTTATCATAAGAATATGCAAAAGGGGAAAATATTGATCCCTCTCTAAAATGACCACAGTACGTAAACTTTCAAAACGCCGATATTTTGTATTTATCCCTCCTAACAGAATACGTTGTCAGAAACTTGCCATTTTCGAAAAAATTTAAGTTTGTTCCACAGTGTAATAGTCTCAAATAAAAAATATTTGGGCGGAAAAAATCAAACATGTGTTTAGAACAGCATCACCCAAAACATGTAATATTTGAATATATTTAGATGTACCCTAAACATACATACATATATTTGTTTCAAGCCGAATATGTTTGGAACAATTACTAAAGAAAAAAATTGTTCTGCGCGTTGTATTTTAAATTGTTGCGATTATATAAAAAAATAACAGATTATAAATATTAATTATTTTGATTATTTTTTTAATACTTTCAGCGAACTACGCTTAAGTTGGAAGATACGCCATGTCATAGAGTACAAATTCGCTACGTAAACAGAAAACTTTCTTCCTCACTCTCGCATCTACCTGTGTGTGTATAATTGCGAGTATGATATAAGTCTTGTGAATTTGTATTAACTATCAAATGTCATTAGATTTTATTTAAATGACATTTCATAAATATGTTGAAATCAAGGCTTGCAAAACACACATAAGCTCGATAACATGTTAAAATTAATTATTTCAAACAGAATAACAAAGTGTCACAATGTTTTATTGCATTTACGAAACAGGTGTCACAAATATTTATAACTACAAAGGCCATCGCTGTGCATCGATTGTAATGTCATCTGACATCGGCATAAATCTGCGGTGTACATTTTGTTCCAATTCCACTATTTGCGGTATATGAACCCCATCATTTATAATTTTTTTTTATGTTTAATAAAGGGTTAGGCGATTGTTTGATTGATTTGTCTAGTGAGATGAACCTGCCTATGAGCACCAAATTGTATTGTTAGTGGTTTAAAGAAGATTTTATTTGAATTTTTTAAATTAAGTTAACAGTTAAATGTGAGAAGTTTTTAAAAATCTCTAAAAATAATTGAATGTACATATGGAAATTTAGATTGTTTCTTAAGGTAATTTAGCACAATACTTAAATTTAATTAAAATTTCATCACTCAGGGCCGACAGAAGAAAAAGACAAAAAGTACAACAAAACAGGAAACTAACAACAATCTTAATCATTTTAAAATATTTGAAAACGAAAATTAAATGTTAAAAAACACCGAAATAACAATATTACAAAAAAATCAAGATAACACAATGCACAAATTTGTGTCCGAAAGCTAAAAACATTTTTGGTGTAGGTGGAGGCATACTATTTTACGAAACCAAAACAAATAATTTTTTGTGGTAACGTTTCTTCTTAATTTGTTGTTTGCTGGCACAAAATATTAAATAAACTGCAAAAACTTGTTTGTTCCAGTTTTTGAAAACTAGCCTGCTAACGAAGAAAACAGTGCCTATTTGAAAAAAAAACTTTAAATTATGACCCATAAGGGAAATTTAAAAAAAAAATTCATTTTTTCTTACCAAAAGTTTAATGAAACGTATTTATATAAAATATTGGTATACAATTTCCATTTGGTTTTGACTTCAGTTGGTTTTTCTATGTATTAAGGTTCTTAAACTTATAAAAAAAAATTGAAAACAATTTCGTAGAATGTGAAAAAAATACATTTTATATTTTTGAGCAGAATAAGAGAAATATTGTCAAGATTTATCAAAATGGTTTGTCTAATGTTACTGATCTGTCCAAAAAAATTTATTTGATAACGCTTACATTCAAAATCGTATATATATTTATATATATGCGGTGCTATATACTCGTATAAATCTGGGCTGATTATTTGACGGCGGTGTTTTGGTTGAACAAACTGTTATCTGTAAAATTTTATAAAAATCTGTTGATAAGTGAGGACTTTATAGAGCTTATATGCAAATATATATCAATATACTCGTAGGTATGTATGTATGGGACCTATATCTAAATCGGAAACGATTTTCTTTAAATTCGGAACCCTCCAAAATTCCAAAATGATTGCAAGAAAAATACAGCTTCTGTAGCGTTAAGCGGCTATATCGGAAGGACCATATATCGATTCCTCCATTCTAAAACATTCTAAGTGGACTTAGCATATTCTTAAGGAGATTGCATTTTTAATTTCTAAATATTTAAATTTATATTCAGTCAGAATTTGATGTTTATCCGTTAAACCAATCAAAAATTATGCACAAAACAGTACAGGTCGTTCGATTTGCATTGTAAAGGAATTTCACACAAATTTAAAAAAATCATCAAACTTTGGTCGCCTCATTGAAAAACTACCTTTGTACTTGCATTGTTTTGAATGGAGGTATCGATATATGGGGGATATACCTAAATCTGGTATAGCCTCCAAGGTGGGTCTAGCTCCAATATTTTAGACTGTTACAAACATCTGGACAACAAGAACCTATAGTACCCATTACCAAAGAGTCGTGTAGGTTATAATGACCGACAGAAACAAAAAACCATATGAGCGTGAGGGTGTATTTAAAAACATACTCTCATAATACGTACAGCTATGTGTAAGAACCACATTGACATTATACAAATGACAATTTAAATGGAAAGTTATCAATTACAAGAAAATAAAATAATAAAATTGTACAAACTTTCGTATGAAGTCAGTATGGGTCTAGCCAGACTCATGAGGCACGTAAAAGATGTGTACCTCACAAAATCCCTAGAATTTTTTTGTATGGTATTTATCGTCCTTATTTCTTCATAGATCGATAAAATATTATTTTTCAGGAAGCTACCTGATGCTTCAAGTCTCTAGCGAGTTTAGAAATATCTTAAAATTTCAATTAAATTCGAAAAAAGTCTGGCCAGACTCATGTGCCCAACGGAGGGTTAATAATGACCTTTTGTGGGGGTGGTACTCGAAGCTGTGGACCACATGATCCATCTTGGCTATTATCCTGAGATGGAAAACAATATTAACACATACCAAATTACCAAGCCAATCGGTTACTCATATCGAAAGATATCGTGTGCATAAGCCACACTTAAAATTACCTTAAATGGCCCCAGATTTCCTCCAAATATTCATTGGGTCTCTTATGTCACTCCTTCGGTGTGTTACACTTTTGGCCCGCAGCAACAGATTTGTCATAAAATTAAAGAATTGCTCCAAAGACGTCCTTAGATTTTAAAATAAGTACATGTTGTACTTAAAATTATGAATATTTACTTGCAAATAAGTAAATTACTTAATGTTAACGATATTATCTACATATTAGGTACAAAAGGTACTTATTTTAAAGAAGGATTATGTTCGACCCTGCTGAATCTTATGTACCCTCCACAATGGATCGCATGTGAATGGTTTCGTAAACACATTAAACCAAATTTCAGTACAATTCGTTGAAATTTGAGGTTTTTGTGGCGAAAAGAAGTAAAATCTAGAGGGATCTTTGTATGGGGGCTATATCAAAACATAGACCTATGAATGCCGTTGTTCGTACGAAGGTTTCTGGGTATAAATAAACCCATGTTACCAATTTTGAGCCCAATCAAATGACATTTGTGGTCTCAATGACCAAAGAAGTCAAATCGGGGAGATGCTATGTATGGGGGCTATATCAAAAATTACCGATATTGTCCAATTTCAAACCCAAGTTACCAGAGGTATGTATACCAAATTTCAGACATGTAGATCAATTATTGTACACTGTAGCGTGATTACAACAGACGGACGGACAGACGAACATGGATAAATCAAAAAATTTAAATTTTACGACGATTAAGAATAGATATTCTTTATGGGTTTCAGATCAATATTTAGAGCTTTTACAAACGGATGGACAAAATGAATATATCCCATCCTATCGTAGAGGGTATAAAAATATGGGGGTATAGACACATTTCTTGAAATTATCTTACTTCTACAAAAGGATCTATGGATATAAATTTTTTTCAATAGGCATTGTTTTATTTGCAACGATGCTAGCTTTAAAAAATTTGCATTTGCAACTTTTTCTATTGTTATACCCTACACCACACTGTGGTACAGGGTATTATGACTTTGTGTATTTGTTTGTAACACTCAAAAGGAGAAGAGATAGACACATTGTTTATTATACTGAACGACTTTTAATCACTTTCTGAGTCGATTTAGCTATGTCCGTCCGTCTGTCCGTCTGTTCGTAGATGTATTCTTGTAATCAAAGTACAGGTCGCAATTATGGTCCGATCTCAACGAAACTTTGCACATATCATTCTTTAGGACCAAGGACGATCTCTATTGAATTTGGTTAAAATCGCTTCAGATTTACATATAGCTCCCATATATATGTACCTCCGATTTGGCATATATGCACTATATAACCAACATTTTTGTACCGATTTATACAAAAATTAACAGAGAGTAGTCTCGTGATACACTTAGAGACAATACAAAATTTGGGGGAAATCGGTTCAGATTTAGATATAACCTCCATATGTATGTTACCCACGATTTGACATGTAAGCGCTGTAGAAACTTTAGTTTATATCCGATCAGTACGAAATTCGACAGAAAGAGGTTTCTTATTACATGAAGGAATACTGCCAAATTCGGAGAAAATCGGTTCAGATTTAGATATAGCCCCCATATATATGTTAGCCCCGATTTGACATCTAAGCGCTGTAGAGACTGTATTTTATATCCGATCAGTACGAAATTTGACAGAAAGAGGTTTCTATTTTACATGAATGAGTATTCAAGGAAAATCGATTCAGATTTATATATAACCTCCATATATATGTTCCTCCTGATTTGGTTACAAAGCGCTATAGAAGTTGTACTTTACTTCCGATCATTACAAAATTTTCCAGAAAGATGTTTCTCAATTTAGGAACGAATATTGCTTAATTTAGCGATTATCGGTTCAGAATTAGATATATCCACATATATATGTTCTTACCCATTTACCAATTATTCCAAATTATTATCGCAATGACCCTTGTCGCATTGTTAGGGAGTTGTAGGGTATTATATAGTCGGCCCCGCCCGACTTTCTGGCTTTCCTTACTGGTTTATGTTTTTTACGTGCCAGCAAAAAACGATTTTATTGAAATAAATACTTTTTTGCTAATTGCTGTAAAGCCAACGTCCCAAAAAAGAACAAATTAAAAAAATACCGTAATTTTTAGAAAAATTAGAAACTTTTACGCACAGCCCTTTGACAACAATTTGGTAAACAGGTGCAATTTAATGATATTATAAATGATAAACTCAGAGAGATAGAAAAATACAAATAAATTTAAAATTTAAAAACGTCTCAAATTTCCGTAAAAGTATCAACATTGAAAAATGGAAAAAACTTTAAAATTTAGAAGAACAACTACAATTTAAAGACAATAAGGAAAGGCTAATGTCAGCAGAGCCAACTATATGATACCCTATAGTAAAGTTGTTCATTATCTAAAGTGATAACATTTAAACACGAAACGTTGAAACCCACACCCAAAAAAATTTGTTTGCTGTTAATAACAAACAACGTCTGCTAATTTTTAGCAACCATTTTTGCTGCTAATACAGCACATTTTCTGCTGTAATAGCAAAAAGTTTGCAGTTTTGCATTAGCAAACGCACTGCTGAAAAATTTGCAGTTTGCTGAACATTTTTGCTGTTAATCAAAATATGTAAAATAAGACAAAAGTTCCAATAATTTACATGATAAAGTTCAACTACCACTGAAAATCAAAAAGGTTAAGGTCATTCGTGAGATAAGAAAAGTATATTTAAAAAAAATTAAATAATTATTCGGCGATATCTGTTTTCGAGTTACGGTTCTCAATATTTTTATTTTTTCATTGGATTTTAAAAATATTGGAAATAGGAGTCGATTAAAACTGCAGAAATTAAAACACAAATCGATAACGAATATGATTTGACGATTTCAAAATCTTAGTTCCGGACATACAATTAAAATTAATTTATTGTGTTTAGATTTTAGTTTCTAATTTTTTATATTTTAATGAAACCAAAGCTAAACATTAATATTTTATGTGCGATTTGTAAAAATGTTTATAAAGTCTGATTCACACAAGGCAATTTTATTTCAAGCAAGTGTCAACGTTTGTAGGAAAGATACAGAGAGCACTTTCCGCTTGGAAGAAATTGCCTCGTGTGATCTAGGACTAAGTATTGTGTATGCAAAAAAAGTTAAAAAACGAGAGAATTCCTAAAGGCTTAGGGTGAGTATTAAGAGAAAATTTCGCAAGATTGTATCATTCTGTGCAAAGACGATTTTTATACGGTTTCCACGGCTATTCCTGTGTGTATTGTTGTTGTTTCAAAGTGCGAATAAAAAACAAAACGTTCAATCGAGTACGAGAGTTTTTTCCCCTCCCTTTCCAACTGCCTCCCCTACAAACAACATTAAACCTCTGATAAGATTGCCTCGTGTAAATTGGGACGAACATAGACACCTCAACACACCCGGTAATTCGGCGTCTCTCGCTGTCAAACTTTGACACTTGCTTGGAAAAAGTTGCCGGGTGTGAATCTGGACATAGAGGCATACGGAAGATAATGTTCAGATTCACACTCGGCAACTTTTTCCAAGCAAGTGTCAAAGTTTGATGGAGAGAAAGGCGGGCGGAAAGAGCTCTCTCCTACAAACTTTGACACTTGCTTGGAAAAGTTGAGTGTGAATCTGGACAATGGGGAAAGTAGTTTCTTGTACTGGCAATCCGTTTTGTGTTTTTCATTCGCACTTTGCTGCCTTTGTTTCTAACAAACACCGAATTGCCCCGTGTGAATCGGCACATAGACATGCTTTATGACGGAAAAAAGAAAATTAAAAAAGCGGCGTTTAATTTATATTCCTTACCACTGAAACCAATTTTTTCCATTAAAATGTGCTTGCGATAAGTTACACATATATTCATATTTGTGCAGATGACAAAATCTCATATAAAATGTTTATTTCGCTTATCAAAAAATATTGACAGACGTAATACGCTTTCACTAGCATTCAAGATTGCCTCTTTGACAGACATCGTGCGCCGACGCCGGCTATTTAGTAACACCCTTTGAAGAATAAAATATTTTACGCCGAACAAATTGAATTGGATTGAAATTTTCGTTCTGTTTGTTAATTCGCATTAAAAAAGCATTCCGCGAAGATATTGCAAATGATTTTAATAAGTAAAACGGTTCCGGGACAGCTTCGACAACACTTACAAATGGCTAAAGAAAAAAAGGCGAAATTGTGTATGCCTTGGAGGATCAATTAATCAAGTTGCAACAGGTAAGCGTACACAAATTGCAAATTTCTCTATGATTGTGTAAGTCTTATTTCTGGTTGTTTTCATGATTCTCAGCAAGCTCTATGGCTCTGGACACGTACAATTACCGTGTATATAGGGTGAACCCAATTGGCTAACGCGTAGGAGTCACTGATCATCATACGGTCTTGGAGAACATCAAATATAACCAAAGGTCGTACGATGTATGTTCTTTATTGTTATCATTCGGACAAAAAGAAGATAGTTACAATGCCAGTGACCGGTAAGTATTGTGTGTAGATGCTCCTATTTAATTTTCTAAATGATTTATATTTTTTGATCAAGCGTACACAAATGCACATAAAGGACCATGTTATCAATTAATCAAGACGCAACAGGTAAGCGTACACAAATTGAAAATTAAATGTACTATGATTATAAGACTTATTTCTGTTTGTTTTCAAGATTCTCACCAAGCAGTGTCCTATTAAAATAGGGTATAAAAGATGATTTGAAATTTCGTAGCAACTACAATGTATAAAAATGTCATGGATGGACTAACCATTTATTTCCTTGTCTAATTTTCCAAATCGCATACAACCCTTGAAGTGTGACCCTAATGATAACACCTGCAACATCTCGTAAGTATTTTTTTCCTTTTTGTGTTTGTTTACCGAAATGGCAACATTGATTATTTACTCTATATGTTCCAACGATGGTCGCTAATATCCGAATCACGAAGCAACCTTTTGGCTCCAAAAAACTCAGGATAATTTAGTCTAATTTGGATGTAATCCATGGATAAGATCATTTTGCCCAATGATATGGCTCTGGACATGTACAATTAGATACCGTGTCTATAGGGTAAACCCAACACATTGGCCAATATTGACAGAGTTGGCGTCGATGTCGTACGATTTATGTTCTTTATATTTATCCTTCGGACAAAAAGAAGATAATTGTTAATGCCAGTGACCGGTAAGTATTGTTTGTAGATACTCCTATTGCTATTCAATTTTATTAAATGATTTATTTTTCATTTATATTTTTAGATCAAGCATACATACAGATTTCACAGTTCGAAACGCTTATCAATACATGGGCTGAATAACTTCAGGTTGGAGTCCTGGTTGATATACTCTTCTCATATATCAGGAAAATATAAAATTTGTATTTCTTTTATTAAAATAAAAAAGAAAGAAACGTATGCTAGAATAACAAAAATAGTTTGTTCTCCCAGCCGCTTTTTTCTGTTAAATAATAGCAAAATTGTTTGCTAAAATGACTGTTCTAGTTTGCTGCAGTAGCGGCAAATTTATGTGCTAAAATAACAACCATAGGGTTGCTAAAATAACAGACGAAGTCTGCTTTCCCTTTTTCAGCAGACACAGACTGTTGAAACAACAAACATTTTTGCTAATGATACTCACAAAATTCTTTGAGTGCATATCTAAATCTGCAACGAAACTTGGCAGTGTTCTTTTATGCCATATTTGGTAATGCTTGGAAGTAAAATACGACTTCTTTGGCGCGCAGATGCCAAATCTGAGATAAATGTGTATATATGTGGACCTGTAAGTAAAGACAGAAAGTGCCAAAAAAGCAAAAAGGGGCATTGCGTTAATAATTTTGAATAATTGGTGTCGTTTCAGATAACAAAGTGCTGAGCTTCTCCCCCTCATCAAGGCTTATTCAAAGGATGAGTTGAAGATGTTAATCCTAATAAGGTAGATCTGAAACGATAATCTTAAAATGCGAAGTATTATTTCATATATCACTAATCGGAAGGAACAAATGGATGGGACTACATATAATCTAAACAGATTTTCATCAATTTGAATTATAAACTTAATTTCTGCCAAATTATATGAAGATCGGACGTTTCAATAGCGCTTAATTACTAAGCAGACTGTTTCAATAGCGCTTAAATAATTAGTAGGCAGGAACATATATTTGGAGACTATATCAAAATCTTAACCGATTTTCCTCAAATTTAGCAGTATTCGTTCCTAAATTAAGAAACTTCTTTCTGCCAAATGATGTAATGATCGAAAGTAAAGTACAACTTCTGTATGGAGGCTACATCTGAATATGAACCGATTTTCCAAGAATTTCCAAGTGTTCATCCATGTAATAAGAAATCTCTTTATGAAATCGCTTACATGTCAAATCGGGGGTAATATATATATGGGATGAGCGTCCAGTAGGTGAGTAGGTAGCGTGCCCGCCTATGATTTTGGAGGTCGTGGGTTCGATTCCTACCAGAGGCTCTGGCCCGTCGCTGCAAAATCTAGCCACGTAGTCTTTGTAACCCGTTTTTTCCCACAACCGTAATATTAGAATATAAATTTACTTTTTATTGTAATTCTTATAAATAAAGATAAATAAATATTTATGGGAGCCATATCTAAATTTTAACCCATTTTTCTACAATTTGCCAGTGTTCCTTCACTCTTTCTGAAGAATTTCGTACTGAATGGATACAAAATACAGTTTCTACAGCGCTTATATGTCAAAACGGGAGTAACATATGTATGGGGGATATATCTAAATCTTAACTGATTTTTCTTGAAATTATCTTACTTCTACAAAAGGATCTATGGATATAAATTTTTTTCAATAGGCATTGTTTTATTTGCAACGATGCTAGCTTTAAAAAATTTGCATTTGCAACTTTTTCTATTGTTATACCCTACACCACACTGTGGTACAGGGTATTATGACTTTGTGTATTTGTTTGTAACACTCAAAAGGAGAAGAGATAGACACATTGTTTATTATACTGAACGACTTTTAATCACTTTCTGAGTCGATTTAGCTATGTCCGTCCGTCTGTCCGTCTGTTCGTAGATGTATTCTTGTAATCAAAGTACAGGTCGCAATTATGGTCCGATCTCAACGAAACTTTGCACATATCATTCTTTAGGACCAAGGACGATCTCTATTGAATTTGGTTAAAATCGCTTCAGATTTACATATAGCTCCCATATATATGTACCTCCGATTTGGCATATATGCACTATATAACCAACATTTTTGTACCGATTTATACAAAAATTAACAGAGAGTAGTCTCGTGATACACTTAGAGACAATACAAAATTTGGGGGAAATCGGTTCAGATTTAGATATAACCTCCATATGTATGTTACCCACGATTTGACATGTAAGCGCTGTAGAAACTTTAGTTTATATCCGATCAGTACGAAATTCGACAGAAAGAGGTTTCTTATTACATGAAGGAATACTGCCAAATTCGGAGAAAATCGGTTCAGATTTAGATATAGCCCCCATATATATGTTAGCCCCGATTTGACATCTAAGCGCTGTAGAGACTGTATTTTATATCCGATCAGTACGAAATTTGACAGAAAGAGGTTTCTATTTTACATGAATGAGTATTCAAGGAAAATCGATTCAGATTTATATATAACCTCCATATATATGTTCCTCCTGATTTGGTTACAAAGCGCTATAGAAGTTGTACTTTACTTCCGATCATTACAAAATTTTCCAGAAAGATGTTTCTCAATTTAGGAACGAATATTGCTTAATTTAGCGATTATCGGTTCAGAATTAGATATATCCACATATATATGTTCTTACCCATTTACCAATTATTCCAAATTATTATCGCAATGACCCTTGTCGCATTGTTAGGGAGTTGTAGGGTATTATATAGTCGGCCCCGCCCGACTTTCTGGCTTTCCTTACTGGTTTATGTTTTTTACGTGCCAGCAAAAAACGATTTTATTGAAATAAATACTTTTTTGCTAATTGCTGTAAAGCCAACGTCCCAAAAAAGAACAAATTAAAAAAATACCGTAATTTTTAGAAAAATTAGAAACTTTTACGCACAGCCCTTTGACAACAATTTGGTAAACAGGTGCAATTTAATGATATTATAAATGATAAACTCAGAGAGATAGAAAAATACAAATAAATTTAAAATTTAAAAACGTCTCAAATTTCCGTAAAAGTATCAACATTGAAAAATGGAAAAAACTTTAAAATTTAGAAGAACAACTACAATTTAAAGACAATAAGGAAAGGCTAATGTCAGCAGAGCCAACTATATGATACCCTATAGTAAAGTTGTTCATTATCTAAAATTATCTAAAGTTGTTCATTACATTTAAACACGAAACGTTGAAACCCATATCTAAATCTGCAACGAAACTTGGCAGTGTTCTTTTATGCCATATTTGGTAATGCTTGGAAGTAAAATACGACTTCTTTGGCGCGCAGATGCCAAATCTGAGATAAATGTGTATATATGGGGACCTGTAAGGAAAGACAGAAAGTGCCAAAAAAGCAAAAAGGGGCATTGCGTTAATAATTTTGAATAATTGGTGTCGTTTCAGATAACAAAGTGCTGAGCTTCTCCCCCTCATCAAGGCTTATTCAAAGGATGAGTTGAAGATGTTAATCCTAATAAGGTAGATCTGAAACGATAATCTTAAAATGCGAAGTATTATTTCATATATCACTAATCGGAAGGAACAAATGGATGGGACTACATATAATCTAAACAGATTTTCATCAATTTGAATTATAAACTTAATTTCTGCCAAATTATATGAAGATCGGACGTTTCAATAGCGCTTAATTACTAAGCAGACTGTTTCAATAGCGCTTAAATAATTAGTAGGCAGGAACATATATTTGGAGACTATATCAAAATCTTAACCGATTTTCCTCAAATTTAGCAGTATTCGTTCCTAAATTAAGAAACTTCTTTCTGCCAAATGATGTAATGATCGAAAGTAAAGTACAACTTCTGTATGGAGGCTACATCTGAATATGAACCGATTTTCCAAGAATTTCCAAGTGTTCATCCATGTAATAAGAAATCTCTTTATGAAATCGCTTACATGTCAAATCGGGGGTAATATATATATGGGATGAGCGTCCAGTAGGTGAGTAGGTAGCGTGCCCGCCTATGATTTTGGAGGTCGTGGGTTCGATTCCTACCAGAGGCTCTGGCCCGTCGCTGCAAAATCTAGCCACGTAGTCTTTGTAACCCGTTTTTTCCCACAACCGTAATATTAGAATATAAATTTACTTTTTATTGTAATTCTTATAAATAAAGATAAATAAATATTTATGGGAGCCATATCTAAATTTTAACCCATTTTTCTACAATTTGCCAGTGTTCCTTCACTCTTTCTGAAGAATTTCGTACTGAATGGATACAAAATACAGTTTCTACAGCGCTTATATGTCAAAACGGGAGTAACATATGTATGGGGGATATATCTAAATCTTAACTGATTTTGTGTCAAGGGATTTCTCTCTGCCAACTTTTATACAGATGGGTTAAAAATGTTGCTTATGCAATTATTCCAAATCGGAGGTACATATATATGGAAGCTATATGTTAATCTGAACCGATTTAAACCAAATTAAATAGCGATCGTCCTTGGGCCGAAAAAAGATATGTGCAAAGTTTCGTTAAGATCGGACTATAATTGCGACATGTTCTGTGATTCCAAGAATACATGCACAGACAGGCAGTCAGACAGATGGACATAGCTAACTCAACTTAGAAAGTGATTCTATGTCGATAGGTAGGTGTGTCTATTTCCTTTCCTTTTGGGTGTTAAAAATCTTTCTCCACTCATCCCTAGTCTTTTTTACCAGGGGCCAGTAACTCTAAGTGGAATGTTTTGGTCACTACATGAAAAAAATCTAAAAATATTAAAATTTCTAAAAATATTGTATTCAATTTCATCCTGTGGTAGATCGCATTGATAATTTTGTGTTATAAAAATATACGCGGAAAATTCTTTCTGTTTACTCACCTCTTCAAAACATAACTTAACGTTAAGCAATTTCTATTACTCTTCCCTCAGCTACAAACAGAAAGCTATATTAATATGGCTTCTGTTCATCCATTTCCAAGTCCAACAGCTCAATTAGCCTACATCGTATCAGAGGAGTAAGTCCATCGATGGATGCCTGAATGAAATCTCTGACACACTCCATATGCCTCCTCCTTGCTCACCCACCCTGAAACTATTATAACAGTTACACAGCCATTCATGTTTTTGCGCACACAACACGTACAGCAGCGTTGTACGTAGAAAGGATAAACAATTTTTGCAAAAAAAAAAGAAGAAAATTGTGCTCACCCCTAACCTGACAACAAACAATGTAAACAATCCCAACATTTGTTGGGGAAAAACTTTTTTATAATTGCTCCGGAATGTTTGCATTTTGTTGTTGTTGTTGTGTGTTACCTCCTCCGAATAGGGGAGGAGTATACAGTTGGTTTTCACATGTCTGGACCTACACACTGACGTGCTTGCTGATTGATGGGACACAGTGTTTAAAGATCAATGTCAAATCGGACAGAAATATAAGAAAAAGTGTGTGTACTGTCTTTTTTGCAAGACATTATTCTTGCAGAACTTTTTAGATATTGGCACAGGGAAAGGGTTTAATGAGGTTTGAGAATTTCAGAAGAATCAGATAAAGTTGTTCATAACACCGATCGATAAAAACAAAATGTTTTCTTAGGTTTCAGTTTTAATGCTTCTTATGCTACACATCAAAAGACACCAAAATATATATTCTTTGCTTTTAAAGTTTGCTTTTGTCACTTGTACATCGATAAGAGTATCCTTGCTAAATTAGCTACAATTTTTTAAATTATAAATACGAGTATACGAGTTCTGTTCAATATCAGATGTGAATTGTGAAATTTCTCGGTACAGGGTATTATGACTTTGTGCATTTGTTGTAACACCTAAAAAGAGAAATGATAGACCCATAGTTTATTATACCGATTGAATTTTGAATCGATTTAGCCATGTCTGTCTGTATGTCCGTCAATGTATTCTTTTGATCAAAGTACAGGTCGTAATTATTGTAACAAGTATATGTTACATCCGATTTAGCATAAAACGTATTTTATATCCAATCAGTACGCAATTTGGCAGAAAGAGGTTTCTTAGTACAGGAATAAACACTGCCAAATTTTTAAATCGGTTAGGATTTAAATATAGCCCCCATATATATCGGGATACCAAATCGGGAGTAACAGATTTGGTATCAAAGCGCTATAGAAGTTTTACTTTACTTCCGATTATTACAAAATTTGACAGAAAGAAGATTCTTCATTTGGAACGAACACTGCTTAATATAGATAATCGGTTCGGATTTATATATAGCCACATACATATCGAGACCTAGCCGCAAAAAAACATAACCCAAATTTATTTAAACTGTGAAAGATAGGTAACTACGTTTTTGTTCATTACGTAGTATACTATATATGTAGTAGTAGTATACTATATCTCGACCTAAGAGTGTAAAGGCGCTAAGTCCAATATTTAAAATTTTACAGGAGAGGCAAAATACTTGCTGTATATGAATGTTTTTATAAAGGGTATATGGACTTACCGTTTTTACGATACAGCTTTTAAAGATGATAAATTATGATTTTTTTGGCTTTTTGTTTTCAAATCGATGTAGAATTACTTTCCGCTTCAAAAAATACATTTAGGCAAAAAGTGGACTTAGCGCCTTTTCACTCTTAGGTCGCAATATATATATGTAGTATATTGTCCCAAACATATTCGGCGTGAAACATATATATGTTTAGGGTACACTCTAAACATATAATATTAGGTACACACAAAAATTATATATTTGGGAAGATGTTGTTCTAAACAAATCTTTATTTACAACCAATATGTTTTTATTTGGGACTTTTATTTCCCAAAGAAATATTTATTTGCATTTAGGTATTCAGAAAATACCTAAATTGTGTTAAATTTTTCAATAATGCAAAGTTAATTTTATTGAAATTTTTTAGCGTTCGTAAAAATAATAAATAAAAATAAATGAAATCGTATAATCTCGGATCAAAACAAATTACTTGGATGATTGACAACTAATGATGGCTTGGAATACTCAGAAATTTAAAACGATTGATTTAAAACAAAATCAATGGTATCATAACTGGGAGGTACATAACTGGGAAGGAACACTCAAAAAAAAGTGAACCCTGGAGCAAGTTAAAATGAACTAAACTGTAGGAATATTGAACTTCGTATGGCGCTAAAGATAGTTTTCCTTATATCGGGTTCATAGATTCCCTCTCAATTATGAAATATTTTGAACTTTATTCTAGTTAACTCATACTTCCCTTAAGTAACTATTGAAATTAAAAAAGGGAAAATGAACTCAATACTAACAAATTCTTCAATTCTGACTTGAAATTATGCAAATTCAGCATATTTTTGTCCTTATTAGGAAAAATTTAGGAAAAATTAATTAAATTTAGTCCTTTTTTAGTCCTTAACATTTTTTGCGATTTTTGATCACCTCATCCATTTATATGTTTAAATCTCTTAACACTTTTGCTCTTTGAATTAATCTCTTCTTCTTTGTTTTAGGAATTGAAATAGATTATTACACACGAAATGTTCAATATTATATGTATAAAATATTACCTCCGCTCCGAATGTAATTCGATCCCAGAACCTTCCGTTTTGTGAGCCACATGTTTACCAGCTGAGCTACGTAGACACATACATTTGTATGAAAATTTGTTTGTAAATACAATTATATATCCCCAAATTTTCGAAACAATGTATTTTTATGTACACTTGAATTTGACAAAAGGATTGCCATCATTGAGTGATTAATAGAGTTGCCATTTTAAAGGCGACGAAGAAATTTTATTATGAATGACATTTTCATATCAATTCACAAAGAGTTTCGTAGCTCGATATATAGTGTGTCTGGCTCACAATCATAAGGTTGTCGGTTCGACTCTCGTCCCGGGCATTTTTGTTGTTTCGCCATAATTTAACAAATTTGAAGTCAATCGGTTAATCCTGTCGAAAGTTATCGTGCGCACCAATCAGACAGACAGACGGACATTGCTCAAATCGCTTAAATTAGCCAAAAACAGATATGCCCCAAATAATCTAGGGGTCTCTTAGGTCACTCCATCGATGTGTTACACTCTTGGCCCGCAGCATCCCTAGTTCACAATAGTGGGGGAATAAAAACCGGATTATGTTGAAATTCTGCTATTTCTACCAAAAGTGCTATTATTTGTACAGATTTTCTTTAAATAGGCATTGTTTTCTTCGTTACGATGCTAGCTTTCAAAAAATAAAACAAACAATTTTTTGGCGACTTTTTTCCAGCGAAACGCCGGGACACGTATAACTTTTTTTGACCGATATAACTTTTCCGGGTAGTCAGAACCCCGGCCGATTTTGGCTGTAGCACAGTGTTACAAATTCAATTATGCAAGATTATACGATGTGACTTATAAAGGAATTTTACGAACATTTAAAATTAAAAATAGCCTTAAGTACTGAAAAACTTAAAAATTGCATTAAGATGATGGTATCGATATATTTATCCCCTCACCTTAGAGAGGAGGGTATATATCATTTGCTACGAGTCAAAAGACCCCAAGTATGTTTGGAGGAAATTAGATTTGGGTCATTGTCTGTCCGTCTGGTGCGCAAGATTTTTCTCTAAAGGGTTAAACGATTGACTTCAAATTTGGTATGCGCCTATGTTCGACCAATATGCTTCACTCCTTAAAGTACCTCCCCCACAAAGGTTTAGCATTTAGTGAACCATTATTCTTTAATAACTTATATACTACTTACTAGAATGTTGAGATATTCCACACATAGTATTAGTTTATTAGTCGCTAACACCTAATGAGAATTGGGCGAAGTTGCCACGCCCATTTTGGCACCTCCCACACATTTGGACAATTTTGCACCAAAAGTTAACTGCATTTAGCTTTAATAACAATTTATACAAATAATGAACCTAGCCTCTTTTGGTACCTCCCACACAAATGGACCATTTTGCACCAAAAGTTAACGGTTATAACTTTAATAACAACATATATATGTTTCAAGCTGAATATGTTTGGGACAATATACAACAGAAGCGATTTTTTCAGCTTGTGGTATATGCAAACAACAATTTATGTATTTTTTATACTCGTACTTTAGTGTGACGATGGTATATATCGCTCATTTAGAAAAATAATGAAAATATACATTTCACTTAAGTTTGATTTAAATGATCTACACAAAAATAAAAAATTGGCAAAATGGGATGACATAACTTCTGAAGTGCGCCAAATATTGTTGTCTTCTTCAGGAATCAGCCCAATCATGGATCAACTTACATATAGATATTGAAATGTAAGACAATTTAGTATGACCAACCCAAAAAAAAAAATTATTTTGAGTTGTGACGTTCCTTTGTAACACATCTAAGAAGTGACCAAGGATTGGGTAATTTTAAGTCATTTCAGCAATATCCGTCGACCCGTCTGTCAGTCTGCTGGTGTGCACGATAACTCTCGAAACGAGTAACCGATTGACTTAAAATTTGGTATGATGTGATATTTTCTATCTCAGGCTAAGTTCGAATATGGGCCACATTGTTCCACTCCTTCTGGGGAGGCCCCACAAAGGATTAAAACATAGTAAAATATTGATTTTCTAATAACTTATATACTACTTATTTGAATATTCTGAAATTCCACACATAGTGTTAGATTAAAAGTCGATTTCATCTTGTGAAAAATGGTCGAATATGTCACGCCCCTTTTGGCACTAACCAAACAAAAGTAGCATTTTGTAGAAAAAGTTGGATAATTATAACTTGAATGCCAGTGTAACTACTCGTACTTGATATTGTGTGCAGTGTAATGCGTGTATAGTACCAACCGTCCAACCAACTCAGCCTTTAGCGTGAGTTCCAATGAACGAAACACTACAACATTTTTAACAGTGTAATGATGCCTATGGGCCTGGTCCCTCCAACACAAAATGGCAAAATAGTACCAAAATGTAATAGCTTTAATAACGTTAATAAATCAATGCACATAAACGCTTACAATTCTGTACAGTGCAATGCATTTAAATTTTCCACTGTTCAGGGAAAAATAGGTGTATTTGTTAAACCTTCTGGTACCTTTAACACAAGCCTTGCCTTATGAAGCTGTAGTACCGACTGCTCTATTCAAGGAAGTAGTAGAAGAAGTAACGTCTGTCGATGTCGAGCTGATTATTGACGCAGACACGAACGCTCATCATACTACCTGGGGTAGTACGGATATAAAAAATAGGGGTGATTCGCTTCTTGACTTTATTCTAACTACCAACCTAAGTATTTGTAACATAGGTAATAAACCGACCTTTACAATTAAAGACAGACAAGAAGTACTCGACGTAACGTTTGCTACTTACCGCCACAAAATTATTGGGTGGAATGTACTGGACGACCACCCATTTTCAGATCACCATTATATTGAGTTCAAACTCGCCGAAAAAGCGCCTGAACCTGCCGCCCAAAGAAATGTGACAAGGCTATATCTACTGGGGTCGCTAATGTTTGGGATGCCTATAAAGAGCAACTCAAGATCTATAAGAAGGAGCTTAGAAAGCCGCAAAGACGCTTTTGGTATACCTTCTGTGGCGAAGTGGAAAAGGTCTCCGACGCCGCAAGGCTGAGGAAAATACTATCAGGTTCACCCTGCACAGTGAGCTACCTTACTTGCAGGATGAGGCAAATAATTGGACAAAAAACAGCGAGCAGTCACTGAACATACTGCTCGACACACATTTCCCGGGGAACTTACCAAAAGAACCCGAAGATCAACAAGACCAACAATAATACGAGTGGACTGCGAGCGTTGCTAGCTTGTTGACTGAGAGATCCAGAATAAGCTGGGCTATTAACAGCTTTGAGCCCTTCAAGTCACCTGGACCAGACGGCATCACTCCAGCAGAAATGCAGAAAATGTGCATTATCCCCTGGCTGGAGAAAATGTAAGTAGGCTGTATCAGGCTTTCGTACATCCCGAATCGATGGAGGGATACCAAAGTGGTATTCATACCTAAGCGGGGAAGACATCACGCACTAGGCCAAAAGACTTCGGACCAATTAGCCTATCCTCCTTCCTATTGAAAGGTCTGGAAAAACTGTTAGATTATTTCATTAGGGAAAACCTGGATACAAAACTCCTGTCGGTGAACCAACAAGGTTACAATAAGGAGAAGTCTACAGAATCAGCCTTCCGAATCGTCCCTTCATTTCAAGGAATTCACCATGGTGGCATTTCTTGACATAGACGGGGCTTTTAACAACATTCACTCAGATGCAGTAATTGCGGCACTGTCACATCTAAAAGTTAACTCTAGTTTGATTAGACTAATTCAAAGTTTGCTCAACAGAAGACGCATAACAGCATGTCTTGGGTCCACAACTCTAACAAGGTTTGTAAACAGAGGGACCTCACAGGGAGGAGCACTGTCTCTACTAATTTGAATGAAATCCTGCTAGATCTAGAACGTTGTGGCTGCAAGGTCGTGGCATACGCGGACGACGTGGCAATCGCAGTGAGTGGCAAATTCGAAAACGTCCTCAGAGACATTCTACAGGTGGCTCTGAACAAATTGGCTAGATGGGCCAGAAGCAACGGTTTGGGCGTAAACCCAAACAAAACAGAATTGGTTATCTTTACTAGGATGAATAATGTCATATGTGGACCCTCCACCTTGGATAAATGGAACAGATCTAGTCTTTTCTGAAAGTGCAAAATTTTTAGGAATAATTCTAGATAGAATACTGTTATTTAGACTTAACGTATTGGAACGTGTAAGGAAGGCCAACGTCGCCTTATATTCCTACAAAAAGGCTGTATGGTCGCGGTGGGCCTGTCTCCTAAAATCGTCCACTGGATATATATAGTAGTAGTTCGTCCCATACTGTTATACGGCATTGTGGTATGGTGGACGGCAACTGACAAACTAACCATCACCAACCTACTAACAAAGGTTTAGAGAACAGCCTGCCTGAGCAGACTACCAGATACTTACAGTGTCTATCAAGCCAAAATAATGGCAATATGGGAAGTCGCCAAGTGGCTGAGTCGCATGACATGAGAAGATCAAAATATCTGCTCGCACTAGAGAGGCAAAGATTGTCTACGTTAGTATCAGTTCTGGCGGGACACTGCTTGATCGGCGAACACGCCAAAAGATTGGGTATTGACTCTAATGATTTCTGCAGAAGCTGTGGAGATGAGGAAGAAGTGGAGAGCATTGAGCACTTGCTATGCGACTGCCCCGCTCTGAGTAAACGACGACTGGACATACTGGGGTCGTCCTTTCTAGGCAGCCTAACAGATCATTCCAGTACCGATATTCGTACTATCGATAAATTTGTATATCAAAAAGGTTGGTTTCGATGAGGGGCATTTCAGCCCGTGGTAACGTTAGGGACCTAAACATGTGAGATTGTATAAAAAAAATACGGCTGCCACCCTAACTTAAACCTAAAACCTGAGGGTGTACCTTATTCGGTTAGCTTTTTAATCAAATCACTTTTTATAGCCTCCACCATATTCCCTCACTTTTTATACCCCCCACCATGGCCCTCCGTTTGTAACACCTCTAACTATTGATCTGAGACCCCATAAAGTTTATATATTAATATCCGTCTGTCCGTCCGCCCGTCAGTTGTAATCACGCTACAGTCCGTAATAATAGAGCTAGGTTGATACACTTTAGTAGAAATATATATTTTAGTTGCAGCTTGTTTGTGATTGCAAATGGGCCATATCGGTCAATGTTTTCATATAGCTCCCCTATAGAGGTCGCTCCAAAATACGGGTTTTGAGCCATAGATACCACATTTTTAAAGCAATTTAGCAGAAACTTTGCAGTTTGTATTCTATTTTGACAAGAATACATCACAGCAAACATTTTGCAAATCTGCTCATATTTTGTTACAGTTACCCTATAGAGGTCACTCCAAAATATATGTATTCAAGCCATAAATATCATATTTTCTAAGCATTTTAACTTTTTAACTTTGCAGTTTGTATTTAATTAAGACAAGAATTTATCGCAGTAAAAATTTTTTAAAACAGTTCCTATTTTGTTATAGTCCTCCTATAGATGTCGCTCCCAAAAAGGCTAATTTAAGCCATAAACACCACATTTTCTAAAAATTTAGCTGAAACTTTGCAGTTTGTATTCTATTTTGGCAAGAATTCATCTCAATCAAATTAATACTAATAACATTTTATTTTGTTGTAGTCCTTGTGTAGGTGTAGCTCTCAATAATAAAAATTTAAGCCATAAATACCAAATTTTTCAGGTGAAGAGTTTGGCTAAAGCGTTTCCGGCCCAAAATTTGGATAAAAATTGCAGAGTTGGTTTTTTTAATAATTTACTTTAACAAAAAAGATCGTTTCATGATTTTCTCCATATCCAAAAATTTTTCCAGTAATACAATTGAATGCAATCCATGGTGGAGGGTAAATAAGATTATTCATGGCCGAAACTGACTCTTTTAATTTTTCCTTTCTGATAATAATAATGATGTTCTGCTATTCTCCACATGGGGAGCAAACAGCCTCAATTAGGTGTTTCCCACGGTCTCTGGAAAATAATAAGATACGGAAAATATTTCCACAGTACACTAATTCTTATTTCTCCCTCTTTAATCATCCACCATTTTAATGTTTCCAGTAAATGCATAATTATCGGTCAAGTATGATAGAAATCTCAAGTGTTTGTCTTCTTCGAATCCACTGTGTGCTGATGGCAACAATTGCTCTGCAATGGAGAAGCTGGAGGTGGAAATAATGCTGTGACAGGTTGCTCTGGTTAGTAAACATTGGGTTCCTGTTTTAGTGTGTTTGTTTTTTAAGGAGCTGTGAGATTTTCTGGGGTAATTAAAACATGACACTTTACACTTGGAACAATGAGGTGAGGTATGCAGTTTTCCCTAGCTGGTAGCCTGTTTGTTAGCTCCATTTGTTGGCTTATGCCTGCAAACTAATAACTTTTGAGGTCATGCTTTTATCGTTCAGTCACGAAGAGGCTTTAATATACTCCCTCATTTACTGGCGGTGAATATATGAACTGGATTATGGGCTTTAAAGTGAAATTAAAATATAAAATTAATCGCAGCCAAGCCAAGTTAAGTACTCTCATCCATCCATCTAAAGGTAAATATTCAAATGTTAATTGCAAGTAAAACCCTAAGCGACGCCGCCTCCTCCATCGCCAACGGCGATGTCAACATTGAGTGACAGAGTACACGAATCAACATACTGTCGACTGTCAGCTGCCGCTGGATGCGAAGTCAGCGCTGGCATGAGGTCGGGGAGAAGTTTTAATATAATTAAAATAAAATACCTGATGGTGTTGCTGTTGGTGTTCATTACCACCCACCCTCAACACCAATGCCGCCACTGACAACACCACATGCACAACCATTTTAGAGTGTATTTGATTATTTCAATATAAACTCCAACACGCTCTTCCACACGCAGATAGATACACGTTGACATCCGTATATTTGTAGCCGCATAAACACGCACACATAAGTGCAAACACAATCTGCACCACCACCACTACATTTATGTGAAGTAAACATTTATGAATGCACATGAAAAGTATGCTTTAAATTTTAACAAACCGGAAATGAATATCATTGAAAAATATAATGTAACACATTAAACACCCAACAGAGAACGGAACTAGCTTAGACACATAAGAATGTTCCCTATGTGTAATTCAATTTTGATTTGCCAGTATTCAATGCACATCAGCCGCATATAAATGATATTTTCAGTGAGAATTGAAACTACACGGAGGAAAATCGTAATTTTTGGTATGTTTGAATTGAGAACAAGTAAAGCGTTAATTTCGGCCATGCCGAATCTTATATACCCGCCACCAAAAAACTTGGACCTATTACTACCGTTGCTCGTGTGAAGGATACCGGGTATAAATAAACCCCAGTAACCAGCTTTCCGCACGATCAGTTGACATTTGTGGTCTCTATGACGTTAAGAAGTCAAATCGGGGAAATGCCATAAATGGGGGCTACATCCAAAATTGGACCGATATTGCCCATTTTCAATCCTAACATATCTACAGATAAAAGAAGTATATGAAATTTCAGCCACCTAGCTCAACTATTATAGATTGTAGCGTGATTACAACAGACGGACGGACTTGGCTTAATCTTCTCAGAATTTTCCGACGATTAATAATATAACGGGGTTTCCAATAGGGTTCATATGATTTTGAATTGACGTTTCGGCCATTTGTAATATGTCTTCAGTTTTCATTGTATTCAGTAGTGTTTACAATTTCTTCATGGAGAGATATACGCAAGAACAACGTTTACAAATTATTCAGTTTTATTATCAAAATAATCGTTCGACAATTGCAACTTTTTGAGCTCTAAGTCCATTTTTTTTAAATAAAAAAAAAACACTTTCCAGTCGACCTTGACACACATGAGCAATATTTTATATACTGTTAAGAGCTATTTTTTGCCACTGACCGATTGTGCCTACGTGCCACACATCAAATGAAACAAAGTATGAAAGAACATTCCTTGGCATTTATTTTTTGAAGATTATGTCTATCAAATGTTGGCCGCGGCTACGTCTCAGATGGTCCATCCGTTGAGTCCAATTTTCGATGACTTTTTCGAGGATATCGACTGGTAACTGGCGAATGAAACGCGTGATGTTTTGCTCCAAGGCAAAAATCGAAGCGGGTTTGTCCGCATAAACTTTAGACTTTACATATCCCCACAGGAAAAAGTTTAACGGTATGATATCACACGATCAAAACGTGAAATTATCTCCTCACCGAAGTGTTCTCTTAACAAATCTATTGATTGATGCGATGTGTGGGAAGTGGCGCTGTCTTATTGAAAGCAAATGTCGCCGAGATCACGAGCTTCAATTTCAGGCATCAAATAGTCGGTTATAATGACACGATAACGGTCGCCATTGACGCTTACGTTCTCACCGGCATCATTTTTGAAGAAATATGGATAGGGAATAGGTCAATGGCAAAGATAGCTCTTAACGAGAGCTAAAATATTGCTCATGGGTGTCAAGGTCGTGGGTCAACTGGAAAGTGTTTTTTTTGGTTTAAAATCTTCTATCACCTTTGTTAAAGCTGTTACACAGCTGCGCTTGGGTCTAAATCTTGACTGTACCTTAGATAAAAGATTATTTTCCAAAAGGAATGCATTTATTTGTGTATAAATTAACTTTTTAAATGCTTTTGAAAGGAACGACAAAATTGCTATTGGCCGATAAGTGTCATTTGCTTTTGGAATCGGTATAACTTTCGATATTTTCCAGATCATAGGAAACGAAGATTTTGTAATTATGTTGTTGAAGATGTATGTGATATAAGGTAATAACATTGGTAGTAGCATTTTTAGAAATTTGGGATTCAGTTCGTCCATACCCACTGCCTTTGATTTAATCGAGAGTAAACTATTTAAAACTTCCATCTGATTAACGCATCGAAAACCAAAGCTAGGGTCCATTTGATCATTGTTATGATTATTATAAACATTGAGATTATCCTCATTAGAATGGCTTCCAACAAAAGTATTATTTAATTGATTCAAGTCGATATCCAGATTACATTCGACATTGTTAGATTTGTTAATTCCAATATTTCTAATTATTCTCCACTTGGATTACTGTCAATAGCTGATGAGAATTTACGTTTATAGTACACAGATTTGGCAATGCTGACTTCTTTTCTGACTTCTCGTCTCAAATGTTTATATAAGGCATAAATTTCAGGCGTATTAAATCTTTTCCATCTCATATATGCAGAGTTTCGCTGTTGTATTAGCAGTTTAATTCTGACGTTAAACCATGGTTGCTGCTTGTGATTGACAGTTTTTGTTTTTAAGGGTACGCATTGATTGAAAATGCGGTTTATGTTAAGCTCAATGTGTGCAACCTGATCGTTAACTGATTCCATTTCATAAATTGCATTCCACGATGTATTGTTAACCAGACTGCATACGATATTATTGTTTATTTTATAGAAATCTCGATAAACACACGTCTCACTACTCTCGTTTACATATGTGTCATAAGTCATAATTAATAGGTCGTGTCTGGAAAACATCGGCGCTGATAAGTGATCATATAGCTTAACTTTTGTTGGTTGATTCACGAAAAAAACATCTAATAAAGTATTTATCGTACTGGAGTAATGAGTAGGTACGGTTTTGTTTATAGGATGTAAATCAAAGGAGTACATTGTGTCGCAGAGATGTTTTTCCATTAATAAATTACTATTGAAATCCCCTGCTAGGATTACATCTGTGTATTGTACAGAAATACTTGCCAGGATTGATACCAGTTCATGAAAGTTCACGGACCGATTAGGTCTGTATATACAACCAATTAGAATTTTGTTTAGGGTATCGATATAAATTTCAAGCAGAAGATATTCAATTTTGCTGTCAATTTGCGATTTTAATATTGTTTTGAATTTTATTCCATCTCGTAAATATATACAAACTCCCCCTCCATGTGAAATTCTGTCGGAACGCAAGAGATTGTAGCCAGGTAAGTTATATATACCATTGCTTATTTCGGGATTAAACCAGGCTTCAGAGATACAGATAATATCGATGCCAGATGAGATAAACAAATATCGAAACTCTTCCAACATATTTTTTAGGCTCTGGGCATTTAAATGAACTATTTTGTGACCGTTTTTTTTGTTTGGATATGATTTTAACATGTTTAATGTATTGTCTTTGGAACTATAACTATTATCATATATCATTACCAACTAATATCACAGCAAAATTATCACAGATTAAGAAACAACGCATATTTTTAAAGTATTTGAGGTATAATGGTAACGTATTTTGAAGTTCCAAATAAAAGGGACGGTACAATATAAATTTAATTATTATATATTTAGTTGGCGTAAAAAAAATCTTAAAATTAAACATAATTTCTGCAGATATATTAACTAATGAGCACTGCTTAGACCTTATCTTTCACGTAGCCCCAAAGGAAGAAGTCGCACGGTGTTAAATCACAAGATCTCGGTGGCCAATTGTAATCACCTCTTCGAGAGATAACACGGTCCGGAAACTTTGCTTGTGTGACATGTAGCGCCGTCTTGTTAAAAGTAAACGTTGTACAGATCAATACAATCCAACTCAGACCATAAAATTATTATCATTAATCATCTCTCGATAGCGCAATCCATTCACCGTAACTGTTGATCCTCATTTTCTAAAAAGTAAGATCCAATGACCCCGCCGGACGATAAACCGCACCAAACTGTCAAACGTTGAGGATGGAGAGGCTTCTCAACAATAACTCTTGGGTTTTCCGAGCCCCAGATGCGACAATTTTGCTTGTTGACGTAGCCACTGAGGTGGAAATGGGCCTCATCAGTCAAGATGATTTTTCGATGGAATTCCGGATCCAATCAGCAAAGACGACGATGTTGACGATGGGCGACGTGCACGTGTTTTATTCTTCGCATCACTAACTTGTCCCAACAGCTTAAATTTTTCCACCAATTTCTATATTGCGGTCAGACAAGGTGGGTGCTTCACGACGACCCAAAAATGCTTTAGTTTTGCGAACTGTGACTGCAAGATTTTCACCATTTTTGTAGTGAATTTTAATAATTTCAATGCGTTGTTGAATCGTGTATCGTTCCATTTTTAGTAATGGCGTAGATTCTACTTGTCAAATGTCAAAGAATAAAGGCTTCAAAGGTGGCAGCTACCGAAATACCAGGTGATTCAAAATAACACCTCTTGTTGGATAACCCTGTATATCTTTCGTCGGATTTGGCCCTTTCAAAGCTGTATTTTACATCCAATCGTTTTGAAATTTACAATGGTAGAGTTTCTTGATCCATGGACCAACATTGCCGAATTTGAAGAAAATCGTTTAAGATTTATCTATAGCTTCCCTATATATGTTTTAAAAAAAATCTTAAAATTAAACATAATTTCTGCAGATATATTAACTAATGAGCACTGCTTAGACCTTATCTTTCACGTAGCCCCAAAGGAAGAAGTCGCACGGTGTTAAATCACAAGATCTCGGTGGCCAATTGTAATCACCTCTTCGAGAGATAACACGGTCCGGAAACTTTGCTTGTGTGACATGTAGCGCCGTCTTGTTAAAAGTAAACGTTGTACAGATCAATACAATCCAACTCAGACCATAAAATTATTATCATTAATCATCTCTCGATAGCGCAATCCATTCACCGTAACTGTTGATCCTCATTTTCTAAAAAGTAAGATCCAATGACCCCGCCGGACGATAAACCGCACCAAACTGTCAAACGTTGAGGATGGAGAGGCTTCTCAACAATAACTCTTGGGTTTTCCGAGCCCCAGATGCGACAATTTTGCTTGTTGACGTAGCCACTGAGGTGGAAATGGGCCTCATCAGTCAAGATGATTTTTCGATGGAATTCCGGATCCAATCAGCAAAGACGACGATGTTGACGATGGGCGACGTGCACGTGTTTTATTCTTCGCATCACTAACTTGTCCCAACAGCTTAAATTTTTCCACCAATTTCTATATTGCGGTCAGACAAGGTGGGTGCTTCACGACGACCCAAAAATGCTTTAGTTTTGCGAACTGTGACTGCAAGATTTTCACCATTTTTGTAGTGAATTTTAATAATTTCAATGCGTTGTTGAATCGTGTATCGTTCCATTTTTAGTAATGGCGTAGATTCTACTTGTCAAATGTCAAAGAATAAAGGCTTCAAAGGTGGCAGCTACCGAAATACCAGGTGATTCAAAATAACACCTCTTGTTGGATAACCCTGTATATCTTTCGTCGGATTTGGCCCTTTCAAAGCTGTATTTTACATCCAATCGTTTTGAAATTTACAATGGTAGAGTTTCTTGATCCATGGACCAACATTGCCGAATTTGAAGAAAATCGTTTAAGATTTATCTATAGCTTCCCTATATATGTTTCGTCCGATTTGGCTCTTTAGTCCTGTAGAAGCTGTATTTTACTTCCAATCGTTCTGAAATTTAGAATGGTAGAGTTTCTTTAACTCTAACGCTCCCATATATATGTTTCGTCCGATTTGGCCCTTAAGCGATATAGAAGCTGTATTTTACATCCAAGTGTTTTGAAATTTACTATGGTCGAGTTTCTTAGTCCATGGATGAACGTTGCAAAAAAATCTAACGTTGAATTATATTAAATGCCCCAAAAGTAAATTTATGTAAAGAAATTATACATGAATTACAAAATTTATATTTCCGTGTTATTTAATTTTACGAGAGCGGTGTAGGGTATTATATACTCGGCCCCGCCCGACTTTAGCCTTTCCTTACTGGTTTTTAGAACAAATTTTCTTTAAAATTCTCCTTTCCTTTAGTACACTGCGTACCTCAAAAGTTAAAAAGTTTGGCTAGTTTGACGCCAAAAACTGTTAATGAGGTTTAGTTCAGGATCATCCCCTCTACTCAACCGTGAAGAGATTAAAAACGAATCTTCTTTGCTTCGCGAAATATTACAATTACATATTATTATATTACAGTAAAAACGATATTAATTACAATAAACTATACTAAAAATCGCGGAAATTTAGAACTGTTACACTATTTCCAATAAATATAAGTAATTGTAAGTAGTTTTATAATTTACGCGATATTTGCAAAACCACCACATTGCGATTTTTTTGTAATCTATAAAAATTCCTAACACCGCCAAGTTTTTTAAAAAAATATTATGGTGAAAGTTTTTAGATTTACATAATCGAAATCTATGATTTTTGATGAATTGATTGATATACAATTTTTCTGTTGTGAATATTCAATTCAAATGATAGTTATACTCTACACCACACTGTGGCACAGGGTATTATAACTTTGTGCATTTGTTTGTAACACACAAATGGAGAAGGAATAGACCATTCATTTATTATACCGATCGACTTAGAATCACTTTCTGACTTGATTTAGCTATGTCTGTCTGTCCGCCCGTATGTGTAATCAAAGTACAGGTCGCAATTATGGTCCGATCTCAACGAATATATATGTACCTCCGATGGCACATGTGCACTGTATAAGCTACATTTTTTAACCGATCGTTAAAAAAAATATAGAAAGAAGTCTCTTGATACACTTAGAGACAATACCAAATATGAGGGAAATCTGTTCAGATTTAGATATAGCCCCATTAGGCCGGGTCGATTTGTGGGGAGGCAAAAAAAGTCGCCATTGCTCAGTGAAAATCGTATTCTAGGGATCAAAATAAGAAACAGGAATTTGGGTCTTTTGGGTAGGGGCAAATTTTGAAAAATCCCACTTTGACCCATTTAAAGTGCTCCAATTGAGTCCAAATGTATGACCGACCCCCACTAACTTTGGAGGCCCGACCCACCCATGCCAGTGGCACACCCCTGGGGGTTCCATACATTTGGACTCGATTGGAGCACTCTAAATCGGCAGAAAATTGCGAAAATTAACACTGCCAAATTTGGGGAAAATCGGTTCAGATTTAGATATAGCCCCCATACATATGTTACTACCGATTTGGTATCAAAGTTCTATAGAAGTTGTACTTTACTTCCGATCATTGCAAAATTTGACTGAATGAAGTTTCTTAATTTTGGAACGAATACTGCTTAATTTGGGGATAATCTGTTCAGATTTAGATATAGCCACCTATAAATATTCGTGCCTACTTAGTATTTAAGCGCTATTGTATTTAACGTCAGATCTGTATATAATTTGGCAGAAATTAAGTTTTTGATTGAAGGTGATGAAAATCTGTTTAGATTATTTATAGTTCCATCTATTTTTTCCTTTAGATTTTAGATCTGAGAAAGAACACTGCTCATTTTAAGATTATAGTATCAAATATAGTTTATTATTATCAACATCTACAACTCCACCTTATTTTTTTGACAATGTTTAGAAATGTTTACACCAAAATACAGGGTGGCTGATGAATATTGCTACATTAAGAAACTCAAATAACTTTTTTTCAGTGTATGGAATTCAGTTTTCTTTTATTCATGTTAAAGCTCATTAAATTTAATTAAATATAGTTTAATTAGTTTTAAAAATAATGGAATTTAAATGCCCCCCTGCTCGTTGATGCGAGTGCGGCATCTTACCAAAAAGTTGTTCATTACTGCTTTGAGAGTTGAGACGGGAATAGCCGCAATTGTTTCTCGAATTAATTGCTTTAATTAATTCAAATTTGTTGGTTTTGCTTAGTAGAATTCCTGTTTGCAATAACCCCACAAGAATAAACCCTCATTCGGCGTAATTCTGGATAGAAAAACTCTCTGAACATGCTCAGGTAACGGCCTCCAGTAACTGTACCGGTGTGACCGTTTTCTTCGAAGAAGTAGGGCAGCGTGATGAAACTGCACACCACACTGTGACACGAAGTGGATGCAATTCCGTCTCATGGAGTATCTGTGGGTTAGAAGCACTCCATATTCGACAATTTTGTTTGTTTATGTTGCCGTTTAAATCGAAATAGGCCTCTTCAGACATGAAAAGACAGTTCAACATGTTTCCGTCCTCTTCCACCATTTGAAGCATCTTCTGGCAAAATTCCAAGCGAATCGGGAAGTCTGCTGAGTTCATTTTGTTGGCCATTTGAATTTTACATATATGGGAATAACTCCAAATCTTTGTGCATAATTGACTGCAATGACTGTCTGCTTATACCCATTTGAGCAGATAAGGTTCTTGTCGAAACTCTTGGATTGTTTTGTATGGCATCAGCTACAGCAGCGATTGTTTCCTCCGTCCGAACTGAAGGGTTTCGATGGTAAGGTCTTCTGTTGACTGTCCCATGCTCGGAAAAATTTTTAACAAGTCTCTTTATGGTCCATCTGCTCGGAGGATTGCCGCCAAACGTGCCCCTATACTCTCTTTGAACCGAAACTACAGTTATCCATTTTTGTTAAATCTAAAAATCAATCTGCAAAATAAAAAAAAAATTAACCAGATTCATTAAATAGAAAAAAAGTTATTAAATTTTTTATTGGTACAAGCTTTCATCAGCCACCCTGTACTAAGACTTTCCTTAGTTTGGCATGTACCACTTTGTGATCATCTCCTCAGAATCTTCTGAAGTCGCTTGTAAATTGCAAAATCGAATGGGTTTGTCTAGATATAGACAGCGTTTTTCGCCTTAAGATAAAAATCTCAAAATGACACATATGGAGGTTTGTTCAATATTGTCCCAGTGCCCATTTTCGCATTGTTAAGTAGGTTTAGGGTATTATATAGTCGGCTCTGCCCGACTTTCTGTCTTTACTTACTGGTCTGTTATTTAGAACTTATATTTCCGAAACAAATATTAATTTGTATTTAAGTATTTTGAGAATGTACCAATGCCTTAATTTAAAGTCAAGTTTTCTGTTATTCAGAAGTTCAAAGTGAAATTTTTTAGAAATAGTAAATGTTTGAAAATTTCTATTAAAATTTAAATTGTATAATATTTCGTAAAAATACATTATTGATTGACAAAAAGTGTTGAATTGGAATATTAACAAATAAAAAATTACTGCTGATGAAAGTGTTGCTTATGACATTTCAGGCGTAAGTCTATCCATGATGAAATGCCAAACAATACTTAACAGAATAACATGACAGCATGACACGACTCACACGTGATCTGTCAAAAAAAGGCTATTGAAAAAAGTATCTCTACTTGGATCCCCCCATATTAATATATGCGTTTCAAACAAAATTTCTTCGTTTTCAAATAAAATGTATTTGTTCACAAATATATAATATTTAAATATATAATATTTGTAAATATATAGTATCTATTTTAATTTCGTAAATTCACTACAGGGTAATTTCACAACACATACTCGTAAACATACTCACCAGCTCTTCCACTTATAACATGTAAACACTTAGAGTTAGAGTTGATGTGGAAGTGTAAGTTCGGTATGAGAGAGATGTCATTCCTATTTAACGTCGGTAACCTCTTGACGAAATGACACTTGAACAAGAGGAAATAGTATATTTCCAAAAGTCCTATGGAATATGCTACTTATAAATTAACTTTTCAAACATTACATATCTCTAGGGAATAATCGATTTGTAGCAACGGAAAGATAAGGCAATAACTATAATACATGAGCTACTGGGGATAATTTTTGAAATTAGATATTTTGAAATACATATTTTATTGGAAAGGTAAATACATACTTTTTAAAATTATTTTTTTAAAAATAATAAACAACAAGTAAAAGCGTTATGTTCGGCCATGCCGAAACTTATATACCCTCCACCTTGGATAGTATGTGACCTCACAAAATAACTCAAACCTAAAGAAAATAACACCGAAAAACACAAAAAAATATAGTAGATGAGAACAGTAGGAATCACATCAAGTTAGATGCTATATATGGGGACCAGTGTTGCCAGAAATGACGATTTATCGTCATTTTTGACGATTTTTAAGGGTCAAAAATAGAGAATGATGTTTTGACGATTATTGCTCTGAAATGACGATATTTAAACTTAACAAATTTCATTCCTAAAAAGATTTTTTATAACGCTTTAGCTTTTGAATTGTTCTACAGGGTTTTCCAACAAGAGGTGTTATTTTGAATCACCCGGTATTTCGGTAGCTGTCACTTCTGAAGCTTTTATTCTTTGACATTTGACAAGTAGAAACTACGCCATTACTAAAAATGGAACGATACACCATTCAACAACGCATTGAAATTATTAAAATTCGAAAATCATCGAAAAATCATCTTGACTGATGAGGCCCATTTCCACCTCGGTGGCTACGTCAACAAGAATAATTGTCGCATCTGGGGCTCGGAAAACCCCAGAGTTATTGTTGAGAAGCCTCTCCATCCTCAACGTGTGACTGTTTGGTGCGGTTTATGGTCCGGCGGGGTCATTGGACCTTACTTTTTCGAAAATGAGGTTGGATCAACAGTTACGGTGAATGGATTGCGCTATCGAGAGATGATTAATGATTTTTTATGATCGGAGTTGGATGGTATTGTTCTGGACAACGTTTATTTTCAACAAGACGGTGCTACGTGCCACACAAGTAACGAAACCATTGCTCTGTTACGGAAAAATTTCCGGACCGTATTATCTCGCGAAGAGGTGATCACAATTGGCCACCGAGATCTTGTGATTTAACACCTTGTGACTTCTTCCTTTGGGGCCACGTGAAAGATAAGGTCTACGCCAACAGACCAGCGTCGATTCAATACCTCAAAGATTGAATTCGTGAGGCCATCGAGGACATAGGGCAGCCACTTTGCCATTGGGTTATGGAAAATTTTATGAAAAGGATATGGTCCTGTAAGCGTGGTCGTGGTGGCCATTTGGCTGATGTTGTTTTTTATTATTAATGGCATACCTTCCTCTTTATTATGAAATAAACATCCGATAATTTATCTCACACAAATTGCATTTTTCTTTGAATACCAAAATAACACCTCTTGTTAGAAAACCCTTTACATTCTTTGGAGATAAAAATTAAAATTTTTAGAAAATATCTCTAAATCCTTACGATCCCTACCTGCCATGCCGTATCTTCTATATCACGCACCATTGATCCCTTCCAATGCAGTTACAGAATAAATCTTAGGAATGGAGTTAAGATGCAAAATCTGAAGAGAAAATTGTAAGTAAAGTAGGGGCTATGTCATAACTTGAATCTATGATGGGTATTATACGTACGAATGTATAAAGTGAATCGGAAATGATCAAATTTTCAGGGCAATTGATAGAATTTTGTGTTTCCTTTGGCGTCAAGAAATAAAATTGGGTTCGAAAATTTATGGGGCTATATGAAAATATGGACTAATGAGAGCCATTGTTTCATGAAATGATTCTAGGTAAAATATTGTAAAATGAAAATTAGCCCATTCTACAGATATAAGAAATGTATCTACCAAATTTGTGCGGACAGTAATAGGTTCTGAACAGACAACATCGCTAAATCGTCTTCGAATTTTACGACGAGCAGTTATATATTAAGGGCTTATATTAAAATTCTTATATTTTTCGAAAACATGATTTCGATGTCAATGTCTTTTATATAACGTCATATATGGTGTTAATTTGGATTCAAAAAATATTTTGTTAACTCTTTTGTTTTTTGGGGTGTCTTATTTTGATGATTTTTTTGATGACAAAACCGGCAATTTTCCCACTATTTTCAAATTATCATAAGATTAAAAGCCTCCAAATTGTATGCAATTTCTATTCATTTTCACATTTTCGATCAATTTTGACCCGCTAAATCAGATCATTTCTGATAATTTTGTGATGCTAATAATAAGATAAGATTGTGCATCGCAAAATAACTTGGTAAATAATTAAAGATTGTTACAGGTTTATACGAAAACTTGAGATTTTGGCATGCAGATTCCGCAAAAAATAATACTAACTAATAGTCACAAATGCTAAATATTCAGAGGAGAAGCCTAAATAGGATTTGTGGATTTTATTTCAAAATGCCTTGTGTTCAATGTATTCACAATGAACTTAAGAGATATGATTATCAAAGATATTCGCGAAGTTCCATTATTGGAATTACTAAATATTTTTCCTTGAAAATATTGCAAGATGTCTGGAAATGCAAAATGTATTATTTACACAAACAAAATAATGATTGACATATTTTGTTTTAAATATGTAATAGCACCTCATTTTAGTAATTTGATCTTCGAATATGATATATTTCTTCAATGTATGTGTACTTGCGATTTTTGTATCAAAAAATGTAATCGTTAAGTACACCAATTTGCATATTTCGTGAGAACGACTCTCAATATTTAATGTCATGACTGTATTTATTAATATATAACTTTCTCTGAAGCACTTCATTCGCCTAAATGGCTCAAAATCTTGTGAATGGTTTATTTTTGCAATGACGATTTTTTGACGATTTCGAAAAGTGATTTTGACGATTTGACGATTTTGGCCAAAATTTGTCTGGCAACACTGATGGGAGCTATATATAAATATGGACATATATAAATATGGACAGCTATAAGAAGTATCTATACCAAATTTCAGCCACCTAGCTCAAGTATTATAGATTGTAGCGTGATTAAAACAGACGGACGGACAGCCGGACGGACATGGCTAAATCGTCTTAGAATTTTAATACGATTAAGAATTTATATACTTTATGGGTCTCAGATCAAAATTAGAGGAGTTACAAACAGAGTGACAAAATGAATCCTATGGTGGAGGGTATAAAAATACATGTCGAGTTTCATTGTTATGGAACCGAACTGTATTTAGTCAATGGAGCAAAAATCATTAACCTAAATACATATGATTAATATTTTTAGGAGTTTATATGCAGACTAATGGACGGGGAAAATTTAAATAAGCTACGGAATTTTTTCCGACTTGTAGATAAAACTAAATGTTCTCAATAATGATATAAGATATGGGCCACTATGGCGTATGTGGAACATTTGAGTGATCACAATAAGTAAGTCATACGATCCCCAGACTCAATAACCGTTCTTTAAGGGAGATAACGTGTATAAACTTTTTTAGCATTTTTTATACCCTACACCACACTGTGGTACAGGGTATTATAAGTTTGTTTCACGGCAGATGTTTGTAACACCTGAAAATAACACAGCTAGACCCACCTTAAAGTATACCGATCGACTCAGAATCACTAGCTGAGTCGATTTAATCATGTCCGTCCGTCCGTCCGTCTGTGGATGTAAAGTTGTTCGTCGACTACAGGTCGCAATTTCACACCGATCGGTTCAGATTTAAATATAGCTCCCATCGGCTGAAATCGGTTCAGATTTAAATATAGCTCCCATATATATCTTTCGTCCGATTTGGCCCTTTAGTCCTATAGAAGCTGTATTTTACATCCAATCGTTTTGAAATTTAGAATAGTAGAGTTTCTTGATCCATGAACCAACATTGCCGAATTTGAAGAAAATCGGTTAAGATTTAGCTATAGCTCCCATATATATGTTTCGTCCGATTTGGCCCTTTAGTCCTATAGAAGCTGTATTTTACATCCGATCGTTTTGAAATTTAGAATGGTAGAGTTTCTTGATCCATGAACCAACATTGCCGAATTTGAAGAAAATCGGTTAAGATTTAGCTATAGCTCCCATATATATGTTTCGTCCGATTTTGCTCTTTAGTCCTGTAGAAGCTGTATTTTACATCCACTCATTTTGAAATTTAGACTGGTAGAGTTTCTTGATCCATGAACCAACACTACCGAATTTGAAGAAAATCGGTTAAGATTTAGCTATAGCTCCCATATATATGTTTCGTCCGATTTGGCCCCTTAGTCCTACAAAAGCTGTATTTTACATCCAATCGTTTTGAAATTTAGAATGGTAGAGTTTCTTGATCCATGAACCAACATTGCCGAATTTGAAGAAAATCGGTTAAGATTGAGCTATAGCTCCCATATATATGTTTCGTCCGATTTTGCTCTTTAGTCCTGAAGAAGCTGTATTTTACATCCAATCATTTTGAAATTTAGAATGGTAGAATTTCTTGATCCATGAACCAACACTACCGAATTTGAAGAAAATCGGTTAAGATTTAGCTATAGCTCCCATATATATGTTTCGTCCGATTTGGCCCTTTAGTTCTATAGAAGCTGTTTTTTACATCCAATCGTTTTGAAATTTAGAATGGTAGAGTTTCTTGATCCATGAACCAACATTGCCGAATTTGAAGAAAATTGGTTAAGATTTAGCTATAGCTCCCATATATATGTTTCGTCCGATTTGGCCCTTTAGTTCTATAGAAGCTGTTTTTTACATCCAATCGTTTTGAAATTTAGAATGGTAGAGTTTCTTGATCCATGAACCAACACTGCCGAATTTGAAGAAAATCGTTTAAGATTTAGCTATAGTTCCCATATATATGTTTCATCCGATTTGCCTCTTTAGATCCAATCGTTTTTTTACCCTACACCACACTGTGGTACAGGGTATTATTTAAATACAAAATGTCCCAAAAGTAAATTTATGTAAACAATTTATACATGAATTACAAAATTTATATATCAGAGTTATTCAATATTACGAGAGTGGTGTAGGGTATTATATAGTCGGCCCCGCCCGACTTTAGCCTTTCCTTACTGGTTTTAAATTATTTGTGAATAGAGAACCTTTCAAGAAAATTGTGTGAAAACTTGAGGTGAATAGGAGCAAAACTAACGAAGATACAGCAGTCTAAGCAACCCCGCCTTATATGTGACTCAGTACATCAGAGAAACTTTAAAGCGTTTTTCCCACAACCCAAGTTTTCAAAGGCGGTGCCCATCATAACTCAAAAACTACAGAAACGATCCTTTTGAAATTGTAAACGCTATTTCTTAACATAATTTACGAGGTAACGATATTATTTGACAATAACCAATTAGACGAATTTTTCTAGCAAAAATTGCATTTTTCGCTCAAAGTCTTCCAAAAATTTAAAATTTTAAATTTCGAAAAAAAAAACTCGGCAGCGTTAACTGGCTTTTATGATTACACTATGCAACAACATTTTTGTCCAAGGGAAGTGGATAACAGTTTCTGGTGCAACTAGGTGTCACAAACAAGAAAAAAATTAAAAAAAATTTGTTATGGTAATTTTTTTTTTTAAATTCCAGCTTTCATGGAAAGTACATTCACCATAATTTTTCAAGTATAAGCCTGATTGAGCCGTGTTATGGAATTATGTGGGCTACATATGCTGCTAATGTCGCTTTCACGTAGAATCTTTGGTTTAGTCACAGTACCATAAAAAATCGAAAAAATTATTTTATTACATTTTTAAAAAGCCAGCATGCTAAAGAAGAAAACACTGTCTATCTCTGGATAGATGTAAAAGTTGTGAGCCATTTTGTAAATGTTAGGGAAATTCAAAAAAATCTTGTTTCATATTTTTTCGTTTTTAAATGTTGTTTTTGCGTATATTGAATTCGCCATATGTGAGAGAGACATATAAGAGACATGCATTTGCATTTTATTTTATGAGGACTGATGTCAGACATTAAAAAATTATAGAGCGGACGAGGTTTTATGGTTGTTCGTAACCATCCATAAAACATGATATGCAATGTCAGTGTAATTCAGCGCCTTAAAGAGATAAGTCGATTTTCTGAAAAATATTATAAAGTTAAATTTCGAAGTATGAGTAAACGGCAAAGAACTTTTCAATGTGTAAATGATCTCGACAATTTCTGCTACATCTGTCGAAATTATGTTATTAAAAAAAATCGACGTGCAATATTTTGGTATACGAGTTAAAAATATGAACGAACCGTGGACACCTAGTATTTCGTGTAATTCGTGCCATGTAAATCTTACTTGATGGAGTAGTGGAAGCATGCGGTAAGTACTTTACAATTAATGTATTACAATGTTTTGTGGAATAAAACCTTTTAATTTTAGACTTCACGTGCAATTTGGAATGTCATTGATTTGGAGACAACCATTCATTCACGATACGGACTGCTATCTTTTTCTAAGTTAATAGATTGGGGTAGGAAGTGTCCAAGTAGAGCTAACAGCCTAATAACGGAAACATCATCAAGTTCAACTGAGTACTCAACTCTGAGCGATTCAAGTTTGAGTCAGAAGTCATCGCTTTTAACTCAGTTTCAACTGAATGATCTAGTGAGCGATTTGGAACTGACCAAATATAAGGCAGAACTACTTGCATCTGGGATGAAACAGTACAATATTTTGGCCCCAGATGTTATCATATCATATTATAGAGTTTACAAACAATTTTATACAACTGTGGATAACAGATGCTTTTGCAAGAACATTCCCGGATTGTTCGAGGAACTTAATCAAACATACAATTCAAACATACACTTCAGAAACCGTCGATTCCCATTGCTCGTGCTGTCAACACTAAGGAATCATACGAAACAATGGCTAAATTGATAAAATACATAAAATATGAACATGACTGGAAAATTTGTTGCGATTTAAAAGTAGTTGGCATGTTATGCTTCTGGGATAGCCGATATTTTGCCAACACTGCATATTAAGCTGGGCCTCTTTAAATATTTGTAAAAGCCTTAAGCAAAGATGGCAATTCACGCTCATATTAAAAGTTTATTTAAAAGTCTTTCTTTTCAAAAAATCGAAGAAGAGTTTTTGATGGGCCTAAAATAAGGAAACTGATGAAAGATATGAATTTCGAATCATATTTGACGTCGGATGAAATTGCAGCATGGTGGTCGTTTAAGCTTGTAGTTTCAAATTTCCTTGTATCCAATAAAAGCCCGCAATATGAACCAATGATTAATGATTTGTTACAAAAATATGCAAAAATTGGTTAGAAATATATTTTTCTATATTTAGGTACTCGTATATAACACATATGTTTGTATTCTTCTTACTTATTATTCGCTTTATGTATTCTAACAGGTGTAAATATGTCCCTAAAAATAAATTTTTTGCATTCTCATTTAAAGTTTTTCCCCGAGAATGTTGGCGACGTAAGCGTCGCCAACACTGGGATGAAAGAATGATGGGAGATTATATTTGGTTCCTCATGAGAGAAGCCGATTTCGAAATCTGCAAACGTCAACAAAGAACTCACAATTATTTCTAATGAAACTCGTTCATGTAAATAAACTCAAATGTACATAATATAAATAAAAGTAATAAATAAAATTGCAATTTAAACAGAAATTAAAAAAAAAAAAGATTTTTGAAATTCTCTTACCTCTACCAAAAGGGCTATAATTTCTACATTTATCCATAGATTTTTTTCAAATAGGCATTATATTCTTCGTTGGGGTGCAAGCTTTTAAAAAATAAAATAAAATATTTTTTTCGATTTTTTTCTATTTTTGTATGTTTTTTGTCCCAGGTTTTTTTTAATCTACTTTTTCCAATTTCTTTAATGATTGTTACTAAACCACTGTTTCTAAGTGAAAGAGATATTTCCAACATTGGTAGCCCACATTAATAGTTTCAATTTAACTCATAAGTCGACCTGGGCATATACTCCAACAATTATAGTGCAAATACTAAGGCTAACTTCGACGATAATAACATCCTTAATAACAAATTTGTTTAAAAAAAATTTATCCACAAAAAAAAAATTGGTTTTGATTTTATATAACAGTATGCCACAATCTATACAAAAAAAAATTATTTTTAGGTCTAGGACATACAAAATTTTTTTGTTGCGTAGTGTTATCTAACAAAATAATTTTATTTGTATCCCCTCACCTTAGAGAGGAGAGTATATATCATTTGCTACGTGCCAAAAGTGTAACACATCGAAGGAATGTCCTAAGTATGTTCGGTGGAAATCCGTTTTGGGTCATTTTATATCATTTGAGCAATATCCGTCCGTCCGTCTGTCTGTCTGCTGGCTGATGCGCACGATAACTCTCGAAAGGAGTAACCGATTGACTTCAAATTTGGTATGCGGTAATATTTTTCTCTATCTCCGGCTAGGCTCGAAGATGGGCCATATTGGTCCACTCCTTCTAATAACCTGCCCTTAGGGGTTAACTTTTAGTGAAATATTGACTATTGTATAACTTCTATACTACTTATTTGAATCTTCTGAAATTCTACACGTAGTGTTAGTTTGTTAGTCACTATTACCTCGAGAAAAATAGGCTAAGTTGCCACGCCCCTTTTGGTACCTCCCACACAAATGGACTATTTTGAACCAATAGTTAAATAACTTTATATAACTTTATTACCAGTGCATACAAAGACTGGACATTTTGTACAGTGTAATGCTTTTATAGTACCTAGAGTCCAGAGAAAAATGACCATTATTGCCACTCTTCTTTTGGTATTTCCAACACAAATGGACCTTTTTGTACAAAAAGTTACAGTTTATAACTTTAATACCAGTGCATACAAATACTTAAAATTTCGTAAATTGCAATGCTTTTATAGTACCTAGAGTCTAGAGAAAAGTGGTCGTAATTGAAACGCCCGTTTTGGTACCTCCCACACAAATGGACCATTTTACACCAAAAGTTAACAGCTTATAACTTTACTACCAGAGCATATAAGTACTTGCAATTTTGGACAGTGTAATACTTTTATAGTACCAAGAGTTCAGAGAAAAATGGGCGTTATTGGCACGCCCCGTTTGGTACCTCCCAAACAAATTGACATTTTGCTATCAAAAGTTAACAGCTTTGAACTTTAATACCAGTACATACTTTAAAGTTATTAAACGCAATTTAAATTGATAATAATTTAAATAAAACAAAAAAATATATAAAAATTTACTAAAATTTTTTAGAGACTCAAGGTGAAGGTATTTATTAGTCGGTTTACCCGACTGAGCTTATTACTTGTTATTAATTGCTTCTTTATAAAATTATTATTTTTTAAAAAATTTGATTTCGATAAACAGTTTAATCAGTGGCATATTCGCACATACTTGACGATAGCGACGATAAGTACGAAATTCGGCAGAAAGACGTTTCTTATTAAATAAACTAACACTGCCAAATTTGGAAAATCCGTTAAGATTTAGATATTACCCCCAAATAGAAGTTTCTTAATTTAAGAACGAATACTGCGTTACCGAGATACTGACAGTGTTGCATCGCGTCCAAAAAGTGGACGAAAAAAAACGGTAACAACACCAGAAATGATCCGAAAAGTGAAGGCCATATTTGATCGAAATCCACGCCGCAGTGGTAGAAAAATTGCTCGTGAGCTGAACATATCGCGAGAACGGATACAACACATATTAAAAAATGAGCTTGGACTAAAGCCATTGAAGTTCTAAAAAGTGCAAGAGCTCACCGATGCACAAAAAAAGTTAGACTGGAAAGAGCCAAGGAGTTGCTTCGCTTGTACGAAAGTGACCAGTTACCGAATTTGGTTTTCTCCGATGAGAAGCAATTCCAAATTGAGCAGTTTGTGAACAAACAAAATGATCGGGTTTACTTGCCAAAAAGGTCAGCTGAAAATGTACACCTTCGATTGGCCACCAGAACTCAAGCGCCGCCGATGGTAATGGTGTGGGCCGCCGTAACGGCCGATGGTCGCTCCCCGCTCGTATTCATCGACCATGGGGTCAAAATAAATGCCGAATATTATCTGGAAAATGTCCTAAAGACGGTATTGAAGCCCTGGGCGGACAAACATTTCGGCCGCAGACCATGGACATTCCAACAGGACTCAGCACCATGGCACTCAGCACGCGTCAACCAAGAATGGCTTAAAAAGGAGGTTCCTCGCTTCATTTCTACCGCACAATGGCCACCAAGATCTCCGGATCTCAATCCGTTGGACTTTTGCGCCTGGGGCATTTTAGAGAGTAAGGTTCGCACTAAAAAATACCAAAGTATCGATCATCTCAAGACGGCGCTTCGCCGGGAATGGGCCAAAATACCGCAAAACCACTTTCGAGCAGCGTGTGATGGCTTTGTCGGCCGTTTGAAGGCCATAATTCGTGCCAAATGTGGCCAATTCGAACAAATAGATTTTTTCAAACAGGCACTGTTCTGTCGTTAGTTTGTCAGCTTTCAAAAATCGGAACAAATTCTGTTTGCTATTTTTTTCTTTCAAAAATCGGAACAAATTCTGTTTGCTATTTTTTCTATTTTTACGTTGTTTTGTGTCAGCAAAAAAAAAAACGGTTTTTTGAAAAATATTTTTTTCTAATTGTTTTAACGACATTTACTAAACCCATGTTTCTACCTGAAAACGATATTATCCACTTTTTTGCCCTTATAATTTATTTTAACTTGAAGGGTATTTTGAGCTTATACATTCACAAATAAATTCAAAATTGTGCAGGCATCATCAAAGTAAATTGAAACCTTAAAAAATTATATTAACACATTTTAAAATATTTTTTTCTGGTTTAGGACATCTTATTACACCACAAAATGTTATGCACAGAAGTGTACTTACAAGTATATGAAGATTTAGCTTGTTTTAAGCATATTCAAAATGTATATCCTTTCTGCAGTTGTAAAATTAGGAGCTATTAGTGATTTAAAAAAAATGTTAAAAAAATCAGGATTCTCTTCAATGAAATTGTCAGTTCTTAGTTTTTTCTGAAATCGTTTATTATAGCGATCGACCAAGAATCACTTTCTGAGTTGATTTAACTATGTCCGTCTGTCTGTGCATGTATTCTTGTAATCACAGTACAGGTCGCAATTATGGTCGGATCTCGACGAAACTTTACACATATCTTTTCTATGACCCAAGTACGATCCCTATTGAATTTGGATAAAATTGGTCCTGATTTAGATATAGCCCCCCATATATATGTTAGCCCCGATTTGACATGTAAGCGCTGTAAAACCTTTATTTTATATCCGATCAGTATGAAATTCGGCAAAAAGAGGTTTATTATTTCATGAAGAAATACTGCTAAATTCGGAGAAAATCGGTTCAGATTTTGATATAGCCCCCATATATGTGTAACCCCCGATTTGACATGTAAGCGCTGTAGAAACTGTATTTTATAGAAATTAGGCAGTAAGAGGTTCCTTATTATATGAGTGAACACTGAGTTAAATTTGGAATAAATCGGTTCTGATTTAGATATAGCCCCCGTAAATACGTTGTCCCCGATTTGACATTTAAGCGCTGTAGAAACTATATTTTATATTCGATCAGTGCTTATTACATGAAGGAATGCTGTCAAATTCGGAGAAAATCGGTTCAGATTTAGATATAGCCCCCATATATATGTTACCCCCGATTTGACATGTAAGCGCTGTAGAAACTGTATTTTATATCCGATCAGTTCGAAATTCGGCAGAAAGAGGTTTTTTATTACTCGAAGCACTACAGCCAAATTGGGAGAAAATCGGTTCAGATTTAGATACAGCCCCGCTGTATGTAAGCGCTGCACAGTGGATCCATTTGTACGGGAGAGAGCGACAAAAATAGTAAAAGAAGAGATATCGACCTGAACTTTTCGTCATATGCTCTCGTGTTCTAATATATTGCATTTTACAGAAATAGGCGTGGTTACATAACGGTAACGCCCACTTTGCTTACATTTCCCCATGAATTAGAAATAAACGTATATAATTTTGACTTCTATTTAGTTGATAGTAAACAAAATAAAAAATAACACTGTCCAACAGCATTTTTGGAACAGAATAGCGACCGCATAATTCTGAAAGGGCATGTTGAGTAGATCATTTTTCTAGAATAAACTTATGATCCAGCTGGTCTGAGTTTTTTTTACAGTGGGTCAAAGTTTTCATTTTTTGGTCGAAGGGAGCATTATACTAAATGAAAAAAATGCTCTGGGTTAATGTCTGAGAGATTTCTTATTGTCAGAGATACATAGTAGAATTTTATGAGGATCATTTTTGGGGAAGTGATTTCAAAAAGGACATATAAGGATTAAAATATTCTACGAAAAATTTTGCCAGAAAATTTCAGTGGGGGTCGCCAAGGACACTCTTTATAGCTCCTTATGTTTAATTAGCAAAATTACATGCCAACTTATGACTGTGAAATTATTGGAGTAGAAGAGCGTCTCTATAACTCTGAAATGGCATGTTATGTAGATCATTTTTGTGGAATAAACTTGTGGTACAGCTGGTCTATGTTTTTTTTTACAGTGGGCCAAAGTTTTAATTTTTTGATCGAAGGTAGCATGATACTAAATTAATACATAATTCATGTTAAGCCATCGATATATTAATTTAGTGTTAAAAAAGCGCAAGACGTTCTATACTATTTACTTCCAATATATTTTGATCTTTTTGTGAACATGCAGTGAATTTTCAGCAACTGCAGATTCATCCGTTTCCGTCAATTTTGATAATCTGCGCTGCTTGTTCCCTTCGATGAATACGCAAAATACACTTTAGGACGCCCGCGTTTTTTAGTAGCATTTGATTTTTGCACAACATGCGGTAAATGAGACAATGTTAGTTTTAAAGCAACTCTTTCTTTCGAAGAAAATAATAATGTCTCCAAAAGACCACAATTTACTTACAAATAAATAATTAATTAATTTTAACAGCTCCGAAATCAAATCTTCTCCCCTTACACGCTGAAAAAATTCGCTTCTGTAGTACATTGTCCCAAACATATTCTGCTGGAAACATACATATATTTAGGGAACACTCCAAATACATAGAATTTGACACACACAAATATACTATATGTTTGGTGTTGTTCTAAACAAGAGTACGTTTTCATCCAAATATATTTTTATTCGGAACTAATACTTCCGAAACAAATATTAATTTGTATTTAAGAATTTTGGCAATGTATCAATGCCTTACTTTTAAGGCATGTTTTCTGTTTTTCAGAAGTTAAGTGTGCAATTTTTTTGAAATTTTATATGTTTGTAAAATTAGACAAAAATTTAAATTGTAAAAAATTTAATCGGAAAATTTATAAATTAAATTTAAATAGCGCTGTAAATCCAAAAGCTTATGAAATTTTTAACTGTAAAGTACAACACGAAATCTAGGAAAAATGTCAACTAAAATTCGAAATATTTTTAAATAAAATCTTTTAATAAAACCTTTTTTTAATAAAATATTATTAGAAAACTTCTTAAACAATAACTTTGTTTGTGTGTAAAAATTTATATTATATTTGTGAAAGTCAGTTCGCAATTATATTTAGTTCTAATATATTAATATATGCGTTCAAACAACATATCTTTATTTTTCAAAAAAATGTATTTGTTTACAAATATATAATATTTAAAAATTTTGTTGTCAAATAAATTTTCTTTCAATTCAAACATATGAAAAATGGCGATTTCCCCGTGTACTACTTCAATATTTGATAGAACTTTTTCGAACACATCTTGAATTTGAGGCACATATTTAGTCTGTTTGGAACAACAGATTTCGAAAATATACAAGCGTGAAAATACGCATACAAAATTGGCACCTATACCAACAAAATTAAAAATGAAAATAAATATATGGAAAATCACATTAGACAACAATAACAATGTTTGCACATGTTGACAATAAAGTATGTTTTGTAACAATTTGATAGGTTTGGAGTTTAGAATGGCATTCAAAGTGAGGCAAATATTGGCAGTTGAAATACAATTATTTGAATTCGTGAGACTTTTACCTATATTTGCATATTTATTTGATTGGGGGAATCGAGGGGAATAGCTACTAAAACTCCACGTAAATCTAACAAAGATTGACAAAATCATACAAAAATTATACAAATTAAACACACCTTTTTTTCTAAACAACACATTAATTTTTGAAAGTATTATAGCTTTAAAATAATGTTTAAACCATTCCCTTCAATCTCCATTATTCACAAATTTATTTTTGCACTCTTGTTATTTGTAATTTTTACTGCTAACATTTCACCTTTTTCGCCTTCTTTCAACTAAATATTTACTTCAATGAAAACTGCAATTCTATTGCCTTTATTGAAGAAGTGCCGTTAGATATCACAAAACTTGTTTGGAACACAGTAGTTTGGTGGGATAAGCGACTATTTACATTGTCATTACTGCAAAATACTGACATACATTGTTCTATTTTTGTCGTATGGGCGGAACCACTGTGTGCTGTAGAGGCTGTATTTTATATCAGATCAGTAAGAAATTCGACAGAAAGAGGTCTTTTTACATAAATGAGTATTCAGGGAAAATCGGTTTAGATTTATATGTAATCTCCATATACACTAGAGCCCCGATTTGCGTCGTTAATAGGGACCGGAGAAATGCGACGCAAACCGAAACGACGCAAATCGAATCATTTTTTTTTCTGTATAAATGCAGATTTTAAATGATTGTGTCAAAAATTAAAATATTTAGTAAACAAATATTTTGTATATTTTTTTAATATGCGTTTTTAATTATTATAAAGAAAAAATAATTTGCATAAAAATATAACAAAAACTAGTGTAATTCTTTTATATTCATTGTTACATCAGTTATTAATGTCCCCTCAACGCATGCTGAAGATTAATGGATAATAAACTTTAATTATCAAGCTCCTCTTCGTGAGACAACAACATCAAATTAGCCTTTCTAGTTAAATAAGCCAAGATGTTGACGAAAAGTACTCAGTGGGTAATACGGAACGTTATAGGTTAATAAAACAACGAGTGTTTTTTAGGAGCTTTCGGATTTGATTTAAAAAAACACAAAATTTAGAGAAATGTATGAAAACTTTTTATTTGAGTCGATAGAACGGTCTATACAATTTAATTTTTAAAATTCAATAAAAATAAATAAAATTCAACAATCGCAAGCGTTGTTCGTTTGTAAGTCGATTCATTGTTAAATTATAGGCCAAACTGAACATGTTTGAAAGTAACAATTTACACGAAAACAGCTGAGACGCCAAAAAGAAAGTTGCCAAAAAAAATTTTAAAAAGCGACGCAAATCGAAACAACGCAGATAGGATCGACGCAAAACGGGGCTCTAGTGTATATGTTCCTCCCGATTTGGTATCAAAGCGCTATAGTAGTTGTACTTTACCTCCGATCATTAAAATTTCCCAGAAAGATGTTTCTCAATTTAGGAAGGAATATTGCTTAATTTAGCGATTATCGAATATTGCTTAATTTAGCTAATTATTCCAAATTATTATCGCAATTACCCTTATCGCATTGTTAGGGAGGTGTAGGGTATTATATAGTCGGCCCCGCACGACTATCTGCCTTTCCTTACTGTTTTTTTTATTGCGATAATAACAAAAAAATCGGGAAAACCAGTCTGAAAATCCGCGAAAAACATCACTCGTTGGAATCAAATTCCTATTCGTTCGTAAATGACACATACTCGCTACGGGAAGTAATGTCTTCCTAAATTATATTTTTTTGGGTTTGGGTAATTAAATATATATTTTTTATTTTTTGGCATATTTGTCGTCCACGTCACACAATAAAAAATGGGCAATGTGACTGCTGTTAGTATGTATGTACACCGACCAATTTCCTTGACTACCTTTCACAAAATAATAATAAGAAATTTCAATTTAAATCATGCACCAAGTTATTGTCTATTATACAAAGTATGTACTTTCTTGAACTTCCATTAAATTTTAATTCTTTCAAATTTATAAACAATTTCCTCGGATGAGGGCGGCTGTCATGTCAGCCGTTGTGTTTAGTGTCAGCGTCACAGTGCTCTTTTTTATATAATTATCATAATTGCTCAGTCATTTGCTGTAATAAAGTTACAACAGCCTTTGGTTGTTGCTTGGATTCTGGTTGGTTTATTTTCCTTTCCCTTTGGTTTGGTTGTGGCGTATATTGCAACTTTACACCTTTAACCTCCGTAAAGAAACTTTAGCCTTCTGTTTGCTCTTTTGCAGCATGCTACCCCGCCGATCCTATAGCTGTGTCGTGTCTGTCTGCCCTCACGCCTGGAAGGGAATATTGGTGACATTGTATATAAGTGTCGGCGTTGCAATTTGAGTCGATCTCCGTTGGCTTGGCTTGGCTCGACTTGTTTTATTCTAACACCAACGATGACGCTTTTTTTATAACACCAGAAAGCATTGCCATTAAAGTGAAGTTTTTTTTTAAATATGCGACAGGTGCAGATGAAGTTTTTTTATTTGACGTGTTTGTTTTACAAGTGTTATTTCTCTGTTCTTAATTAACAACAAGTTACCTCATATAGCTGTAAAAACATACGGTAAAACGAGTAAAGCACCTTAGAATATTGGATATGAAGTAAGAATAGATTGAGGCAATCAGTATATTTGTATATACCACTCGCATCGAAAAAATTTTAACTTTTTTATTGGACGTCATTTTTGTATCGGTGCGATTTCTCGTAGACAAAAAATTAGTTTTCTCTAATAAGAAGATCACTGAGAGCAAATAAAGTTCTCTGTACGTGTAAAAGGCTGTGCAATCTATAAGCGACACACGGAATATGTCAAAGAAAACACGCAAACGTTCAAATAAAACCAGTATGAAAAGGCCAAAGTCGGGCGCTGCTGACTATATGATACCCTAAACCACTCTAGTAAGATTGAATAACAATGAAATATCCAATGTATACTTCAACTAAAATTTGTTTACACAATGTACATTTAATACATCTCCTCTGCTTCTGTAGCTTAATCGGACGAAACACATATATGGGAGCTATAACAAAATCCGAAACGATTTTTTTCATATTCGGCAAAGTTGGTCCTTGGATCTAGAAAGTCTACCATGCTAAATTTCAAAACGATTGGTTGCAAAATACAACTTCTATAGGGCTAATGGGTCAAATCGGGCGGAACGTATATATGGGAGCAAACCGAACCGATTTCTTTCAAATTCAGCAAAGTTGATCCATAGATAAATAAACTCTGCCATGCAAAACACTTAGGTGTAAAATAAAGTTTCTATAGGGCTTATGGGCCAAATAGGACGAAATATATACATGAGAGCTATATCTACATCTAATCCGATTTTCTTCAAATTGAGCAATGTTGGTCTACTATTTATGAAACTCTACCATGCAAAATTTCAAAAAAAAGGATGTTAAATACAGCTTCTATTCAGTTTAACTTGTGTGAGAAAACTCTCCACTCTCTTTGCACCAAGCTAAACAAAAAGGAATACGATAAACTTGAAATCAACCTAGAGTTGGAGTATAATGTAATTTCTGTGCGCAAAAGAGAAGGTTTCGGTGTGTGCTAATGATTTGATAGAAGTCAGATTTGATTTGATAGATATCACATTTGATTTGATAGATATCACATTTGATTTGATAGATATCAGAGCGAAATTAAATCAGGTGGATGAGATAGGAGAGACAATGCATTCATGTCATCGCAATACGATGCTATATTGGAAGGTGTAGCCAAAAACACCAAAGATCACTGTTGTCAGTTTATGGGATTTTCTCTCTAGATTTTTTGATATAAATAACACTATGCAACAAAATTGTTGTCCACGGGAAGTGTTTTTTTAAATTCCAGCTTTCATGGAATGTACATTCAATATTTGAACCATAATTCATAATTCAAAAAATTAAAAAAAAAATGTATCCATAAAAAAATATTTTGGTTTTGATGTTATATAACAGTATGCCACAATCTATACAAAAAAAATGTAAGGTCTAGGACACAAAATTTTTTTCGTTGTTGGGTAGTGTAATTTGAAGTAAAATATTAATTTAACTTGATATGATATATTTTGATTTCATAAACAAAACTTTATTTTAATAATTCCCCAAAACTAGCCATGACAAAACAAAAATTGCTAAATCGCCTCTGAACTGGCGATCATGCCAAAGACATAAAGCTTATAAAAAAGAAGAATGATACCCTACGCGAAGAAGTGAACCGTTTGAAATCAACTGTGAAATTGTTGAATACTGTTACAGTGCAGAAATACTGTGTTATTAATGGTGTTATGGCAGATGATGAAACGTGAAAGATATTGTATTGCAATTACAATTAATTGAAAGCTGTGGATATTGTATTGCAATTACCTACAACTGGTGCCAATATTTCTAAAGATATGGTTGAGGAAGCTTATTTTGTAAATCGCTTCGCAAAAAATAATAAAAACAAGTAAGAAAGTTTCAGTCGGGTAAACCGACTAAGGCATACCCTCACTTTGTGAGTAATGTAATATTGAATATTACAGGAATTATTCTGTCAATTTGTGTGGGAGCTACCAGAAGGGGTTTAACAAATACACCTATTTTTCGCTGAACAGTAGATACTTTAAATTCATTGCACTGCGCAGAATTATAAGCGTTTATGTGCACTGGTATAAACGTTACGAGATATTAAATTGTGGTATGATTTGGCAATTTAGTGTGGGAGGTACAAAAAGGGGCGTGGCGATAACGCCCATTTTTCACAGGACTATAGACACTATAAAAACATTACACTGTACAAAATTTCAAGTATTATTATACACTTGTATTAATGTTATAAGCTGTTAACTTTTGGTGCAAAATGGTACCTTTGTGTGGGAGGTACCAAAAGGGGCGTGGCAACAACGCCCATTTTTCTCTGGACTGTAGGCAATATAAAAGCATAACACTGTGCAAAATTTCAAGTATTTTTATACACCGTTATTAATGTTATAAGCTGTTAAATTTTGGTGCAAAACGGTGCATTTGTGTGGGAGGTACCTAAAGGGACGTGACAACTTCGCCCATTTTTCTCGAGTTAATAGCGACTAATAAACTAATACTATGTGTGGAATTTCAGAAGATTCGAATAAGTAGTATAGTAGTTATTAAAGAATCAATATTTCACAACATTTTAACCATTTGTGGGGGAGGTACTAGAAGGAGTGGACCAATATGGCCCATCTTCGAACTTAGCCGGAGATAGAAAAAAATATTTCCACATACCAAATTTGAAGTCAATCGGTTACTCCTTTCGAGAGTTATCGTGCGCACCAGCCAGCAGACACACAGATAGACAGACAGACAGACAGACGGACGGACATTGCTCATTCGACTTAAAATGACCCAAAACGGATTTCCTCCGAACATACTTAGGGTCTTAGATCACTCCTTCGATGTGTTACACTTTTTTCCGTAGCAAATGATATATACCCTCGTCACACTAAAGTGAGGGTATAACAAAGATAATAAGAAAATTTACCAATAAAAAAGTAAAACGTTATTTATGGAAAAAGATCAAAATTCAAGGAAATCGAAAAACAAAATCATTAAAAACAGTTTTGAATTTGTATAAGGGCACTTCCGCGGGTCACGAACGTATTTCGTACGTTTTTGTTGTACAAACAAATATAGAAAACAAAAATTTTACCACATTTTTTTTTGGTGATTCGATAGCATATGTATAGAGCGTAAGATGAGTTTCCTCGAGTTTTAGTTTTCATAATTATAGCAATAAACATGCGGTCACGAACGTACGCGAAATATAAATCAACTTTGGCTGAATCTAGTAAAATGCAAATTTCTGCGAAATGGAACGGAATTTTATAAAGCTATTAATTTATTTAAAAAGGAGGATTAATGTGGCTTTTTGTCGGGTATTTACACAATAAATTATCTCTATTGGTTTTTTTTATAATTGGCTTAAGTACCTGTCGCAAACGTACGATTTTTCCATATGTTTTAACCGTTAAATTAACTGTTTATTGGACTTTTTTGGTCTCTTTGCATTTTTCTCTTATTAATTGATTGTAGAAAGAGTGCAACTATAAAAGATTTTTGCATGTAAAATAATAAAATATAAAAATGTCTTTAAAAGTTGCTGAAAATGAAAAAAATTAATTTTTCAGTTTTCAAGCCTGTTTCCTCATGGAAACAACTGTGATATCCTATAAAACCATTAAACAACTTTGATATGCTATAAAATCATTAAATTCTAAAAACTTAGGCCCTTATTCATAAAAATTTTATGAAGGTTTGAAGAACGATTTAACACTGCTAAAGCGTTCCTCAAACCTTCTTTAACTTTTTATGAATAAGGCCCTTAGACATTTATTCAGTCAGAATTTATTTTGGTTTGAGAACATATGTTTCAGTTACTTTTTGTCTATTGCAAACAAGTAATAAAAACAAATACAGAAATTGGTAGAGAGTTTTAATTGCTTGGTAGAATCGACTGCAGTTTCGATAGACACCACTCTATCATCTTCAGAATTCAGTAGCAATAGTGTATGTCTTTAACTTAAATCAGCTGAAATACTTATGCAAGCAGTAAATTGAATTTAACAAGAAGTGCTAACCAAACCCGGATTTTGCCGAACTAAGTCAACATACTAAAAATCTCATACCAATACATTTTTGTTTTTTGCTTACCAAGCAATTAAAACTCTATACCAATTTTTGTATTTGTTTCTATTACTTTTTTGCAATAGACAGAAAGTAACTGAAACATATGGCCTCAAACCAAAATAAATTCTGACTGACTAACAAAACCACAGACCAACAATAAATAACAACAACACATACAAACACATGAGGTACGATGACGTCGGCATTAGCCGTTGACAAAACTACATTTGTTTTCGTGACCATATTTGGACCATATTTTTTGAAGCATAAGCTGATAAAGCCCGGATATACTCTAAATTTAAGGGAAATATTAGGAGCACAAATGTTAGTAATAAACTGTGACGTGGAAACAGAAGTTTTGTAACTGTCGTTAAAATATTTAGAAAAGATTAGATTTTTTTCAAAAAATCGTTTTTTTCTGGCACGAAAAAACCATAAAAATAGAAAAAATTATCAAAAAAATGTTTGTTCCAATTTTTGTAAGCTCGCATTATAAAGAAAAAATCATAGCCAGTTTGAAGAAAATCTATAAATAAATGTAAAAATTATAGGAATTTCAACATAATCCTGTTGAGAAATAACTACCCCTACATCAAATCGAAGGTACATATATATGGGAGCTATATGTAAATCTGAACCGATTTTAACGAAATTCTGTAGGAATTGTACAACAGGAAGATATGTGCACAGTTTTGTTGAGGTTGAACCATACTTGCGATCTGTACTTTGATCACAAGAATATCTGGACGGACGGACTTACATGGCTACATCGACTCAAAAAGTGATTATATTTCGATAGGTATAATGAACTATGGGTCTATCTCTTCTCTTTCTGGGTGTTACAAATTAATGCACAAAGTCATAATACCATGTACCACAGTGTGTTGTAGGGTATACACATTTTGAAATACAATTTTTGTTCTTTGTCCCTCGCGGGTACTGTTTGAAATATTTTAAATCTTTTGAGATGTGTAGGAAGACATCAGTAAGGGCTTCAATTAAATACAACATATGATGACTAACGCCAAATTGGAGGTACATATATGTATATGAGAGCTACAAGGTGGGACAATAGTAATCAACCTATTGTAAAATACTACAACTTTTTGCAAATGGCGCCAAATATCAATTCGGTGTTGACATTCTCATAAGGAGAATATGCGCCAGGAATGCGAGAACCTGTCGCCCGAAGTACTGGCAAGAGTGATGGAAAATGTCAGTCATGAACTCTGGGGCGGCCACTCGCCCCATATCATTGTCTCAACTTAGAATAAATTCTAATGTATTAAATAAACAAGTTTCAGAAGAAGCACCAAAGTTTTACATTTAAAAAAAATTACAAAAAAAAAGAACATTGGGTGATTAATTTTGCCTCACCTGTTATATCTAAATCTGAACCTCTTTTCATCAATTTCAATAGAGCACTGTGTTCAATTTCATAATGGTCAATTCAACCTACACTTTGATTGCAAAGATGCATCTTCAGGGGCATGAAGTCGGTTAAATCGTTTTTAAAGTCGAGCGGTATAATAAACGATGGGTTTAATACTTCTCCTTCAGGGTCTTACAAACAAACGCAGAAAAACATAATACCCTAAACCACAGTGTGGTATAAAAATAAAAAGAAAATGTCACGGAATGTTCTAGTGTATAATTTGAATTTAAGAAAAAAAATTGTAAAAAAGTATGAATGGATCACCCTATCTTCATATACCCTCCTTAACAAAATTTAGTGTACGAAACGACTCAGGATGTTATCGGTATATTACACGGAGGATCTTGTAAACAATTAAAGAAGAGTGTTTTTTTACTCTGTAAACTAGGTTTCTTGGCATGCTACTTCGAACAAACTTTTGAAGAATCCCCACGTATGACCTCTCCTTTTAGCAGACTTTGACATCGAATCTCAGTTTATTCGTTTCATTCCTTCCAGCCTTTATCTCGCATTCACACTTTATGTACCTACACACTTACACAACCACACACTAACGAAGATGATTACGTATGTATGTACATATTCGTATAGTCATATTTAGTATACTCGTATACAAAATATTGTAAATTCATACTCATCGTTGTACTATCTTTTCTTGCAACAAAATATATCTCTCTTTGGTCGTTGGTCTCTGGTCGGGTGCCATGTAATGGCTGAAAAGCTGTAAATGTTATGGTTGATAATTTGTTGCACAGTACGGGCGGACAGACAGACGGACGGATGGATGGACGGTCGGAGGGTGGAACTGTGGGCAAGTTGCTATGAGGGTGCAGCCTAGGATAGGATAGCGTCGGTGAGGATACTGGGATATGCATGTGGCTGTCGCGTTGTGGATGAGTGACTAGTGGTTATGATGTTATGTCGTGGCATCACATCCTGTCTGTAAATTATGGCTATTAATTTCGCTTGACTGCCCTAACAAGGCGACTTTAAATAACACCGACTGCATTTTGTTGTCGCTATGGTTAATTTAAGTGGTTAATCCCACAAGGAATGCCGCGCACTTCACTAGCGGAAAGTTGCAAAGATCAGCATGAGGAGCAAATTACATTGCTAATATTCGTGATAAAGAGAGGGGCATTCGAAAATTGCCACTAAAAAAATATATTCTGTTTAAAGACATTGTTTCTTGTGCAGGAAGCTTGGTTTTGGAAGCCTTGCAAGCAAACGTCCGCAACTCATTTCGAAATCGAATTGAGATAAATTAGTTGTTACGAGTATACCGGCAATTTAGTGGAATGCCCAAATGGAATATATTTGGGCATTTTAAGCCGTTTGAGAAATCTCCGTCTGTGGGTCTGTTATCGCTGGTGCGAACGATAACTCTCGAAAAGAGTAACCGATTGACTTAAAATTTGGTATGAATGGCCATATTGGTACACTCTTTAAATACATCGCCAAAAAGCTTACAATTCCGTTAAATATTGATTATATATAAATACTATATATCGAATCTTCCGTAATTCCACACATAGTAATTGTTTAACAGTCGCTATCCCTTTGAGAGAAATTGGCGATGTTGTACCGTCCCTTTGGTACGTCCCACGCAAAGGGTAAATGTTGAGTAAAAAGATAAATTCTTATAAATTTAATACTTATAGACCAATGAAACAAGTAAGAAATTTCAGTCGGGCAAGTCGATTAAGTAAATATGCACTGGTATATGTACTAATGTTATGAGCTATTTTATTTGGTATGACTTGGATATATTTGTAGATGAGGTAATAAAACGGGTGTGGTGATAACTTCCATTTTTAACAGGACAGTAGGAATTTCAAAAACTTTACACTGTATATGCATTTGTATTCACAATATAAGCTGTTAACTTTTTTTACAAAAAGGTACGTTTGTGTGGTACCAAAAGGGACGTGATAATGTCGCCAATTTTTTACAGACTGTATGTATTATAAAGATAGTACACTGTACACAATTTTACGTATTTGCGTGGGAGGTACCGGAAGGGGTTTTTCCAAATACACCTATTTTTCGGTAAACAGTAGATTCTTAAATACATTGCATTGTGCCGAACTATAAGCGTTTATGTGCACTGGTATATTAAAGTTACGAGCTATGTAATTTTGGTATGATTTGGTCATTTTGTGTGGGAGGTACAAAAAGGGGCGGCGTGATAACGCGCACTTTTTACAGGACTATAGGCACTATAACAGCATTACACTGTGCAAATTTCAAGTATTTGTATGCAATGGTATTGAAGTTATAAGCTGTTAACTTTTGGTGCAAAATGGTCCATTTGTGTGGGACGTACCAAAAACGACGAGGTAAATTCGCCTATGTTTCTCGTGGTGGTGGCAGCTAATAAGCTAATATTATGTGTTGAATTTCAAAAGATTCAAATATGTAGTATAAAAGTTATTAGGTAAACAATATTTCATTAAATTAAAACCCTTTGTGGGGGGGTACTAGAAGGAGTGGATCAATATGACAAATCATCGAACTTAGCCTGAGAAAGAAAAAATTTTACCACATACCAAACCGACGTTGCTCAAATGACTTAAAATGACCCAAAACATACTTCCGCTGTGTTATACTTTCGGTGCGTAGCAAATGATATACATATGTACTCGTATACATATGTCACACTAAAGTGAGCGTATGCAAATGGGCGTTTTTGTGAAGTCCCTGTTAATACCTGCGACACAAGATGGCCAAATGACCTCAAAGTAAATGGGTCGTAATATTATTATCAGTGCACATAAACATTTATACTTCGGTATAGTGCAACATATTTAAAGGATCTACTGTTAAATGCATTAAATACATTGCCAAGCCCCTTCAGTTACCATGCACACAAATTTACATATTCATTCGAAAACAACTTCCCCATAACATCTGCCCGATACCTAAATTTTTTATACCCTCCACCACAGGATGGGGGGTATATTCATTTTGTCAATCCGTTTGTAACACCACTAAATATTGATCTGAGACCCCATAAAGTATATATATTATTAATAGTCGTAAAAATGTAAGACGATTTAGCCATGTCCGTCAGTTTTTTGTGATTACGCTACAATCTATAATACTTGAGCTAGGTGGCTAAAATTTGTTGCATATACTTCTTATATCTGCAGGTATGTTGGGATTAAAAATGGGCAATACTGGTCCAATTTTGGATAAAGCCCCATATATATGCATTTTCCTGATTTGACTTCTTAACGTCATAGAGACCACAAATGTCAACTGATCGGGCTGAAATTTGGTAACTGGGATTTATTTATACCCGGTATACTTCACACGAGCAACGGTAGTAGGTAGATGTTTTGACATATCACACATACAAAGGTCCCTCTAGATTTGACAAAGACCTAAAATTTCAACTAATTGGGCTGAAATTTGCCATGGTGGAGAGTACATAAGATTCGGCATGGCCGAACTTAACGCTTTTACTTGTTTTTAATAGATTGAGGCATACTATTTTATGAAGCCGAAAGAAATTTTTTTATGGCAAAGTTTTTTTTAATCTTTTTATATCCTCCGCCACGCTATATTCCGTAATAATAGATCTAGGTTGATCAAATTTGGTAGATATATTTCTTACAGTTGCAGGTTTTTTGGGATTGCAAATGGACCATATCGGTCAATGTTTTGATATAGCTCCCCTATAGAGGTCGCTCCAAAATACGGGGTTTGAGCCATAAATACCTCATTTTTAAAGCAATTTAGCAGAAACTTTGCAGTTTGTATTATATTTTGACAAGAATTCATCACAGCAAAAATTTTACAAATCGGTTCCTATTTTGTTATAGTCACCCTATAGAGGTCGCTCCAAAATATACGTATTTAAGCCATAAATACCATATTTCCTAAGCATTTTAACTGCATCTTTGGAGTTTGTATTTAATTAAGACAAGAATTCATTGTAGTAAAATTTTTTTAAATCAATTTATATTTTGTTATGGTCCACCTATAGATATCGCTCTTAAAAGGCTTATTTAAGCTATAAACACCATATTTTCTTAGAAATTTGGCTAAACTTTGCAGTCTATATTCTATTTTGGCAAGAATTTATCTCAATAAAATGTCTACAAATAAAATTGTATTCTGTTGTAGTCTCCTTGTAGATGTAGCTCTTAAAAAAGCTATTTTAAGCCATAAATAGCACATTTTATATACGGCCTTATGAGTCTGGACAGATCCATGGACATTTTCATGTATTTGTATGAAAATATCCGGTTTTTGGTGGTTTAATGAAACGTATTTATATAAAATATTGGTATACAATTTACAGTTTGTTTTGACTTCAGTTGTTTTTCTATGTATCAGGGTTCTTAAAATTTTAAAAATAATTTTAAAAAATATCTTCGTAGAATAGGAAAAAAATACATTTTATGTTTTCGAGCAGAATAAGAGGAATATTGTCAAGATTTATCAAAATTGTTTGTCTAATGTAACTGATCTGTCCAAAAAAAGTATTTGAAGTATTTTTTGGTTCAACAAACTATTATCTGTAAAATTGTATAAAGATCTGTTGAGAAGTGAGGAATTTACAGAGCTTATATGCAAATATATACCAATATAGGTTTGTATATATGGGGCCTATATCTATATCGGAACCGATTTTCTTCAAATTCGGTACCCTCCAAAATTCCAAAATGATTGGAAGAACAATACAGCTTCTGTAGCGTTAATCGGCTAAATCGGAAGGACCATATATCGATACCTCCATTCTAAAACATGCTAAGTCGACTTAGCATGCTCTTAGGGAGATTTCATTTTTAATTTCTAAAGATTCCAATTAATTTTCAGTCAGAATTTGGTGTGTAACCGTTAACCCAATCAAAAATTATTCACAAAACAGTACAGGTCGTTCCATTGCATTGTAAAGGAATTCCACACAAATTTAAAAAATGCATCAAACTTTGGTCGCCTCTCTTGAAAAACTACCTTTTTGCACGTAGCATTGTTTAGAATGAAGATACCGATGTAGGGGGGATATACCTAAACAAATGACAATTAAATGGAAAGTTATCAATTACAAGAAAATAAAATAATAAAATTGTAAAAACTTTCGTATGAAGTCAGTATGGGTCCAGCCAGACTCATGAGACACGTAAACGATGAGCACCTCACAAAATCCTTATAATTTCTGATTCCTTCATATTATTTTTGAGGAAGCTACCTGATGTTTCAAGTCGCTAGCGCCTTTAGAAATATATTGAAATTTTAATTAAATTCAAAAAAGGTCTGACCAGACTCATGTGCCCATCGGTTAAAGCATGGAGAGCCACTTGACTATCGACAAATATTTCTATGCGATCTGCGATTCTTGCTTCCTTTATGGCCAGTATCTTCGCCTGAAAAACACTGCAATAACCAAGAAGTTTTATTGAGATTGAAATGTACGCTTCCTCGGAGAAGACACCTGATCCAACTCCACAACTCATTTTGGATTCGTCCGTGTATACATTGGTGTCGTGCCCATTCAACGGAATTCCGCTTTTGTGTGGTTTTATTTGCCATTACCTGCCACCTCAAGAGTGCCCCATATGTGAGTATCGGTCTGATTTTGCTTGTGTACATCCATAGTACCATATTAGGTCTGGGACCACAACGGCTGCCAAACATCTTGCGACAGGCGTTGTATGCAACTCTTGATTTCTGAATCCGTTGTTCCATAATACGTTTCCATGATAGTTTTAAGTCCAGGATTACGTCTAAGTTCTAAGCATGATCCGATAGTGGTATTTCTTGCCGCGCTTTGACAACTTACTGTTATCCATTCTAGCGTTTATGATTCTATACTGCAGCATGTTGACTATCCAGTTCTTGAGGAATGGTTTCACGCCAATGTTACCTTGTGCATGTCCTATTGCCAGTATGTAAGTTATTGAAGGCGCCTTATGTATCCAAGAAGGCAGCTAAGGTGTATTATTTATGATCAATGGATCTCTCGAGTGTTTTGACATATTAATGTAGAGCTGTGTATGTCGAGCGTCCCTTTAGATAGGCATGATGGCTAGTGGATATGTTGTTTGAACTATTCATCTTTTCTCGAATATGTACATCGATAAGTATTTTGAGCGATTTTAACAGAAATTATTATAGACAAATTGGTCTGAAATCCTTTTTTCGTGACTACGTTTTCCTGCCTTTGGTATGAATACAACCTTTACCTTTTTCCAAATCAGTGCTACTCGTATGTTAGTTGAGGGATAGGCACAGTCCAAAAATGTGCACTAGCCATGAGCTGATTATACTCTACGCACTTTGAAGCATTGGTATAATGCCATCTGGCCCTGGAGACTTGTAAGGTGAGGAGTGACTTCACTAGAACTAATTATTTTACTAACCTCATTACTATTTTCTTTTTGAATTATTGGGTTTTGCTCTTCATTAGCTGTATCCGTACAGCCTGGGAAGTGTGAAGGTCAAGCCGAATGGCTTACCTTTTGCCATTATTTTGCTCAGTCTGGCTGTTTCTTTGGTATTTTCTAGCGATCCACAGAGGTCTATCCAGGATTGCTCCTTTGCTCTGGCTGAGGCTTTACTCATTTTATCATTTTTATATGAATACCAGGATCCGCTTTGGTAACCTGCATTGAATGCTTTCCGTGCTTCTCTTCGAAGCTGTGATAGCTCAGATGTCCACTATGGCGAGATGTTTTTCTCTGAGCGTGTCTGCGGGCACGATACTTTGAAGGCTATTTCCATGGATTTTCCAAGGTGGATACAGCTCTTCTTGTATCTGCCTTTTCGTTGTATTGATGTGGTTAATAGCGAAGTTTGCTCTTCAGCACCCTATTGAACATGTCCAAACAGTCATTTTGGGTTTTGAAAGAGTTTGACTAGAGTTTCCCTTTCTGAGATATTGAACAGTATCCAATTGTGCCCCGAGAAGGAGTTCTTATCAGATACAGTCCACTTATCCACTTCTTCGTGCGTTTATCAGATACATTGTATATTTTTAAAATATTTTGTATAAATATATGAATGGACACACATATGAATGAATATGTTTGGTCCGGAATATAATTAATTCAGTACATTTTATAAAATCGATCTCGGAGTCGTAGCCGGAATTGCAGTCGGAGTCGACTCCGAGATGAATTTTGCAAAATTATCTAATTCAACTATTTTCGCAATCAAAAATTTCGATTGATATATATGTATTTATACAAAATAAGTAAAAAAATAATAAAATTTATACATTTGAAAGTATAATTTCATGAAATTTATTAAGTCTAAAGGGACTCGTCTCTATCGTTTATTTCTGAGCTGCCCCATAATGTCTGTCTTGCATTTGCATCTCAGCCCAAAATGATGATGTCGTGTGAGTGAATGGGTTTCATTGCATTCCATACCTCGCTTGGTGAAGCATTACATGAGTGAGCTATGTAGCTAGAGGCGAAGAGAAACTGCGTACCACTTTCTAATTCAACTCTTGTCTGCTGTGCTAAATTGGGGACATAAAAAGACGTTTATGTTGTATTTACTATTAGGTACGATCTTGGCTTACCTTTAGCCTTGACATATAATATCTTATATCCGTTGCTCTGGAAATCCTTTTCCCTAGATCCTCCTCTGCTAGTCTGAAGCCACCCGTGAGTGCTTCAAATTAATCTGCACGACATGTTCCATAACAAGTGTGGACAACTAAGATTCACAATTACCCCATTCCGAGGTTGTTACTAGGCACATACCTATATTTTTGTCGTTAACAAGGGTAAACCGCAGGTTGTCCTTCACGACCTCGATGAACGCGTTTTGTGGTTGATGAGACTGGCATTGTGGTATCTTTGACCTTCTTGCGGTTAGCGGGCTTAGCATCCTCCGTCTGGAACCTTTCTCGCTTTGAGGTTGAAATTTGACTACCCTGTTGGGAGTTTTTCTTTTTCTCGTACTCATCAACCATTTGCAGGTATGTTTTCTTGTGTGCCTCATCACGTTCGTGCATAGTGTCCCAGCACAAAATTTTCAGAAATACCAATCGAGTAGGGAATTAAGCAGCTTTGTGCGTACTAATTCCCCACTTGCTTCCCTATCCGATTCCTTTTATAAAGAGATGAGACTTCTGGAACTAATTCTTAATTGCTGAAAAATAATGCCTTCTTTTTTCGAGTTTTTCAACGGGTTAGAAAAATGAAAAAAAAAATTTTTTTTTCGCTTTTATTTTTTTATTTTTTTTATATATTTTTTATTTCGATCGACAGGTTACTTGCTTCAAAACAGTGTATGCCAGCTTTCTGCACCACTAAAGGTCTCTCACTCATCAACGCTAAATTGTACTAAGTATTTAATTTTTATTTTTTCGATAGCCTCGCTTCCTTTTTAGGACTTTTCGAATTAAGGTGACAATTTGACTGTTCTATTTTTAGACTCGCTTACTTTTGCGGATTTTTGGGATAAAGTTCTCCATTAGAAAATCCAGAATAAATGAAGCACATTATATTCAGGAAGGAAAAAATTATACAATGAACAATTAATGTCTTAGCGCCAGTTCTACAGCTACTTTAATAGAATGCAGAGAGCAATGATTTATTGAATCTTGGCAAACGAAACTGGTAGTATTTCTGGGCTAGTCAGTTACAATTATAACCAGTAATTTTTTACTGGGGTAATCTAAGTGTTTTCATGTCTTTTATTACTTATATTAGACAAGTTTACAATTAATGTAGACTGAGTCAAATGTTCAACCTTTAGTTACTATAATGCCTTATGCAGCATAAGCATCAACTACAAAACCAAACTCTTTAAACAAAAGCTATGAAAAAAGGAAAAAATTTCGAAGACCATCCTTCGTGTTTTGAAGGAAATTTTTACGATTTGTTTGTGGTACTTTTTTTTGGATTTTATTTTTAATTTCCAATTTTTATGGAAGATACCTTTAGTATTTTGACCATATTTTTTGAAGTACTCGTTTCAGCCCGATATGGCCGTGATACCTCATTAAATGAAAGAAAATTATCAGAGCCACAAGTGTTGGGAATATCACATGTAAATAGTGGTTTAATAACTATTGCTAAAACAATTAGCATTTATTTCAATAAAATCGTTTTTTATTTTCCCGAAAGTAAAGTTTAAAATATCCTTAAAATTTTTTTGTTACATTTTTTTAAAGCAACAATTCTAACAAAGAAAATAAGGATTATTTGAAAAAATCTTTGGATAAATATATGAATGTAGCGCAGTATATTCAATTGCATATTTTTATTGGATGGTTTTACGGCAAAACTGTTAAAACACAAATGATTATACTTATTGTTAACATCTAATGGGTGATCCATTTCGAGGTTCCCTACTTTTTTAAAGAAAAAAACACAGAAAATTCAAATTGAATTGGGAATGTTTATTATCATTTGAAACAACATTCTTTGGCATTTCTTTTTTGAAGATTATTATGCCTATCAAATGTTGGCCGCGGCTACGTCTCAGATGCTACATCTGTTGAGTCCAATTTTCGATGACTAGTTCGAGCATTTCGACTGGTAACTGGCGAATGACACGCGTGATGTTTTGCTCCAAGGCCTGAATCGAAGCGGGTTTGTCCGCATAAACTTTAGACTTTACATATCCCCATAGGAAAAAGTGTAACGGTGTGATATCACACGACGTGTTCTCTCAATAAATCCATTGATTGATGCGATGTGTGGGAAGTGGCGCCGTCTTGTTGAAAACAAATGTCGCCGAGATCACGAGCTTCAATTTCAGGCATCAAATAGTCGACTGTTACGTTCTCACCGGCATCATTTTTGAAGAAATATGGACCGATGATTCCGGTTCGTCGGATCGGGAATCGGGCAATGGAAAAAAGATAGCTCCTAACGAGAGCTAAAATATTGATAATGGGTGTCAAGGTCGTGGGTCGACTGGAAAGTATTTTTTTTATTTAAAAAAATGGACTTAGCGCAATTGGCGAAGGATTATTTTGATAATAAAACTGAATAATTTGTAAACGTTGTTCAGGCGTAAGTCTTTCCATGATGAAATTCCAAACAATATTAACAAAAATAACACGACAGCATGACATGACTCACACGTGATCTGTCAAAAGAAGGCTATTGAAAAAAGTATCTCTACTTAGATCACCCCATATAATCCAGGGTTAAGAGCAAACTTCCGTTTATAGCTGTAAAATTCCATACAATTTCACTTTCGTTAGCTCTAACGCTTATTTTGTTTTGTGTTACTGGGGGTTAGAGACAATACTAAGTTTGAGGAAAACCGCTTCAGATTTCAATAAAGCCCCCATGTAGTATATCGTCTCCTGAAATCAAAAATCACGTAATATCGAAAAAATCAAAATTAATTTTATGATTGATTATAGTCTATTAGGCTAAACTACACATTCCTACAACATTTTGGAGTTCAATTGACCATTTTATGAGTGATTCTCAAAATGACGTTACAACAAACAAAGTCATTGAAAAAGCGGAAAGTTTCATAAAATTTTAGTTTATTTAAATCAGAATGTACGCCACTAAAATCCTTAAATTTTATCAAAAGCTTAAAATTACTTCACTTTGTTGTTTGCTTCTCCTGAAAAATCATGAACATGTGGGGTACGTTATTTTAGATTTCAGGTGACGATATGTTCCTTTCGATTTTGACTTTAACGCTGCATTTCGCATTCAATAATTTTTAAATTTAGCAGGCTAGAGTTTCCTACGTCCTTTCTTAATTAAAACGAAACCAAGTTATTATTTCAATGCCGCTTTGTATATTGATAGGACTTTATGCCTTTCTTTACTGCTGTTGATTGAGGAAGCGAATACTGAAATATATTTTTGCGAAAGCGAATATTAAAAATTAGTTTTTTGCGAATGCGCAAAGTTTCAGCTAAATTTCTTAGAAAATTTGGTGTTTATGGCTTAAATAAGCCTTTTTGGGAGCGACATATGAATATGAACTGATTTAAACAGTTTTTATACCCCCCATCATATGTTGTAGGGGAATAGAAACTGGCTATTGGCACACCCCTTTTGGTAACCCCCATACAAAATGGCCAAAATAACAAGTAAGAAAGTTCAGTCGTGTAAACCGACTTATGAATCCCCTCACCTTGAGTCCAAAAAAATATTCGTAAATTTATTTATTTGTTTGTTTTAATTAAATTATAATCAATTTTAGTTGCATTTAATAACTTTAATTTTCTGGTATTAAAGTTACAAGCTGTTTGCTGTTGGTGCAAAATGGTCAATTGGTGTGGGAGGTACCAAAAATGACGTGCCAATAACGCCCTCTTTTCCCTGCATTCTAGTACTATAAAAACATTACCCTGCACGAAATTTTCATGCACTGGTATTAAAGTTAAAAGCTGTTAACTTTTGATGCAAAATGGTCCATTAGTGTGGGAGGTACGAAAAGGGGCGTGTCAATAGCGTGTCTCTGGACTCTAGGTACTATAAAAACATTACACTAGACAAAATTTTACGCATTTGTGTGTACTGATATTAATGCTATAAGCTGTCAACTTTTGGTGCAAAATGGTGCATTCATGTGGGAGGTATCAAATGGGGTGTGGCAACTTCGCCCATTTTTGTTGAGGTGTTTCTCCACTAATGTGATAGCCTTCAAAATCTGGAAGAAAGAAGTTTTTTTGCAATTTTTGATTACTTTTTATGGTTTTTTCGTACCAACAAAAAACGAACGAAAAAAATGGTTTTTAAAAACGACAGTTATTAAACTTCTGCCTCCACGTGAAATTGTCAGTATTAACATTTGTAGACCTCATAATTTGCTGTAATTTTATTTGTTTCTCGGCTTTATTGAGCTTATCTATATACTACTAATATGATCCAAATACAAAAGGCAGCTACCAAGATAATAGGAATTTTAAAGAAAAATTTAAAAAAAAAAATTGCCTCGCATTTTTTTAATTATTTTCTAGGTGTTACTTAGTATAATCAGTATACCAAGTTTCACTAAAATCCGTGACATGATCGAGAAATACTGTGATCACTTAACATGGAAATGGTCATATGCAATTGTTTCCAATATATACTTAATCTTCCCATTTCTGAAAATTTCGTTTGACAATATTTTGTATAACTTTGGGAACACATTGGCATCTCGCACTACAATCATCTGTTCTTCCAATAAATTTCCTAATTAAAATAACTTCCTATTAGACGAATATTCAAACATGTAAAATGGTTTGACAATATAAATTCAAGAATTTCATTAGCAACCACAGATTCTACCACACACACACACATATACCGAGAGTATGCAACTCTTCTCCAACAGAAAAACATTTCCTTTTCCACCAATAGCATGCTTCTTATATATGTCAAAAGCGGAAATTAAACATTTGCTTCCAAACAACAAATCAATAAATGAACTTATGTTAAAATTTATGCACTCTGTCTGATAAACCTTAATCAGAAGCAAAAAGCTGTACCGAAGCCGGTTATCCGGCAAGGCGTTCTGGGTCGGACGAACAGCAGACAAACACAATGATCCTTTAAATATAATCTACATATACGTATGTATATCCTCTCTTTACACCACAGGTGTGAGGTCTTTGCACAAGGGTGCAAGTGTACTTATATATGTTCATTCACCTACGACTGTGCGAGTGTGTGTTCACTTGTGGGAATGTGTGACCAACAATGTCTCAGGTGTTTGCCAATTTGCCCTTTGGCTTTTTTGGTTCAAAGGAGATATGTGAATGTTGGCATTGTACAAAAGTCTTTAATTTATTATACTCAAATCTTAGATAATTTTCTGTTAAAGATCATAAATTTCCGTTTGAACACATTCTTTGCTGGGAAATTGTTGTTTTCCAATTATACACTTCAGGCACATGCACAGTAGGGCGGCTTCATTTGTGTGGACGAAAATATTGTTGCCGATGTTCAAAGTTTATATGTAAATTTGGTTTGCTTTATACGTAATGTTTATAAATAATTATGTGACCATTGATCATTTTGATGAAATGGTCTACAAAAATGTTGGCCATAATATTTTACTAAAGGGTGGTTAAATTTTAAGGGCCGATGTTGATTTTGAATAAAACACAAATTATTTAGGAAATTATTGTCATTTCTTTTTATTATGATAATATTGGTATGTTTCAATTATGTATGGAACAACATATCGGCCAAATGGCCGCCGCGACCTCCGCGGCACACCTCCATCCGATGGTCAAAATTTTCGATGACGCTGAGGCATAATTAAGGTTCTATGCCGTTAATGTGCCGAATTATCTCATCCTTTAGCTCTTGAATTGTTGCTGGCTTATCGACGTACACTTTTTCTTTTAAATAACCCCAAAGAAAGAAGTCCAACGGTGCCAAATCACATGATCTTGGCGGCCAATTGACATCGCCACGACGTGAGATAATACGGCCATTGAATTTGTTGCGCAAAATAGCCATTGTTTCGTTAGCTGTGTGGCAAGTGGCACCGTCCTCTTGAAACCACATATTGTCCACATCCATATTATCCAATTCGGGCCATAAAAAGTTCGTTATCATCTCACGATAGCGAACACCATTCACAGTAACTGCCTGACCGGCCTCATTTCGAAGAAGTATGGCCTGATGACGTCGCCAGCCCATAAGCACCAAACAAACTGGGCTAGCATGCAAAGGGGTTTTCACATCTCCTACAGACCCGGTTTGCTGAAATTTGCCCACAATTCTCCCGATAGTGGACATATTTGGTCGATTATGCTGATCAAAAAACCATCACGAAGTGCACGAAATGCAATCTGATTTGAACGCCCATTTTCGTTGTAGGCTTAAAAAACATTAACGCATCACTCGATTGTGTATCTTTCCATGGTTCAAATTGAGTTAGTCTGAAATTGAGAAAAATGTCAAATGAAATGCAGAAAAAAACTTGACGTTTAGTTGTGATTCACATTCAACATCGGCCCTTACAATTTAACCACCCTTTATATGTGTCAGAAAACACCAAAGCCAAAAACTTGTCACAAACGCCAAAACACAATCAAATTCTGGTAAAAAAAACACCCTTTTGTGATATTAGTGCGGCAATGTTATTTATACGCCTAAGTGGTCGAAGCGATAAATATACCAGTAAAGAAGCATTTAACTGGAATTTTACTGTTTTTTGGTATTTGTGTTAAGATTTCGGATCTGGTGTGTTTTGACATATATAAAGGGTGGTTAAATTGTAAGGACAGATGTTGAATGTGAACCGAAGCGTTTAACTGGAATTTGACTGTTTTTTGGTGTTTGTGTTAAGTATTGAGATTTGTTGTGTTCTGACATACGAGTATATAGTAAAATTGTATGGCAAACATTTTGTAGAAAATTTCATCCCCGCCCTCTCCATTTGTATAGGTGTTTTTTACGATTTATTAAAATAGAGCCAACAATTACTTTTTTACATTGTTTCAATTAAATATTGGCCTTAATGTTTTCTACAAGGTTGCTGGTTCTGTGTCATCTTTCTTCTTGTCATTGAGTGGTTCAGTCGTAGTGTAATCAACAGTGACCAGAAAGTCAGGCATTGTGGCTAGAATGACACTATGTCCGTAGCCATTTCCTGACCACAGTAACAGTTCCTAAGTCTAATCGCAGTATTGCACTGCTATAATGTCTAGCGGCATTAAATGTAGTATAACATTAAAACTAGTTTCTGCAAAGCTGTCCACCAGACGACAATGCCGTACAGTATTATCGGTCTGACTACTGCCGAGTACAACTAATAAACTAATCGGGTTCAGACCCAGCGTTTGTCATATGCCTTATATAGGTCTATAGCGCTACCACTGCCTTCTTCGCTTTTAACAGAATGTGTCTACGTATTTATGCTTTCAGAGAAGGGAATTTCAATACCCCCAGGAGACAGGTGTAACTGTAGTACCTTATTTCACCCTGTTGAAAAGAACTAGTTCTGTCTTGGTCGTTTCAACACCAAACCATTATCGGAAGTCATCTCGAAGTTGTATGAATGGCTGGCCTGCTGTAGCATGTCTCTAAGAGTTCTCGGAAACCAAAAACAAATGCAGTCGGTAACTTACGAATCCCCTCACTTTGAGTCCTAAAAAAGTATTCGTAAATTTTTGATTGTTTTAATTAAATTATTATCATTTTAAAATACATTTAATAACTTTAAAGTAAGTACTGGTTTTAAAGTTAAAATCTGTTAACTTTTGGTGCAAAACTGTCCATTTGTGTAAGAGGTACCATAAGGGGCGTGCCAATAACGGCCACATTTCTCTAAACTCTAGGTACTATAAAAGCATTACACTGTACGAATTTTCTAGTATTTGTGTGCACTGATATTAAAGTTAAAATCTGTTAAATTTTGGTACAAAAAGGTCAATTTGTGTGGCAGGTACCACAAGGTACCATAAAAGCATTATACTCTACACAAGTTTAAGTATTTGTCTGGACTGATATTAAAGCCATAAGTAGTTAACTTTTGGTGCAAAATGGTCCATTTGTGTGGGAGGTACCAAAAGGGGCGTGCCAATAACGGTCACTTTTCTTCAGACTCTAGGTACTATGAAAGCATTGCACTGTACGAAATTTCAAGTGTTAATGTTAAAAGCAGTTAACTTTTGCTAAAAAAGTCAATTTGTGTGGGTGGTACCAAAAGGGCGTGCCAATAATGCCCATTTTTTCTGGACCCTAGGTACTATAAAAGCATTATACTGTACAAAATTTCGCTGGTATTAAAGTTATAAGCTTGAAAATTTGTAACTTTTAAAGAATCAATATTTCACCAATAAAGCCTATCATCAAACATAGCCGGAGATAGAGAAAAATATTACGGCATACAAAATTTGAAGTCAATCGGTTAATCCTTTCGAGAGTTATCGTGCGCACCAGCAAACAGACACACAGACAGAAAGATGGACGGACATTGTTCAAATGACTTAAAATGACCCAAAACGGATTTCCGCCGAACATACATAGGGTCTTAGGTCACTTCTTCGACGTGTTACACTTTTGGCTCGAAGCAAATTATATATACCCTCCTCTCTAAGGTGAGGGGTAAACAATTTCAATAAAATACATGTGAGTGAACGCATAAAAATATAAATGTGTCCCCAGGTCGCTGAAACTAAAGACTCCCCGTCGAAATGAGCATGATTTTATGTAGGGATTTCGAAAGAGAATTAAAACTAGAAAAGAAAGGCAAAAAGTCGGGCGATGCCGACTATATAATACCCTACACCTCCCTAACAATGCGATAAGGGTCATTGCCATAATAATTTGGAATAATTGGTAAATGGGTAGAAACATCTTCCCTGAATACTCATTCATGTAAAAAGACCTCCTTCTGTCGAATTTCGTACTGATCGGATATAAAATACAGTCTCTACAGCGCTTACAGGTCAAATCGGGGGTAACATATATATGGGTGTTATATCTAAATCTAAACCGAGTTTCTCCGAATTTGGCAGTATTCCTTCATGTAGAAAGAAACCTCTTTTAGCCGACTTTCGCACTGATCGGATATAAAATAACATTTTTACAGCGCTCACATGTCAAATCGGGGGTAACGTATATATGGGGGCTATATCTAAATCTGAACCGATTTCTTCCAAATATAAAAGTGTTCATTCATATAATAGGAAACCTCTTTCTGACGAATTTCATACTGATCGGATATAAAATACAGTTTTTACAGCGCTTACATGTGAAATCGGGGGTAACATATATATGGGGGCTATATCGAAATCCGAACCGATTTTCTCCGAATTTGGCAGCATTCCTTCATGTAATAAGAAACCTCTTTCTGCCGAATTTCGCACTGATCGGATATAAATACAGTTTGACAGTACATGTCAAATCGGGGGTAACGTATATATGGGGGCTATATCTAAATTTGAACCGATTTCTTCCAAATTTAACAGTGTTCATTCATATAATAAGAAACCTCTTTCTGCCGAATTTCATACTGATCGGATATAAAATAAAGTTTTTACAGCGCTTACATGTCAAATCGGGGCTAACATATATATGGGGGCTATATCTAAATCTGAACCGATTTTAACCAAATTCAATAGGGATCGTCCTTGGGCCAAAAAAGGTATTTGTAGAGTTTCGTCAAGATCGGGCCATAATTGCGACCTGTACTTTGATTACAAGAATACATCTACAGACGGACAGACGAACAGACGAACAGGTGAACAGACGGACATAGCTAAATCGACTCAGAAAGTGATTACAAGTCGATCGGTATAATAAACAACGGATCTGCCTCTTCTCCTTTTGGGTGTTACAAGCAAATGCACAAATTCATAATACCCTGTACCACAGTGTGGTGTAGGGTATAAAAAGTCGCAGGGACAAGTTGCACCGTTTAAATTGGGTATTACAAATTCCACAAAACATAGACAATTTACGAAGCTAAAAAGGGCTATATTTTAGAACTTCGCGTAAAATAGATTATATTTAGATTTTTGTTAGTAGAAAATTTTGTTTTTTAATACAGCCACATTTAGATATAAGCCATATTTATTCTTAATTTCAAGGTGTTATAAACCGGGTGACAAAATGAATATACCTGCTATGGTGGACGGTATAAACACAATTTATCATACAAACTTTGACAATCGATATTTTTTTAAAGCCACTCTAATACCCTAATGTACAGAGATATACAGCATGTGTATTTGTTATTAGGACTGGTATCAACATGAAGTTAAAATAAATCGGAATTATTTAACCACATATGTATTTTAAACATCTCAGCTAGGGTGATAAAAAAACCGGTTATTTTGAAAATACGGTTTTCGGTTTCTTCGAAAATTAAGTTAACTCTAATACCGGTTTTCGGTTCAACCGAAAATAAGAAACCGGTGAACCGGTTGTTTTCGTTTTTTTCTTTTTTAATAAAAATGCATTAATAATGCTTAAAATTTTGTTAGCTGGCGTAAAATAAGCGTAGTGCAAATTCAATTCGCAACCATATTCCAATTAAATTAAGATTTATTTGAAAATTGTATTGTAAACACTTCATATTTTTATTTATAATATGTAATTGTTCCGTTTTCATTTATGATATAATGTTTAATTTTTATAAAAAGATTTCTTTAAAAAAAATGATTATGATTTTTATAAAACTTGACTAATAGTAAAGATCAGCAAAATCTTAGCTTTTACCATCATATGAATGTCTCAAATGGCAAACCATATATATATATATATATATATCTATTATCAATAGTAGCGGATTCTGACTTGAGCATACTATAGAGATGAAAACTTGTCGAAATGTGAAACTGGACATATGTATTTTTATTTATACCTACATTTCAATTAGAAAGGATTGTTAATTAATTTCAATACGGCAATAATCACCTAGACCCTTGATAAAATATGCAGACGAAGTCTATAGGGAAGTTAGCAATGTAAACAGTATAAATGCATACAAAACTGCATTTTGAAATCGATGGATATGCACAAATGATGTCAACGGTTTTTATATTGATGTGTTCAAAATTTTAGGTAGGTTCCTGTTTCAAAAATAATATTTTCATTAGCATTTCATAATGGTTTCAAAAAACCGAAAAGTCGAATAAACCGAGTTGAAAAAACCGACGGTTCAAGTTATTCGAAAATGCAGAAAACCCGAAAACCGATAGGCGGTTTTTAAAGAGAAACTGATTAACCGGTTAACCGGTGCGGTTTTTGATTACCCTAATCTCAGCTCATTAGGACGGAAAATTTGTATTCAAAATGACTCACAAGCAAATATTTTGCTATTTTTTTTGTGACTCATACATAGTCTACATTATTCGTTACTCATTCGTTTTAGGGCACAAGGTACGAGGGCGCTTCCAAAATTAGCCGACCTAAAAAAGAAAACGCGACAATTTTTGGTAGAAAAATTCTTTATATCTCAACGTATTCTTTTAGCTCGATTCACATTTTCCAGATATTTAGACTAATTGAAGCGAAGAGTGTTTGGTGCTCGAATTGTTCTCAACTGCAAACCATTTATATTTCTTGTAAAGTAAAATTTAATTAATTCTTAAAAACAATCTAATCAACGTAGAATCCTAAAATTTGGATATGAATAACTGAACAGTTAGATCCGCAAAATATTTTTTTCAAAATGTTCTACAGTGGATCTTAAAGGGTAATGAAGGACTAAAATTTCCAAGGCAATTTTAGCAACTTTTTAGTTCCACTTTCTAAAAACAAAACATGCAATGAAACGCAGAAAGTCGGGCCGACTATATAATACCTTAACCTCCCTAACAATGCGATAAGGGTACTTGCGATAATATTTTGGTGTAATTGGTAAATAGGTAGGATCAGATTTATGTGGATATATCTAAATCTCAACCGATTATCGCAAAGTTAAGCAATATTCGTTCCTAAATTGAGAAACATCTTTCTGCCAAATTTTGTAATGATCGGAAGTAAAGTACAACTTCTATAGCGCTTTGATATCAAACCAGGAGGAACGTATATGTATATGGAGGTTATATATAAATCTCAACCGATTTTACCTGAATCCTCATTCATACCGAATTTCGTACTGATCGGATATAAAATACAGCCTCTATGGCGCTTATATGTAAAATCGGCTACATATTACATATATATGGGGGCTATATCTAAATCTAAACCGATTTCAGGATTTGTGATATTGTAGCCAGGTGAGTTCAAGAGTTATATACTACACTTATTCCGGTTGAAAAATAATGCGTGCCATATTTCAGCCTGATAACTTGTATATTTTGACCCTGGCAACCGTTTTAGTATTTGAAAATGCAGAAAAGAATAACTTGCAACTATATTGCTGAACTACGTTACTAAATAGTCCATAACTTTTCTATAATTCCATAAATTTCTTTAGTAAAATGTTATGCTAGTTTGACGCCAAAAACTGTTAATGAGGTCAGGTTCATCCCCTCTACTCAACTGTGAAGAGATCAAAATCGGATCTGCTTCGCGAGATATTAGTTACAATGAACTAGATATACACAAAATCGCGGAAATTTAGAACTGTAACACAATTTCCAAAAAATATGAGTAATTGTAAGTCGTTTTACAATTAATGAAATGTTTGCAATGTCACTATATTGTGAATTTTTTTAATCTATAAAATTTCCTAAAACCGCCAAGTTTAAAAAAAAAATAATATGGTAAAAGTTTTTAGATTTATATAGATTGATATAAAATTATTCGCGATAGTCATTCCGCGATTAAAAAATTTCAAGAAAAAACACTTTTATCTCCGAATTATTTTATTATAAAATCCAATTAATGTGGGCGCGGTTAGTCCTATGAAAAAGTGACCAAAGAAAATTTAAGAAAAAAATCGTAGTGTTATTCAGTAAAGATTTACAGCCTTTCAAAATTCAAATGATATTTTTAGTTATATTATTTTTTTATGACAATGTGCAAACATTTTTACACCAAAATATACAACTAAGGCTTCCCTTAGCCTGGTACGTACCACTTTGATATCATCTCTTTAAAATCTGCTGAAATCGCTTGTCGAATGGAATTGTCTCGATAGTGACAGCGTTTTTCACCTTAAGATAAAAAAATCTCAAAATCTATATAATTCGCGTTTTATAAATAAATAGGTATAATTGTCCAGACAGCTATATTTCGCGAGTTATTGTAAAAACATACTGTTGAACTCTGTTTCAACAACTAGTTTTAAGTTTATATTAATACATGAATTACTATTTGAATTACCGTTACTAAAATGCACTGAATTGTTACTTCCATAGAATTCCCTAATTTGTATCGTTCCCTTTCACAGATATGGCAACCCTTTATCCAATTCCTGCAATGGAGACAAAAGCTTTCACTCAGTTGGATAAAGGGCTGCCATTTTTTCTCTGTTTTCCAATTGTCGCTTCGCTGAATTCATAGATTCTAAGCCTGTCAGATGTTCGCGCTATTCCGCTTACTTTACTTTGGCAGCAACATCCCCAGCGGTAAGCAGCAGCGTCTCCTACACAATAAATCTGTTCATCCTTAAACTATAACACTGTGCCTTTTATTTCTATGTTTCTCTTCCACCTAACAAATTTATTGGAGTTCACCTGGTTATTAATACTACAGTCCACTCCGCAGCGAAAGAATTCCTGAATTTGTTCACATACCTTCAAGGAACTATTTTGTAATTGGTTTTTCGTTTTATAAATGAGATGCATTGAAAAAGTAAATTTTAATAATATAGAGTTATATAGATTAAATTCGCAATATGGTGATATTGCAAATATCGCGTAAATTGTAAAACGACTTACAATTACTCATATTTTTTGGAAATTGTGCTGTAGTTCTAAATTTCCGCGATTTTTTATATAGCTCTTTGCAACGAATATCGTTTTTATACCCTTCACCACACTATGGTGCAGGGTATTATGACTTTGTGCATTTGTTTGTAACACCCAGAAAGAATAGAATCACATATGTAGGATCACTTTTTCAGTCGATTTACTCCTGTCTGTCTGTCCGTCCAGGTATTCTTGTGATCAAAGTACAGGTCGCAATTATGGTCCGATCTCAACGAAACGTTGCACATATCTTAATTTGGTTAAAATCGGTTCAGATTTACATATAGCTCCCATATATATGTACCTCCGATTTGGCATATATGCACTGTATAAGCATCATTTTTTAACCGATTTGTACACAAAATGACAGAGAGTAGTCTCGTGACACACTTAGAGACAATACAAAATTTGGGGCAATCGGTTCAGATTTAGATATAGCCCCCATATATATGTTACCCCCGATTTTAAATTCAAGCGGTTCAGATTTAGATATAGCCCCCATATATATGGTACCCCCGATTTGAAATTCAAGCGCTGTAGAAACTGTATTTTATATCCGATCACAGCGAAATTCGGCAGAAAGTGGTTTCTTATTACATGAAGGAATACTGCCAAATTCGGAGAAAATCGATTTAGATTTAGATATAGCCCCCATATATATGTTCGCCCCGATTTGTCATCTAAGCGCTGTAGAGACTGTATTATTATCCGATCAGCACGAAATTCGACAGAAAGAGGTTTCTATTTTACATGTATGAGTATTCGGGGAAAATCGATTCAGATTTATGTATAACCTCCATACATATGTTTCTCCTGATTTGGTTACAAAGCGCTATAGAAGCTGTACTTTACTTCCGATCATTACAAAATTCTCCACAAACATGTTTCTCAATTTAGGAACGAGTATTGCTTAATTTAGCGATTATCGGTTCAGACTTAGATATATCCACATATATATGTTCTTACCCATTTACTAATTATTCCAAATTATTATCGCAATGTCCTTTATCGCATTGTTAGGGAGGTGTAGGGTATTACATAGTCGGCCCGCCCACCTATCTGCCTTTCCTTACTGGTTTTTACTGTTTTCGAGATATCCCGCCAAGCGAAGCAGATCCGAATTTTAATCTCTTCACAGTTGAGTAGAAGGTATGAACCAGACGTCAAACATCAAACTAGCCAAAAATTTTAACCCTTGAGGTACGCTGTGCGTATATGACTTTTTTCTTTGTATGATGTATGTTACGTAAAAATTGGTCGAAATAATTTTAGTTTGAAAAGCTGTGTACACGCGGTGGCCAGACCTTACATCGTTATCAACTCAGTCAAAGTGATGCCAATGTACTGACAATGACAAATTGTTAGCAAAAGGTGAATTGTCAGTTCAGACTATTGCAAGAAAACTTTAAGATTTTATATATTTTGTAAAAATGTGTATAACAATAACTGTTTTTCTGACTATATCACCATTGTCAGATGCCAACTTTGCAAGACAAAAATTGTAAGTTCACACGGTTGTACGTTAATAGGGTTGCATTTTTTTGGCATTTTACTAACAAAATTGTAAGATCTGACCACCTTGTGTACATAGCTTAAATCTTAATGTTATTCTGCAGTCTGATTTGGTTTTTTTTTGTAAAACTACTAGCTGGACCCGGTCCACTTCGTTGCCCCAGATTTCAGATTTCCGATTTCGTCAATTTTTGGAGCAATCAGTAAGACTACCAGCAGATACACTCTCGCTAACAAATTGTGCAAAATATCTAAATTTCAAAATGTGGCTTATATAAGCGGGCCACTCCCATTGGTCCGATCCCGCCCATTATTGGACCAATCACGTACACAACCACCAGATACATATGCACAAAATTACAGCACTCTCGCAAACAAATTGTGCAAGATATCTTAATTTCACAATTTTGCTTTTATGAGCGGGGTCACGCCAACTTGATATATGCAAAATTCCACTACCCTATTTTCACCACCCCCTGCACATGCACATTCTGTGATAATTTTAAGAAGATCGATCTAGCCGTTTAGAAGTCTATACGGAACAAACAAACACATATTCTCTTTTCTATAACGGGTGATCCAAGTAGATATACTTTTTTTCAATAGCCTTTTTTGACAGATCACGTGTGAGTCGTGTCATGTTATTTTTCTTAAGTATTGTTTGGCATTTCATCATGGAAAGACTTACGCCTGAACAACGTTCACAAATCGTTCAACTTTGTTACGAAAATTCACGTTCTGTGAGGAACGTGTTTCGTGCACTTCGCTCAACTTATGGTCAACATAATCGGCACCCATCTTGACATCCAGCATTCATTATTGGATAATATTCGACCGAATAGACCACGTCCAGCACGCAGTGAAGAAAATGTAGCGGCCGTAGCTGAGAGTGTACACGAAGACCGTGGAGAGTCGATTCGGCGCCGATCGCAGCGGCGCATTTTACGTCGAAATCTTAAATTGAAAGCATACAAAATACAGCTTGTGCGAGAACTGAAGCCGCCCGACTTTCCCAAACGACATCGCTTCGCTCGAGCGTTTTCAAACCAAATTTTGTTCAGCGATGAGGCCCATTTCTGGCTCAATGGGTATATAAACAAGCAAACTTGCCGCATTTGGGACGAAGAGCAACCTGTAAAGATTCAAAAGCTTCCACTTCATCCAGAAAAAACAACGGTTTGGTGCGGTTTGGGGGCCTGTGGAATCATCGGTCCATATTTCATCAAAAATGATGCCGGTGAGAGCGTAACCGTCAATGGCGACCCTTATCGTGCCATGATAACCGACTATTTGATGCCTGAAATTTAAGCCAGTCGAAATGCTCAAACGAGTCATCGAAAATTGGACTCAACGGATGGACCATCTGAGACGTAGCCGCGGCCAACATTTGATAGACATAATATTCAAAAAATAAACGCCAAATAATGTTCTTTCAAATGATAATAAACATTCCCCATTCAATTTGAATTTTCTGTTTTTTTTTTAAAAAGTAGGGAACCTCGAAATTGATCACGCATTATATAGATCATACATTTTTATATAGATTTATAAATTTTTGTCCACTGCCCCTAAATTACGACGAGATAATAATAGCACATAAATTACTCTCTCTAACGAACACTCGTCGTTCAGACAAGGTAGTAAGGTTTGCGGAGCGTGTGGCCTAACCAGTTGTATTTTCTTTATTTAATTTGCGTGTTTATGTATTTTTGTTCGGCGAGTTTTTGTCGCTCGTTGGAAAAGACTCGCGGCCACCATATTTTCATAATATATTTTCAAATTCGTAGACCACTGTTGGTGAAAGTCCTTATTCTTCGTTTAATATCCTCATTTACTATCCATGTTTCGGAGCGAGGTCCATATTGTGCTACCCTTTCAGCTAACTCGTCGATCTTTTTTTGCATAATTTCTTCCGTTGCTGCTAGCAGTACGAAATCGTCGGCATATTCTAGATCCTCTAGCGTTTGATTTGCTTTTTCTTAGCAAATCCTAATATTTCCTCTGATGTTTTACTGAGTACTCGTATATGTATGCTTGATTCCAGCCCATTCGTCGTCTATATTAGATGCTGGTGCTAGATTATTCTTTCTTAACCGATTCGGTATTTAGATTAATGGTGTTGTATTTACGGTTGCTTGTTATCAGGGGGGCTTAGGATGTCAGAAGCAATGTCTGCGCTACGTAGTACTCGAACATCATGTACTGTTGGTATGGTATGTGAGGTATGTTTTTGTGATGCAGAAATGGTCGAGTTGGCTTTGGGTATAGAAACGGGTATTTCGCGATTGCCACGTGAATGTGTGATGCATCTTATAGTAGCATTGAACTATTGTAAATTTTGCAATGCTTGTACGAGTATTTAATTGTGCGGTTATTATGCGCTTGGAGACTACCGACCAGTTTATAAGGCAGTTCTTTATATGGCGGCTCAGAAAAATGCCTACTTCATGTGTGTGTGGGTCGCGGTTTTACGGCCGGAATATATTATTCCGTCTCCTTGCAACTTCGTGAAGTCTACGCTATTATTCCATCACATTGCGCTTATACCCAAGACAGATATGTTTAGTCTACGACATTCTGCCGATAGCTGTGCTAGTTTACCAGTTTTAAACATGGAGTTTACGTTCCACGTTGCAAATAGAATCCGGGGACGTGTGGGGGTCGTCATCTGTACATCGATCCTTGTTATATGTCTGTTTTGATGATTGTTTGTAATCGATCGTTAATTCAGATGCAGTAGGGGATTAGCCTAATGTAATGGTTGGTTGTTGCCAGAGAGGATTCCAAACATGCCTCTTGGCCTCGGATTTGCTTTAACCATTTCCGGTTATATTGAAGGTGTTATATTTTAGGTTATACCGTATAGTATGAAAATATAGTCTATTTAAACATTTTCCATTTTTTTTTTAGTTTTTTGACTTTCTGCCAAATGATATCGATTTCGGATCATAGTGCAAACTAAGAATGGATATGTTTATCTTTTTAGATATCTAGCATCAGAATCTATCCTATAAAACAGCAACGCAAGAACAAATTCAGTTTTTTTTAATTTATGTTTGTGTGGGCTACTGTGGCCAGAGTTTGTTGTTAAATAAAACTAATCAGTTTAATTTTTTTTTTCCAGCCGGAATTATTTTACCAAAAAAATTGTATCAATTGAATTTATAATTTGGATTCCATTAAAAATATTGATTGTTAGTACAAAATATGTCATCGGTTGAAATGCAACGGCCAGGTACTCTATTAGTATATACGTATATATTGGGTATATGCGTATCTGCGTTATATACGTTTAACCAGAAACCCTATCACAACCACAATTTTTGATTGTCAAGACGGTCTGTCGCATGTTCTCTTCGTTCTCCGTCTTGCACTTTTACCAAACGCCTCTCCCCACCGCCATTCCTTTATAATCTCTAATGTATTGGAGTGTTGGTTGGTGATGTTGTCATGGATGTTGGAATCTACCAGTTTCGTATTTCACCTATAAATCTTTCGTTTGAATTATTAGTTTGTCATTTATTAAGTTTTCTTCGATTGGACGCGTGTGCATGAGAGTGAAAAAGGAAAGGGAGAAGCAGGCGGCTGAAGAAGAAGACACACAGAGGCCTGTGTATGTAATGGATGGCACAACGAGACAATTCGACAATTAAGAAAACACCAAAAATGAGGCACTAAAATAAAGTGAAACATTTTGGAATCGGATGCTTAAAGCGGGAAATAACGACCATTTTCAAAACTACTGTATATACAGTAAAAATATCACGTAATAAGAAACCTCTTTCTACCGAATTTCGGGGAACATATACATATATGGGGGCTATATCTAAATATGAGCCGATTTCCTCCAAATTTGACAGTGTTCATTCATGTACTTAGAAACCTCTTTCTGCTGAATTTCGTACAATTCGTAGAATTCATTTTTTACAACGCTTACATACATGCCAAATCGGAGGTACATATATATGGAAGCTATATGTAAATCTGAACCGATTTTAACCCAATTATAGGTACAGTCCTTGGACCAAAAAATGATATGAGTAAAGTTTCGTTGAGATCGACCTGTACTTTGAATACAACTATACATGCACAGATGGACGGACGGACAGACAGACATAGCTAAATCAACTCAGAAAGTGATTCCAAGTCTAAAGGTATTATAAACGATGGGTCTATTTCTTCTTCTTTTGGGTGTTACAAACAAATGCACTAAGTTTAATACACGGTACCACAGTGTGGTGTAGGGTATGAAAAGGCGTTTACAAACTACAAATGCTACATGGAACCGCAACCTTTACGCCATGGTCAGGTTCCAAGCTCTGCGAATGGAAGTAAATATTTACAAGAACGGAAGTCTGTGATTCCATCCGATTGCACAAGGGAATCAAATTTGACATTTTTGTGTTCACTGGAACTTAATAGCAATTTCTTACTAATTTGAGGTCGCCAATTTTAAATCTTATCTCAATTTTTCTCCATCAGCTCGAATTTTTTATTACGTAAATAGAACAGCAGCAATGTTGCTCATATTCAAAAATTTTACTTTTGTATGAAATGTGTGGTTTTTATCAATTCAGTTTTCTCAGTAAATTCTGAACAAAATCAAAAGTTGTGCACCGATTTCAATGAAATATAGCTCGTATAATTCGAAATATATTGAATTATGTGCTTTCTGCTGGGATTTTCGTCGCGTTTTTATACCCTACACCACACTGTGGTACAGGGTATTATAACTTTGTGCATTTGTTTGTAACACCCAAAAGGAGAAGAAACAGACCCATCGTTTATTATACCGATCGATTTAGAATCACTTTCTGAATTGATTTAGCTATGTCAGTCTGTCCGTCTGTCCGTCTGTCCGTCTGTCCGTCTGTGCATGTATTCTTGTAATCAAAGTACAGGTCGCAATTATGGTTAAAATCGGTTCAGATTTAGATATAGCCCCCATATATATGTTAGCCCCGATTTGACATGTAAGCGCTGTAAAAACTTCATTGTATATCCGATCAATATGAAATTCGGGAAAGAGGTTTCTTATTATATGGATGAACACTGTTAAATTTGGAAGAAATCGGTTCAGATTTAGATATAGCCCCCATATATACGTTACCCCCGATTTGATATGTAAGCGCTGTAAAAATGTTATTTTATATCCGATCAGCGAAATTCGGCAAAGAGAGGTTTCTTATTACATGAAGGAATACTGCTAAATTCGGAGAAAATCGGTTCAGATTTAGATATAGCCCCCATATATATGTTACCCCCGATTTGACATGTAAGCGCTGTAAAAACTGTATTTTATATCCGATCAGTATGAAATTCGTCAGAAAGAGGTTTCCTATTATATGAATGAACACTTTTAAATTTGGAAGAAATCGGTTCAGATTTAGATATAGCCCCCATATATACGTTACCCCCGATTTGACATGTGAGCGCTGTAAAAATGTTATTTTATATCCGATCAGTGCGAAAGTCGGCAAAAAGAGGTTTCTTTCTACATGAAGGAATACTGCCAATTTCGGAGAAACTCGGTTTAGATTTATATATAACTCCCATATATATGTTACCCCCGATTTGATCTGTAAGCGCTGTAAAAACTGTATTTTATATCCGATCAGTGCGAAATTCGGCAGAAAGAGGTTTCTTATTACATGTAGGAATACTGCCAAATTCGGAGAAAATCGGTTCAGATTTAGATATAGCTCCCATATATATGTTACCCCCGATTTGACATGTAAGCGCTGTAGAGACTGTATTTTATATCCGATCAGTACGAAATTCTACAGAAGGAGGTCTTTTTACATGAACAAGTTTTCAGGGAAGATGGGTTCAGATTTATATTAAAGCTCCATATATATGTTCCTCCTGATTTGGTATCAAACCGCTATAGAAGTTGTATTTTACTTCCGATCATTAAAATTTGCCAGAAAGATGTTTCTCACTTTAGGAACGAATATTGCTTAATTTAGCGATTATCGTTTCAGAATTAGATAATATGTTTCTACCCATTTACCAATTATTCCAAATTATTATGGCAATGGCCCTTATAGCATTGTTAGGGAGGTGTAGGGTATTATATAGTCGGCCCCGCCCGACTTTCTGCCTTTCCTTACTGGTTAATTTTTTATGAAGTTTTAAACTACAAGCATGTTTATTATTTAATATCTCTGAAACTAATGGGAAAATTTAAAAGCAATGTAAGGATAATTTTATTGCCGAATTTTGGATATTTTTCTTAACTGAATATGGTGAACCGTTTCAATATAATCCAAAATATGTAGTGGAAGTATCTTTATTTTTTGCATTACGGTATATTGCGAATAGTTGAGCTGATAGAAAAAAAGGTAAAAGAAAAGGATAGAAAAAAAGTTCGGCCATGACGAATCTAATATTCCCTCTGCGATGGATTGCATTCAATTCATATTACTGGAAAAATCTTTAGATATGGAGCAAATCACGAAACGATATTTTTTGTTTAAGGGTCAGAATATTTAAGATCGACCTATGTAGTTTATTTTTGCTTAAATGTTTATAAGCACTTACAGATAGGTAAAACAAGATATCGCTATAGTTTTTTAATATTTTAATTTTATGGGCATTTTAATTTTCGAAAAAAATTAAAAGATTAGTTTTTTTGCAAAGTTAACTTTGTATTAAAGAGGAAACAATGCGCCATTTCTACAAAAAAAAAAATTCTGTAAATTTTTAAAAAAAAATTTTACGATTTTTTTTTTTGAAAAAACCTTTCACAGAATGTTCGTTGCACTCTCACAAATCCAGAACAGTAAAAGACTAGTCTGACAATTTTCGTATGTTTTGCAAAACATTGCATTAAGAAGGGGCAATAATTCGATCATTTCTTAACCAAACAACCGACAACCAAACTTGGCACGGCATATGAAGAGGTATGAGAGAAGTTAAGTTGGACCCCCTATATCAGACAGAGACGGAGCTAGAGGGCCCCAAAGTTGGCCACATCGGGTGAAGAAAATGTTCAAGCTCGTGTAACTCGTGTTTCTCTTCCGATTTATAATTTTTTTTGTGTGTTCTACTAACTGAGGTCTACAAAACAAAACTTTTACACCTACGATTTATCTCGTATGGTTAACTTCTCTAACACCTCTTCATTTTTTCCTTACTGTGTGCTAGTATTTTGTAAATATCGGAACACAATATGCACCGATTTCATCCGTATCAACATGCCTGGATGGACAATAAAATTTCCTATATGACGAAAAAAAATGGTTCGACATACATAATAGTACAAATAGTTACTATTGGGTATATCGAGTGGTCGCAATCGGTTGTTTGGTTCAGAAACTGTCGAATTATTTCCCCTTTTTAATTCGTACCAATGTGCAGTGTTTTGCAAAAACAGACGAACATTTTCAGACTAGTCTTAATATTTCGTCCATAACATTTACAAATATTGAGTCTCCCAAAAATGTTTTACTGTTCTTGGTTTGTGAGAGTTCGCCGAATGTTCTGCGAAAATTTGAAGAAAATCGAGGGGGCAGAAATTTTTTCTACAAAGGTTTTTCTATAAAAACTTTCGTAAACATTTTTTTAAAAAAATTTTAAAAAACTACTTCAAAAAAAACGGCGCATTGTGTCGTCTTTAAAACAAAGTAAACTTTGCAAAAATCGGTTCAGTCGTTCGAGAGCAATTACAAATTTCGCAAAACCCAAAACCTAATTTTTTTAATTTTTTCAAAAATTAAAAGGCCCATAAAATATTTTCCAAAAAAAAAAATTTAAAAAAAAATGTGATAGCTACATCTTATTTTACGAGATTCTTATTTTTTATTTGTAGCTGCTTACAAACACTTGAGCCAAAAATAAAGTACATTGATCGATATTAAATATTCCGACCCTTAAGTAAATTATTAAAAAACGAACGGTGCAATTGTTAGGCCGCAAATTCTTTTGCCAAACTCTTCACCTGAAAAATGTTGTATTTATGGTTTAAATAGCTTTTTTGAGAGCTATATCTAAATACACGAAGACTACAACAAAACAAAATTGTATTGAGATGAATTCTTGCCAAAATAGAATATAAATTGCAAAGTTTATATTCTAAATTTCTTAGCAAATGTGGTGTTTATGGCTTAAATAAGTCTTTTTGGGAGCGACATCTATAGGTGAACTATAACAAAATATATACTGATTTAAAAAATATTTACGGAGATGAATTCTTGTCTTAATTTTATACAAACAGCAAAGATTCAGTTAAAATGCTTAAAAATATGGTACTTATGATTTAAAAACATATATTTTGGAGCGACCTCTATTGGGTGACTATAACAAAATATGAACCGATTTGTAAAATTTTTGTTGTGATGAATTCTTGTCAGAATAGAATACAAACTGCAAAGTTTCTGCTAAATTGCTTTAAAAATGTGAACTCTATAGGGGAGATATATCCAAAAATATTGACCGATATGCCCATTTGCAATCCCAAACAACCTGCAACTTTATGAAATATTTCTACCACATTTGATCAACCTAGCTCTATTATTACGGACTGTAGCGTGATTACAACAGACGGACGGAGAGACATAGCCGAATCATCTTACAAGTTTACGACGCACTGTGGTTCAGAATTGAATTTTACTGGGCAAAAGTCAAATTTTTTGTCATCGCCGATTTCTAAAGTGTTAATGCCATTCAATAGCAAACATATTGGGACTAGGGTAGCCAAAAAATTAGATCAAAATATTTACTCGTATTATTGTGGGCGTGACGTGCTGCTGAAAACAAATATTTTATGTAATTTAAAAAAACGTAATTTTTGTATATACTCGTATATTTGTAGAAGGAAAATGTAATTTCTCGCAAACTATTATCGATAGAGGGTTAATTTTTTTTGTTACGTGGGAAGGATAGTACTCTTTGAGAAATTGCCAAAAGTATTACTGTACTGTTTACACGTGGTTTGTTATAACATATTTCCACAGGTACTATAATGGCAAATGTTACAGTCGATTGCAGCGCCCCTAGTAGATGAAATGAAAAGTTTTTTTTGGCATGTTGTTATTTAATTACATGACATTACTCCACGTGGATTTCATGCAATTATGTAAATATTTGTCGATTCAATTAAACATGGAAGAAGGAATTCGGAAAAAAATTGTGCACAATTACTTAGAAAATCCAAGCTGGTCAGGACGAAAGATAGCTAGGGACTTGGAAATGCCAAAATCCACCGTAAATAATGTTCTTAATCGGTATAAGGATACTTTAAGCATCGAACGAAAAACTAGAACTGTTAAAGCAAAGGGAACCAGAGACCAAGAATTGCGGGAAAAGGTATGAAGGTCTATAAAGGTAAATCCTGGACTTTCTGATAATGATTGGGCAAAAGTACCATTCGAAGAATCCGCATATATGCAAAGGTGACATCATGTAGAACAATTAAATATCCAAACCGTTCCGAAAAACAGCAATCAATAGCAAAAAACGAGCACGTCGTCTGTATGAACAAGTTTTGACAAAATTTAACGGCTGCATTATAATAGATGATGAAACATACGTAAAAATGGATGTGAAACAGCTAACAGGTCGAACTTTTTATGTTGCAAATATGCGGGGTGCTTTCGACGATAGGTACAAATACATAAAATTTGATAAATTTGGTAAAAAAAAAGTATTGATTTGGCAGGCAATTTGTAGCTGTGTCTTGAAAAGTCGCATCACATACTTTCTGCAGAAAAGGACTGTTTGCCACCAACGGACACTATTAACATCACATCGAGTTCGGCAGAGGTAAAACTGCAAGACCTACTTAATCATATAGCTAAACGCTTGCTACAATCATTTAAAGGATATTATTTGAATAAATGTGGGAACTGCAAGGTAACTTTCTTTTGCAAATGGGGATGTGATGGTTCTTCTGGACATAAACAATACAAGCAATCTGTATGTGAAAATACTTTAGACGCAGACATGTTCATGATGTAATTTGTGCCATTGCGATTGATAAAGAATTTGGAAGACTTGGAACCTTCGACCAGTACGATGCAGACAAAGGATATTTGGAAAAATCAAACACCATCTTCTACGAAATACTGCAGACCAATCAAATTTGAATTTAAACCAGTAAGGAAAGACAGAAAGTCGGGCGGGGCCGACTATATAATACCCTACACCTACCTACCAATGCGAAAATGGGCATTGCGATAAGAATTTGGCAGTGTTCATACATGTAATAAGAAAACTCTCTCTGTTAAATTTCGTACGGATCGGATATAAAACACGATTTCTACAGCGCTTAAATGTTAAATCGGGTGAAAGATATATATGGTGGCTATATCTAAATCTGAACCGATTTTCCCCGAATTTGGCAGTGTTTATTCATGTAATAAGAGAACTCTCTCTGTTAAATTTCGTACCGATCGGATATAAAACACGATTTCTACAGCGCTTAAATGTTAAATCGGGTGAAACATATATATGGTGGCTATATCAAAATCTGAACCGATTTTCCCCGAATTTGGCAGTGTTTATTCATGTAATATAAGAACTCTCTCTGTTAAATTTCGTACTGATCGGATATAAAACACGATTTCTACGGCGCTTAAATGTTAAATCGGGTGAAACATATATATGGTGGCTATATCTAAATCTGAACCGATTTTCCCCGAATTTGGCAGTGTTTATTCATGTAATAAGAGAACTCTCTCTGCCAAATTTCGTACTGATCGGATATAAAACACGATTTCTACGGCGCTTAAATGTTAAATCGGGTGAAAGATATATATGGTGGCTATCTAAATATGACTCAGAAAGTTATTCTGAGTCGATCGGTATAATAAACAATGGGTCTATCTCTTCTCCTTTTAGGTGTTACAAACAAATGCACAAAGTCATAATACCCTGTACCACAGTGTGGTGTAGGGTATAAAAAGAAACTCATGTTACCATTAAAAAAGAAGTCAATGATATAAGAACCAAAATTACAATATTGCAGCCATTAGAAGCAGAAATTTAAGTTAACTATCAATTAGTGCTAACGATGATAGATGGAAAAGTTGGCCAGGCTTTGACTGACACAAAGGCTTCATCCAGCTGCATTATATATCAACCTACATCAAGCAAATTAAACCAAGTCCCGGAAAAATCAGTAGATAATACTGGTACATATGAATTTGGATTATCGCCACTACATACAAGAATACCATTTATGGAACACAACTTGAAATCAGTTATGATTTGGATTTTGGAACTACAGGATCAATAAGAAACAATGACACCAACAAAGATTTAAGAAATTTTAACAAATCTTATATACCCCCCCACCATGGATCGCACGTGAATGGTTACGGGTAATAATAAAATCATTATAACAAATTTCAGCCCAATTCGTTGAAATTTGAGGTTTTTGTGGCGTTAAGAAGTCAAATCTAGAGGGACCTTTGTATGGGGGCTATATCAAAATGACTACCGTTGCTCGTGTGAAGGATACCGAGTATAAATAAGCTCCAGTTACCACCTTTCAGCCCGATCTGTTGACATTTGTCGTCTCTATGACGTTAAGAATTTAAATCGGGGAGATGCCATATATGGAGGCTACATCCAAAATTGGACCGATATTGCCCATTTTCAATCCCAACATTCCTGCAGATATATGAAGTATATGTACCAAATCTCAGCCACCTAGCTCAAGTATTATAGATTGTAGTAGGGATGTAACGAAAGTGAATATGCGAAAGCAAAAGCGAATATTGAAATATATTTCTTGAGAATGCGAATAGTGAAATATGCATTTTTGCGAAAGCGAATGCGAATAATAGTTTGACCATTTAGTACCAACAAATTTAAGGAACTGAATTGATACTATTGAAGTATTAACAATATTTTTCATAGTTTTACCTCCTGTTACCACAAGGACAAACATATTTTTTCAACTGTTTTAAGAAGAAGTGGAAGAGGTTTTCATTGGTATTAATATCTTCAAATTGTGTGAAAGGAATAAGGAGATTTAACACTTTTAACAAATGGAAGCGAATACTGAAATATATTTTTGCGAAAGCGAATAATCCAAAGATGGTTTTTGCGAATGCGAATGTTAAAATGATGCGAATAATTCGCGGTCGCATATGCGAATGCGAATATTCGTTATATCCCTAGATTGTAGCGTGATTACAACAGACGGACATGGCTAAATCGTCTTAGAATTTTAAGACGATTAAGAATATATATACTTTATGGGATCTCAGATGAATATTTAGAGGTGTTACAAACGGAGTTGTTATATCCACCACCCCCCAAGGTGGTGGGTATAACAAGTTTGTCAATGATTTTTTAAAGTTGTGCGATTTTGCAGAATCGAAAAAATAAAACAATTTGAACAGTTTTGCAAAAAAAATTGTTTTCGCGATATATAGCCGAGTAATTTTTTCGAGTGTTTTTAGAAAATTGCCGATTATTCATAAACCAGACCGATTCTACTGTAATATGGCACATGGGTTCAAAATAAATTAAATTATTAAGATTTATACACATTTTTATCGTCGCATATGGGTCTTTTTAATCCCTTTTGTGAAAAGGAGTAAAAATCGTCCCTAAAACAAGAGTTTAACAAGTCAAGATGTTCTACAAAAAATTGCCATACAAGTCTGCTATAAGTCTCTGAATACGCCAAAACTCAAAACCCATCCTAAAAACAAGAAATAAGTGAAAAACTTAAAATTAATTTTAAGGTTAATTTTGCACTTTTTCCAATTGATGCTAAATCTACAAATAGATTTAAAGTTTTGGCTTATTTCAGGTTTTTATTTCAGTTTTTGCGTATTCAGGTATCTATAGTACATTTTTATGGCAAATATTTTTATAGAACATCTTGAAACGTTAACCCTTTTTCCCTTTTCCACAAAAGGGATCAAAAAGACACCTAGATTGACCAGCTAGAGGGTTAAAATGATCAACTAAAATGTTAGTCGTAGTGTTCTAAGTAATGTTGCTGATCATAGCCTATCCGTTGTCAGAACACTGTTATTTTCGAAAAAGTTTAATTTTGTTCCACAGCGTAATGTTGCGTATAAGTGGCCTTGATCTACCAAAATGTTTTTCTAATTATGATTTATAACAATATAAGTACAATTTCGCAAATAAAATTTTCAAAATTTTTGCTCCAGAAAGTGGATATTTCCAAAAAAAGTGGATTTCAACAACGTCAAATAAAAATTTGAAATGTTTATAAATCTTAATAATTTAATTTGTTTTGAAACCATGTACCAATGGAAAATGGGCAATTTTCTAAATACACTCGACTAAAATGGCTCCGCTATATAAATTTCAAACTTCCAAAATATAAATTTCCAACTTCGCACAACTTTAGAAAAATCATTGACCCACTTGATTTATTTTTACCCAATAACATATACGGAACCACACCATAGCATTGCCCATTTAATGTTTGTGTGGTGAACATTTCTGTTAAATACACCCATACCGTATTTGAAAACAATTGGTTATGTGGTTCTGCAGATATTTTGTTGTCAACAATGGAGTTGTGTGGACAGGACCACTCCCACTTATCCAATATTGTATTGAAATACTGTCGTACGAAACTCCAAGACAATTGGTGAAATAGTGTTAAAAATATTTTATTTTCAATGATGGATAGTCATAGTTATGATCTCATGATTCATCCATTCATTCATTCATTCACAAAATAATTCAGGACACGTGAGACAATGATTCTCTAGATACATCGTATTCAAGAAATGGGGTCGTACAGGCGGGATCACGCCAACTGGTCTAATCCTCTACTTTTTGGACCAATCACGTTGACTGCCACCAAAGACATACTCGTATACACAAAATTACTGCACTCTCGCTAAAAAATTGTTCAAGATATCCCAATATCAAAACTTGGCTAATATGAGCGTGGCCACTCCAATTGGACAGATCCTGCCTATTTCACAATTATGCATATGCACAAAATTATGCACTTTTGCTATAAAATTGTTCAAGATATCTCAATTTAAAAACTTGGCTCATAATGGCGGGGCCACAACCATTGGTCCGATCCCATCCTTTTTTTTACCAGTGCTATAAAATTGTTCAAGATATCTCAATTTCAAAATTTGGCTCATAATGGCGGGGCCACAACCATTGGTCCGATCCCATCCTTTTTTTACCAGTCACGTAGACTTCCACAAGATACATATATACAGAATTACAGCACTCCCGCTAACAAATTGAACAAAATATCTTAATTTCAAAAATTGGCTCACAGGGGCGGGGCCACGCCAATTGTTCCGATTCCGCTAATTTTTAGAACAATCACATAAACTGCCACTAAATGCATACACACAAAACTTCAGCACTCTAGCTACATTTTTTTGTCAATATCAAAACTTGGCTCATTTAAGGGGTCCACGCCCACATGATATATCGCACATTCGTAATAATTTGACTATTACAATGTATCCTTGATGCAAACAACGTACTCCGCATAATTTTGACCCGCTAATTCGAATGGCGTTACCCGTTTTGTTCTGTGACATCGCGTTTTGGATATATTTAGCCACAAAGTTTGCTGGGTAAATAAGTAGGTTAGTAAATTCAAATACAATTGTAGTATAAATAAGTAAGAAAGTTCAGCCGGGTAAACCGACTTATGAATCCCGTCACCTTGAGTCACAAAAAATTACTTTTAAATTAATTTATTTTTTTGTTTTAAAATTATTATCAATTTAAAGAGCATTTTTCAGCGCCCCAGCAGGTGAATTGGTAAAGAGCTCGCCTATGAGTTGGGGGTCGCTTCCCACCAGAGGCTCTGGCCTGCCGCTACAAAATATAGCCACACGGACTTTGTTACCCGGCTTCCCTGGACCGTAACATTATAATACAAATTTACTTTATGTTGTAATTCATATAAATAAATAAATTGCTTTTAATAACTATAAAGTATGTACCGGTATTAAAGTTACAATCTCTAAAGTTTTGGTGCAAAATAGTCTATTTGTGTTGGAGGTACCAAAGGGGCGTGCCAATAACGCCCACTTTTCTCTGGATTCCAGGTAGTTTAAAAACATTACACTGTAAAAAATTTCAAGTATTTGTATGAACTGATATTAAAGCTATTTGCAGTTCACTTTTGTTGCAAAATGGTCGCCCATTTTTCTTGAGATGTTAGCGACTAATAAACTAATACTATGTGTGGAATTTCAGAAGATTCCAGTAAGAAGTATATAAGTTATTAAAGAATCAACATTTCACTAAATATTAACCCTTTGTGGGGGAGGTACTAGAAGGAGTGGACCAATATGGCCCATCATCGAACATAGCCGGAGATAGAGAAAAATAGTACCGCATACCAAATTTTAAGTCAATCGGTTAATCCTCTCGAGAGTTATCGTGCGCACCGGCTAGCAGACAGAAAATTTAATCAAAAAAAATTTTTTTGTTAAAAATGAAAACGAGATCTTATTTTACATATTTGTAACTGTTTATAAACATTTTAGCCAAAAATAAACTACATATGTTGATATTAAATATTCTGACCCACATGCAAAATATATTTGGCTTCCAAATATTCTATTACTATATATCTATTCTATACTAAAACTGTTCTTAAATTTACTAACCTCTTATTTTACCCAGCAAACTTTGTGGCTAAGTATCACTAAAACGCGATGTCACAGAATAAAACTGTTAATGCTATGCGATTTTGCGGGTCGAAATTATCTGGGTAAGTTGTTTTCATCGAGGATACGTTAATAAGTGCATTTTGCACACGCGGTGTTTTTAGAAAGCATATATTTGTTGCAAAAGATATCTAAAACATCGAGTTTGAAAATATTGTAATACTTTAGATTCTTAATCCCAAAACCCGATTCTCTACCGCCGCCGTACTATTGCTTTCCTAATTGGCTTTCCTAGAATTTAATGTCGGATCCGAATACATCGTAGATGGAACATATTTGGACCGTCCTAGAAAATTAAATTTCATACATACATTGACAGTGACATATTCCAAGAATTTAAAAGGATCCCAAAATAGCCTGAGTGAAATAAATTTTTATAGATAAAAAAGCCTTTAATTTTTCATAAAATCCTTCAATTTTCAAACTTTTTTTACAGCTTTCCCTAAACTATAAACTAATTCGCAAAACTTCGTTACTCTGCGTAAAATAAAAAAAACAATGAAATTTTACTAACGCTGAACAATTTTGCAAATGCATATTTCAATCAAAATGATTCCTTTGTTATGCCAACAATTGCCAACACAGCGTTAAATGTTAATGTAGCTACGACAACAATAAAAATAAAAATGCTAAAAATAGTTTTACATCCATCATCCGCTAAAAGAAGAACACAACGACAATAGTTGCATAATGCGAAAAACTTAAATTGGATTTTGACACTAGAAGTACATCAAAGACGGACGGGCCAACAGTAAAGAAGAACAACTTTAACAATAGGACAAGTTACAAAAGCAAATTTTTCCGTTTTCCTTTCAATATAAAAACTTAAGTAAATTCTCACAGCGTATAAATATAAAGGAAAAGTTAAATCAGAAACGCAAAAATAGTTTGAAGCTGTTGTGTCGCTACAGGAAACAAAACGTTCTTGACTCGTGGTCAAGTGGGAAATAAGGAAACATAAATTCATTGGGTATCAAGTATCGGTGAGGAAATTACTAACACTGTGGACGACGCGATGGCAAACATAATTAATAAACCATCCATACACATTCATTTCTGCGGTAATATTTTTTGGAATGCGGTAATATTTTTCTCTATTTCCGGCTAAGTTCGAAGATGGGCCATAGTGGTCCACTCCTTCTAGTACCTCCTCCCCAAAGTGTTACATGTTAGTGAAATATTAATTCTTTCTATACTATTTATTCGAATCTTCTGAAATTTTACACATAGTATTAGTTTATTAGTAGCTAACACGCCAAGAAAAATGTCGAAGTGGCCACTCCCTTTTTGGTACCTCCCACACTAATGGACCATTTTGCACCAAAAGTTAACTGCTTATGGCTTTAATATAAGTTCATACAAATGCTTGCAATTTTGTACAGTGCAATGCTTTTATAGTACCTAGAGTCCAGAGAAAATTGGGCGCTATTGGCACGGCCATTTTCGTTCCTCCACACAAAAGGACCATTTTGTACCAAAAGGTTATAGCTTTTAACTTTAATACCAGTTAAAAAAAATACTTGAAATTTTGTACAGTTTCCAGAGAAAATTGGGCGCTATTGGCACGGCCATTTTCGTTCCTCCACACAAAAGGACCATTTTGTACCAAAAGGTTATAGCTTTTAACTTTAATACCAGTTAAAAAAAATACTTGAAATTTTGTACAGTGTAATGCTTTTATAATACCTAGAGTCTAGAGAAAATTGACCGTTATTGGCACGCCCCTATTGATACCTTGTACACAAATGGACCATTATACATCAAAAGCTAACAGCTTATACCAGTGCATATAAATACTTGATATTTTGTACGGTGTAATGCTTTTATAGTCCAGAAAAAAGTTATCGTTATTGGCACGCTCCTTTTGGTACCTCCCACACAAATCGACGGTTTTGTACCAAAAGAAAACAGCTTTTTAATTGTATACCAGTACATACACGCTGAAAAAATATCGCTTCTGTAGTATATTGTCCGAAACATATTCGGCTTGAAACATATATATGTTTAGGGTACACTCTAAACATATAATATTTGGTACACACAAAAATTATATATTTGGGAAAATATTGTTCTAAACAAATCTTTGTTTACAACTATTATTTCCGAAACAAATATTTATTTGCATTTAAGTATTCAAAAAATATATAAATTGTGTTAAATTTTTCAGTAATCAAAGTAAATTTTTTAATGTTACGAACAAAATGATAATAATAATCGTATAATCTTGGATCAAAATAAATTAGTTGGAGGGTGACGGCTTGGAATACTCAGAAAATTGAAATGATTGATTTAAAAAAGAAGTTGGTGCTGCATATGGTATCATAACTGGGAGGTACAATTCGAAACCAAGGTAAAATTAAAACTGAAATTGGAAAAAATCAGCAAAAGTTTTGAACATCTTTTAAATAAAATATATTTGGAAAAAATCCTAAACGATAATTTTATTCGTATTAAAACACATATTTTATTTTAGAAATTTAGTTTGCAAATATATTTTGTTGTAATTTTAATGATTTTCAAATACAATTTATTTGCTTAGAAATATATAATATTTAAAAATATTGTGTTCCAAACATATTCTCTTTAGATTCAAACATATCAAAAAAGGCGATTTTGCCCCGTGTACTTTAAAACTATCAATTGCAATTTAAATCAATAATAATTTAATTAAAACAAAAAAATAATTTATTTACGAAAATTTTTTTTGGACTCAAGGATTTTCTGTATTTTTCGGAGTGAAAAATTTCATCAGTATCTCTATGGCAGACACTTTGACATGACACTATTTCATCCCTTCAAAAATCTCCCAGTACTCTTCAAGCTTATGAGTATTCTATAAAGTATAAAACAACATCTCATCATGCAAATGCGGACGCATTATCGAGATTACTAATGGGTGACGATAATGAATTTGATAAAACTGAATTTGACGTTTTATACATTAATGAAATATATAGCACAATTTTACAAGAATGTCCTATTGATGCGGAAGTTGTATCATCCTATACACAAGAAGATAAAATACTGCAAGTTGTCACTAAATATGTAATGAATGTTTAGCCTGAAAAGAACAGAGATGATTCCTTAAATCCATACTTTTACAGAAAACAACCGATATCCATTGAAAATGGCATACTTCTTCTGCACAATGATTATTCCCGTATCAAAATTTTATAAATTGTATTAGGAACAATCGAATTAGGAGCAGGCTTAATACATGTATTTAGTGAAGTACAGATCAACCCCAAACCCGACTACAGGAACATCACCAGCTGAGTTATTACACGGTCGCCAACCTCGTATAGTTTTAACTGCAATGTTTCCAGTTAAGCACGCTACACCAAATCGTTCTTCAAAATTTAATATAAACGTTGGATACTGGGCGAATTAAAGCAAAATATTGGATGATAAGAAGACACCAAAATCAAACGAAAAGTACAACTGAAACCACGAGTATAACGAGAAGTGCTGAAGGCTATATTGACACATATGATGTAAAGGGTGGTTAAATTTTAAGGGCCGATGTTGATTTTGAATAAAACTCAAATTATTTAGGAAATTATTGCCATTTTTTTATGATAATATTGGTACGGTTCAATTATGTATGAAACAAAATATCGGCCAAATGGCCGCCGCGACCTTGGCGGCACACCTACATCCGATGGTCTAACTTTTCGATGTCGCTGAGGCATAATTGAGTTTCTATGCCGTTAATGTGCCGAATTTTCTCATCCTTAAACTCTTGAATTGTTGCTGGCTTATCGACGGGCACCTTTTCTTTCAAAAAAACCCAAAGAAAGAAGTCCAACGGTGTCATATCACATGATCTTGGCGGCCAATTGACATCGCCACGACGTCAGATAACACGGCCATTGAATTTGTTGCGCAAAAGAGCCATTGTTTCCTTAGCTGTGTGGCAAGTCCACATCCATATCTTCCAATTCGGGCCATACAAATTTTGTTATCATCTCACGATAGCGAACACCATTCACAGTAACTGCCTGACCGCCCTCATTTCGAAGAAGTATGGCCCGATGACGACGCCAGCCCATAAGCCGCACCAAACGAACTAGGCGAGCATGCACAGGTGTTGTGGACACATTTGGTCGATTATGCTGATCAAAAAACATCACGAAGTGCACGAAAAGCATTTTGATTTGAACGCCCATTTTCGTAAAAGGCTTAAAAAACATGAACGCATTTCTCGATTGTGTATCTTTCCATGGTTCAAATTGAATTGGTCTGCAATAAAGAAATATCAAATGAAATGCAGAAAAAAACTTGAGGTTTGGGCGTGGTTCACATTCAACATCGGCCCTTACAATTTAAGTGAAAAACGGCAACAACAATTTATTCATAGACGCTCGAAATAATTTATGAAAGAAATATAAGGGAAGCTAAATAGGAGTGGGGGAATGTTGGAAATACATATAAGCTACTTGTTTATAAAATATTTTGTCACCAATATGTCATTGACATTATTTTTGACAAACTGTATACTATTTTGATTTTTGTGAATCATTATTATTCACATCGTTCAATAATAAAGATTAATTTCATTTTTTATAAAACTGTTGGAAGTTTTCAATTACTACATTAACACAAATTTTGAAAAAGTTGTTTTGTTGTAATATATCCACATATGCGCTCCAAATACATTTTAATGATTTTAAAATAACATTTATTTATTCAGAAATATCCAATATTTAAAAATGTCTGTTCCAAATATATTTTATTTCTATTCAAACGTATCAAAAACGGCGATTTTGCCCGTGTAGGTTTTATTAGTTAATTCTTCACCAACGTAGAAAGGTCAAGAGCATTTAGTGTGACCTGGGATTTAGGGGATTAGACCTAAGAACAAAGTTCCTATCTTTTGCTGTGAGGAACTGCAACAATATAACATTGTCAATTCTTTAGGGTTTTTATTTTTAATACGCTGAATTGATTTAATGTATGAACGCCGAAGAAAAACCGCTTCTGTAGTATAGTGTCCCAAACATATTCGGCTTGAAACATATATATGTTTAGGTTACACTCTAAATATAAAATATTTGGTACACAAAAATATAATATATTTGGGAAGATGTTGTTCTAAACAAATCTTTTTTTACATTCCAATATGTTTTTATTTGGGGCTATTATGGCATAAACAAATATTTTTTGCATTTGAGTTTTCAGAAAATAATTTAATTGTGTTAAATTTTTTAGTAATTCAAAGTAAATTTTTTAGATATCTTTCATGTTCGTAAAAATAATAAATAATAATAATTGAAATCGTATAATCTTGGATCAAAATAAATTATTGATTTAAAACAGAAGTTAATGCTGCATTTGGTATCATAACTGGTAGCTTAGATTTGGAACCAAGAAAAATTAAAACTGATATTCGGAAAATTCGACAAAAGTTTTGGAAATCTTTTTCAGTAAAATATATTTGGAGAAATTCTTAAACAATAATTTAATTTTATTTAAACACATACTTTATTTGAGAAAATTAGTTTGCAAATATTATATGTTGTAACATATTAATATACGAGTTTCAAATATATTTCATTTATTTTCATATAAAAATTATTTGCTCAGAAATGTATAATATCTAAAAATTTGTGTTCCAAATATATTTTCTTTCGATTCAAACATATCAAAATGTGGTTTTGGCCAGGGTATTATGAATTTGTGCTTTTTTTTATCGAATATTGGTACAGAGGCATTGAAAATGGGGCATATGGGTCCATGTCTTGATATAGCCCAAATGTAAAGGTTCCACCGATGTCACTTCTTGACACTCTAGAGAAAACATTTTTCAACTGTTCTGCCTGAAGTTTAAGAATTTACACTTTATATTGGATCGTATCGTCCATAGTAAAAATGGGGCACATCGGTCCATATTTTGGTATAGCCCCCAAACAAAGGTCCCTACTTATATCACGTCTTGAAACTCTAGAGAACATATTTTTATATTGATCTGGCTGAAATTTAATAATTTACACTTTAAATTGAACCTAATCGTCCCTAGTACAAATTAAGTACATAGGTGCATGTTGTGGTAAAGCACCCATATTAAGGTTCCCACAGATGTCATTTCTTGACGCTCTACAGCACACTTTTTTTCAATTGATCTGACTGAAATTTAAGAATTTATAATAATAATAATAATTATAAGCTTATATGACCAAGTAGCAATACAGAAAATAAGGTGATCTATTTGTCTTTGTGCTAGTCACCTAAATCATATCACATATATCGATACATTCTAAACTATGATAAGTGCAAAAGCGCAGTTTTCAGGAAAGGCGATCAAAGTTTGATGAATTTTTTTTAACTTTGTGTGGAATTAATTGAAAACATGATAAGTCGACTTAGTTAGTTTTAGAATGGAGGTATCAATATGTTGATACACACATAGGTAGAGAAGGGAGAAAAATGTACACTGGTACGATTAACATAAGAACAAACGACAGATTTAAAGATAATCAGTATCATCGACATCTGGGTATATGATAATAGTTATTAAATTCATAAATACTTATCCCATCTATTCGACTTAAGGTGAAGTTATTTCGACAGAATCTACCAACTAAGAAACTAAAGTTCATTCTTCTACGATTTCGGAGATATTACCTTTGTAAAGAATGCCACTCCCATTTATATGTTCCCACCCACTTTTGATGAAATTGCAGATACGAACTCGTGTAATATGCGCACCAAATTTCGTTGAAATTTCATCATTTCAAATTAAATAGTTTAATAATAGATTTATAGATAAATAGATTCCGAGATATTCAATATTTAACCATTGCCACGCCCATTTATTCTATGCCGCCCACTTTTGGTGAATTTATTAAAATGTACTCCAATAACGTACAATCCAAATTTCGTTCTTCTAGTGTAAATCATTTCCGAGATATTACATTATCTCGGAATCTTACGTCCACTTTTGCCACACCCACTTATCCGACATTTTTAGTGAAGTTCTCAATAATTGCCAAAATGTACAAAATTTCGTTCTGTTTCGAACTTTCTGTGAGATATGCAAATTTTAAATAATACCACGCCCACTTTTGCTTCGACCCCCTTTTTTTTATTTTTTAATATTATTCTGTGGCTAAGCTAATATTGACTTCAATACATAGTTATGAGATATTAAAAATTTAAATATTGCCACGCCCACTTATTTAATCCCGCTCACTTATTCAATCCCGCCCACTTTTAGTGAAATTACTAATATTAACCCCAATAACTGCCTATCAAAATTTCACGCCCACTTTTTCCACACCCATTTATCCGATCCCGTCCATTTTCGTTGAAGTTTTAGATAATTGCTCGAACCATCCGTGGCCACAAAATAACTCAAACCTAAAGAAAATAACACCGAAAAACACAAAAAATATACCCTAAGAAAAAAAATCGCTCCTGTAGCATATTTTCTGGAAATTATTTGGGGAAAATTTCTTTTTTCCTATAGGTAGGAAAACAAATTCTGTAGCCGATTTAAATATTTCCCAGTTTTTAAAGTTAATTTGCACCAAAACACAAAAAAAATAACATTGATAAGAGAGATATTCAAACTTTTTTCCGGTATGTAAATATAAAATATTAGCACCAAAGTATATTTTATTTAAATTTTGATCCCAACATATTTTGTTTCCTGTTTTTTTCTCCGTGATATGAACAGTAGGAATCACAACAAGTTAGATGCTATATATGGGAGCTATATTTAAATATGGACCGATATCGCCCATTTGCAATCCCAAACAACCTGCAACTATAAGAAATATTTATACCAAATTTTATCAAACTAGCTCTATTATTACGGACTGTAGCGTTATTACAACAGACGGACGGACAGACGGATATGACTAAATCGTCTTAGAATTTTACGACGATTAAAAATGGGGTCTCAAATCAATATTTAGAGGTGTTACAAACGGAGTGCCTAATGAATATACCCCCCATCCTATGGTGGAGTGTATAAAAATCGACGTGCGTTTAGTAAAATTATAGAAGAAATATACCCTTCGCATTAATGACAATCTTTCACTACATGGTTTAGTAATATCTACCGGGGTAGATACAAAAATGTTGACTGATTTTTTTATTCGTAAACACGCTCGCTGGCCCCTGGCCATGTTTTATTGGATATTTCTGCTCTTGCTGCATATATTATATACTTCAGTAATAATCAGTAATTAATGGATGTAAAAATGTCCCGACGAAGACAATTTATTCAGAGCCTTGGAAAAAACAAGGGTTGTAAGCAAATTTGCCATCAGGTTCAACTGAGTACTCAACTCTGAGCGATTCAAGTTTGAGTCAGAAGTCATCGCTTTTAACTCAAAGCAGTACTTTTGACAACGGAAATCAGAAACCGTCGATTCCCATTGCTCATGCCGTCAACACTAAGGAATCATACGAAATAATGGCTAAATTAATAAAATACATAAAATATGAACAACATGACTGGAAAATTTGTTGCGATTTAAAAGTATGTGCCTCTGAGATAGCCGTGCTCGCGAAGATCATTACAGAAAAAAGAAATGGTCAATAAGAAAATACATTACATTGGGTGAAAACAACATCAAATACACACCTCTCTCCAAAAAGAAAACATTATTTTGCCACCACTGCATATTTAGATGGGGCTCTTTAAAATTTTTGTAAAAGCCTTAAGAAAAGATGGCAATTCACTCTCATATTTAAAAAGTTTATTTAAAAGTGTTTCTTTTCACGAAGAAGGCGTTTTTGATGAGCTTAACATAAGTAAACTGATGAAAGATGTAAATTTCGAATAATATTTGACGTCGGATGAAATTGCAGCATGGAGGTCGTTTAAGCTTGTTTCAAATTTCCTTGGATCCAATAAAAGCCCGCAATATGAAACAATGATTAATTATTTGTTAAAAATTTATGAAACAATTGGTAAGAAATATATTTTTCTATATTTATGTATATAACACATATGTATGTATGTATTTTTCTAACTTATTTTTATGTATTCCAACAGGTGTAAATATGTCCCTCAAATTTCATTTCTTGCATTCTCATTTAAACTTTTTCCCCGAGGATCATGGCGACGTAAGCGACGAACATGGTGAAAGGTTTCACAAAGAAATGAAGTCTATCGAGCGGCGTTACTAAGGGCACTGGGATGAAAGAATGATGGGAGATTTTATTTGGTTTTTCATTAGAGAAACCGATTCCGAAATCTACAAACTTCAACAAAGAACTCACAATTACTTCTAATGAAACTTGTGCATGTAAATAACCTCAAATGTACATAATATAAATAAAATTAATAAATTAACTCGCTATTTAAATAGAAATTTAAACAAAAAAAGTCCAAAAGGGCTATAATTTATGCATTTATCCATAGATTTTTTTAAATAGGCATACTAGGATGCGAGCTTTTAAAAAATAAAATAAAATATTTTTTTTCTATTTTTATGTTTTTTTGTCGTCCCAGTATTTTTTTAAAAAAAAAATCTACTTTTTCCAATTTGTTTAATGACTGTTACTAAACCACTGTTTCTAAGTGAAAGAGATATGTCTAACATTGGTAGCCCACATTAATAGCTTCAATTTAACGTATAAGTCGACCTTATCTTATGACCTTATCGACCTTATAAAATAAAATATTTTTTTTCTATTTTTATGTTTTTTTTTCGTCCCAGTATTTTTTTTAAAAAAAATCTACTTTTTCCAATTTGTTTAATGACTGTTACTAAACCACTGTTTCTAAGTGAAAGAGATATGTCTAACATTGGTAGCCCACATTAATAGCTTCAATTTAACGTATAAGTCGACCTTATCGGGTATACACTCCAAAAATATTAGTGCAAATACTAAGGGTTCCTTCGACGATAGGAGTATTTTTAATAAAAAAAATTAAAAAAATGTATCCATAAAAAAAAATTTGGATTTTGATTTTATATAACAGTATGCCAAAATCTATACAAAAAAATAATTTTTAGGTATGAGACAAAAAAAATTTTGTTTGTTGCATAGTGTAATCAATGATATATTTGCGAATACATTTTTTTTAATATACATATTAATAAGTGCGTTACAAATGAATTTTATTGATATCCAACAATTTTTTTTGTTCAGAAATATATAATATTCAAAACTTTGTGTTCCAAATATATTTTATTTCTATTGAAAAATATCCAAAAAATTCGATTTTGTCCCGTGTGATAATCCGCAACCTAAATGTGTGCGAAAAAACTTCGATGTTACCATATTCAAAATCCATAACCAAATCGCACAACGTCACATTGCTTCGCTTGTACAACGTCCACAAGAGTATTTGAATCAAGAACAGCAATAAACGCCACATCGTTCGTTGCATTAGGAAAATCTTTTTTAGTTAATAAAAATTATGCGCGTGCAAAGTTTAGACATTAAACTTTCAGTTCACCTTTTTTATATTCATCGTGTCCTTTGCACAAATTGCAACCCGGGCTATGCCAGCTCCTTCCTTTCCGTATCCTTGCCAGGATGATTTGCTTAAATTTGAGCCCGTAAATGCAACAATTGTTTATTGAGCTCTGGGGCTAAAAACTTAAAGAAACATAAAATTACGAAAGCTGATGAAGATGATGTTGCTCCTCGTAATACAACGGCTATTGTTGGCATTTCAAAGTAACCACGGCTCGGCGTGTTTCTTCGTTTGCAATAATGTATGAAAGTGCGGGGGCGCTGCTTAATGGGGAAGGTATGTTTCACAATTGCCGGAATTCATACCTGCCACCAGTGGCCTGTTGTGGGACTGGGAGTGGGAAGCAAATATAAACTTTTTCTTTGGTTGTTGCCTACCCTTGTCACAACATTGCTGACACCAACGGGAAAACGTCCGCTGTAGTCATGTATCCAAATCAGAAAGCAGCTATAGCCACATTAGCTGGTTAATGCACCCCTTTTGCGGTTCAGGTCTGCGGGAAAGGAAAAATAATTGTCGAATTTATTTCAGGGCACTCAAGGACAATATGTGATTTACTTAAAGTTTTTGTATTTGCTTTTTTTTGGTCATTACAATAATACTTAACATCTCGAGCTTACATATACATGTATGTGGCTATATCTACATCTGAAAAAATTATCCCCAAATTAAGCAGTATTTGGTCCTAAATTAAGAAACTTCTTTGTGGCAAATTTTGTGAAGATCGGAAGATCGTAAATTTAAATTTCTATAGCGCTTTGATACATATATGGGGGATATATCTAAATCTAAACCGATTTCCCCCAAATTTGGCAGAGTTTCTTAATGTAATAATAAACTTTTTTCTGCCGAATTTCGTACTGATCGTACTGATACTGTTTCTATACCGCTTGCATGTCCAATCGGGGGTAACATATATATGGAGGCTATATCTAAAGCTGAACCGATTTTCCCAAATTTGGCAGTGTTCCTTAATGTATTAGGAAACTTCTTTCTGCCTAATCTCGTAATGATCGGATATAAAATACAGTTTCTACAGCGCCTACATGTCATATCGGTGGTAACATATATATGGAGTCTATATCTAAATCTGAACCGATTTCACCAGATTTAGTATTACCTCTAAGTCTATTAAGAGACTTCTCTTTGTTAATTTTTTTAACAGATGGGTTAAAAACTATTGCTTATGCATATCTGCCAAATCGGTAGCTATATATAAATCTGAACCGTTTTTAACCATATGCAATAGCGGTCGTCCTTGGACCAAAATAAATATGTGTTCAAAGTTTCGTTGAGATGGACTATTAGACGGACGGATGGACATACAGACAGACGGACAGGCATGGCTAAATCGACTCAAAAAGTGATTCTATGTCGATCGATATAATAAACTAAGGGTCTATCTCTTCTCTTCTTAGTTGTTACAAACAAATGCAAAATGTCATAATACCATGTACGGTGTTGTGTAGGGTATACAAATTGTAAATGTTTTAATATTCTAGCCTTCAGATTGGAGAAAATGTGACTATGTTTTAAAAAATGTTTGCGAAAAATGTTGTAATTTGGATAAGCGTGGCAGCAATACTAGTTACGATTATAGATCCATTCTTTTTTCCAAAATGTTCTTCAGGAAGTTTCATTTCATTCATATCCAAAAAAACTACGTTTTCGCAAAAAAATAAATTGATATGACCATCACTTTTGATTAGCTGAGACAAATAGGTACATAAGAGTATTCTGGTCTGGTGTTAAGAAAATACCAGGACATGGTCAGGAAAAAAAATTAAAAAATTAATCTTTCATATGTAGACATACAAATTTTAGCAATGGAACTATTTCAATGAAATATCATGTAGTTTATATTGACATCAGAAATCGGAAGAAATTCTCGAATCTTTATATTTACTAGAATCAATGCTACAATTCCCAATATAAATCCAAAAATCCCCCAAAAATTGGATTTTGTGGTTTTCTTTTATAAAGCGTTATCCATTTCGAGGCTCTCTACTTTAAAAAAAACAGAAAATTCAAATTGAATGGGGAATGTTTATTATCATTTGAAAGAACATTCTTTGGCTTTTTTTTTTGAAGATTATGTCTATCAAATGTTGGCCGCGGCTACGTCTCAGATGGTCCATCCGTTGAGTCCAATTTTCGATGACCCGTTCGAGCATTTTGACTGGTAACTGGCGAATGACACGCGTGATGTTTTGCTCTAAGGCCTGAATCGAAGCGGGTTTGTCCGCATAAACTTTAGACTTTACATTTCCCCATAGGAAAAAGTCTAACGGTGTGATATCACACGATCTTGGTGGCCAATCGACCGGCCCAAAACGTGAAATTATCTGCTCACCGAAGTGTTTTCTCAATAAATCCATTGACTGATGCGATGTGTGGGAAGTGGCGCCGTCTTGTTGAAACCAAATGTCGCCGAGATCACGAGCTTCAATTTCAGTCATCAAATAGTCGGTTATCATGGCAAGATAGCGGTCGCCATTGACGGCTACGTTCTCACCGGCATCATTTTTGAAGAAATATGGACCGATGATGCTGGTACGTCGGATCGGGAATCGGTCAATGACAAAAAGATAGCTCTTAACGAGAGCTAAAATATTGCTCATGGGTGTCAAGGTCGTGTGTCGACTGGAAAGTGTTTTTTTATTTTAAAAAAATGGACTTAGCGCAATTGGCGAACGATTATTTTGATAATAAAACTGAATAATTTGTAAACGTTGATCAGGCGTAAGTCCTTCCATGATGAAATGCCAAACAATACTTAACAAAAATAACATGACAGCATGACACGACTCACACGTTATCTGTAAAAAAAAGCTATTGAAAAAAGTATCTCTACTTAGATCACCCTATATATCTACATAAAAAACTGGCCCCAAATTCCAAATATCACCTGTAAACATTTTAAAGATCTTAATACGAGTATTCTAGTTTTTCGATTGGATACAATGTTACTTAGTTTTGAAATATTAAGAATTAAGAAAAAATTTAAATAGTAGATGAAAAACTCAAACTGATTACACTGTTGTGCCTCAAAATGTATCCTCTATGAAAACAGCTTACCCCTCATAATTTTGACCCGCTAAATCGAATATAGTGTACAAATAAAAAAAATCGTCAAAACTTTTTTGTAAGTCAAGATTTTTTGCAAATTTTTTAAAAATCTGGTTGATAATTTGGAAAATATAAAACAATTTGAACCGTTTTGCAAAATTTTATTATTTTCGGGAGATATGACCTACATAATTTTTCAGAGTGTGTTTAGAAAATTGCCATTTTCTCTTGAAGTATTGAACCAATTCGACTGAAATTACTCAATTAGGTCCGAAACACTTGCTCAAATCAAAATATATCGCACCTGTTCCACAAAAGGGTAACAACTCAAAATTTAAAAAAATTCAGTAGAGGCCAAAAACTGTTTCCGTTAATATTAATGATATGCTACAAAAAAGAATATGTGGTTGAAAGAAAATATCATAGAAAAAATAATAACGCTATTTTCTTTTTTGTTTTTTTTTTATTGATTATAGAAAAAATAACACCTTTTTTGAGTTGTTACCTTTCCCTGAAAAAATTGTGTATATAAATAGTGGTATTATTTTGAGTTGTACCTTTTTAACTGAAAAATCTTACTCGGATTATAAGTTGAAAAGGGCACAACTACAAATATCACTTTTTAGATGATAAATCCGATCCGATATGCTTAAACACTTGTAGACAATTCAAAATGTAACTCTTTAGTAGAACCTAAAGACGTTATTCTGAAAACAACGAGAGAGTCATAATGGTTTTTTATTTTGAAAAAGGAGAAAGATCAATGGACATTTTTTGCAGTGGATAGAAATTGCCATTGTACGTTGTTTTCTTGCAAAAAACGCAAAATTTATACATTTTGAGTTGTCACCCTTTTGTGGAACAGGTGCGATATCATTAGCTTTAATTTCCAACTGACCATATGGAAAATATTGCAAATTATTTTTGGCACATGCGAATAATTTCACTTTCTTGAGCAGTGATTTGAAATTATTATACCCTACACCACACTGTGGTACAGGGTATTATAACTTTGTGCATTTGTTTGTAACACCCAAAAGGAGAAGAAATAGACCCATCGTTTATTATACCGATCGACTTAGAATTACTTTCTGAGTTGATTTAGCTATGTCCGTCTGTCTGTCTGTCCGTCTGTCCGTCTGTCCGTCTGTCTGTGCATGTATTCTTGTAATCAAAGTACAGGTCGCAATTATGGTCCGATCTCGACGAAACTTTACACATATGTTTTATTTGGCCCAAGGACGATCCCTATTGAATTTGGTTAAAATCGGTTCAGATTTAGATATAGCCCCCATATATATGTTACCCCAGATTTGACATGTAAGCGCTGTAAAAACTTTATTTTATATCCGATTAGTCTGAAATTCGGCAGAAAGATGTTTCTTATTATATGAATTAACACTGCTAAATTTGGAAGAAATCGGTTCAGATTTAGATATAGCCGCCATATATATGTTACCCCCGATTTGAAGTGTAAGCGCTGTAAAAATGTTATTTTATATCCGATCAGTATGAAATTCGGCAGAAAGAGGTTGCTTATAATATTAATGAACACTGTTAAATTTGGAAGAAATCGGTTCAGATTTAGATATAGCCCCCATATATACGTTACCCCCGATTTTAAGTGTAAGCACTGTAAAAATGTTATTTTATATCCGATCAGTATGAAATTCGGCAGAAAGATGTTTCTTATTATATGAATTAACACTGCTAAATTTGGAAGAAATCGGTTCAGATTTAGATATAGCCCCCATATATATGTTACCCCCGATTTGAAGTGTAAGCGCTGTAAAAATGTTATTTTATATCCGATCAGTATGAAATTCGGCAGAAAGAGGTTGCTTATAATATGAATGAACACTGTTAAGTTTGGAAGAAATCGGTTCAGATTTAGATATAGCCCCCATATATACGTTACCCCCGATTTGAAGTGTAAGCGCTGTAAAAATATTATTTTATATCCGATCAGTATGAAATTCGGCAGAAAGAGGTTTCCTATTATGTGAATGAACACTGTTAAATTTGGAAGAAATCGGTTCAGATTTAGATATAGCCCCCATATAAACGTTACCCCCGATTTCACATGTAAGCGCTGTAAAAATGTTATTTTATATCCGATCAGTGCGAAATTCGGCAAAGAGAGGTTTCTTATTACATGAAGGAATACTGCTAAATTCGGAGAAAATCGGCTCAGATTTAGATATAGCCCCCATATATATGTTACCCCCGATTTGACATGTAAGCGCTGTAAAAACTGTATTTTATATCCGATCAGTGCGAAATTCGGCAGAAAGAGGTTTCTTATTACATGAAGGAATACTGCCAATTTCGGAGAAAATCGGTTCAGATTTAGATATAGCCCCCATATATATGTTACCCCCGATTTGACATGTAAATGCTGTAGAAACTGTATTTTATATACGATCAGTGCGAAATTCGGCAGAAAGAGGTTTTTTATTACTCGAAGGAATACTGCCAAATTCGGAGAAAATCGGTTCAGATTTAGATATAGCCCCCATATATATGTTACCACCGATTTGACATGTAAGCGCTGTAGAGACTGTATTTTATATCCGATCAGTACGAAATTCGACAGAAAGATGTCTTTTTACATGAATGAGTATTCAGGGAAAATCGGTTCAGATTTATATATAACATCCGTATATATGTTCCTCCTGATTTGGTATCAAAGCGCTATAGAAGTGGTACTTTACTTCCGATCATTAAAATTTTCCAGAAATATGTTTCTCAATTTAGGAACGAATATTGCTTAATTTAACGATTATCGGTTCAGAATTAGATAATATGTTCCTACCCATTTACAAATTATTGCAAATTATTATAGCAATGACCCTTATCGCATTATTAGGGAGGTGTAGGGTATGATATAGTCGGCCCCGCCCGACTTTCTGCCTTTCCTTACTGGTTTATATGTGGATTACGTCCTTTTCTGATGTTCATCATAATCAAATCATAAGCAAATTTACAGACTCTACCTTTTCTAAAATATTTTGGGTTAATGATTACAGAACACCTAGGACCTTTCCAATTTTGTCCAAATTTACACCATTGCCAAGTCCATTAGTTATGTGTCCAGCACGTCTTTAGTTTTTTTGGGCGGATCAAGTTCTCGATTTTGCGGGCCTCCCAACTGTGGACATATAATTTGCAATATCTTCGTCAAATCTTAATCAAACTGAACAACAACAAAAAAACGACAAAAGAGACAAGAGAAGAATCCCTTTCACATAATATTTAAAAAAAAGTTTCCTTATATTCATTATCCAATAACTTATATACTACTACCCAGAATCTTTCACAATTCCACACATAGTATTAGTTTATTAATAGCACACTGAAAAAAATTTGTCATAAAATTAAAGAATTGCTCCAAACACGTCCTTAGTCTTCAAAATATGTACATTTTGTACTCAAAATTAAGAAAATTTACTTAAAATTAAGAAAATTACTTAATATTATTGAAATTATCTATATTTTAAGTACAAAATGTATTTATTTTAAAAACGTACGACGTCTTTGGAGCAATTATTAAATTTTATGAAAATTTTTTTCAGTGCAATCATCTGCGAAGTTACCGGGTTCCTTTTGGTACCTTTTGGTATCATGTTGCACAAACAGTAAACGGCCTATTCATTTTGAATCCATTCCATAGAAATGATTGACATTTTGTGAAGAGTATTGCTTTTATAGTACCTACAGTCCAGTGCAAAATTACCGTTTTTGCCACTCCCCTTTCGGTACCTCTCATACAAATGGACCATTTTGCACAAAAAATTAACGGTGTATAACTTTGGTTCCAGTCCGTACAAATACTTAAAATTTTGTACAGGGTAATGTTTTTTAAGTACTCTTAGTATATTAAAAATTAGGCATTATTGCCACACCGCTTGGGACCTCTCAAACAAAATTTCCCTATTTATACCCTACACCACACTGTGGTACAGGGTATTATAACTTTGTGCATTTGTTTGTAACACCCAAAAGGAGAAGAAATAGACCCATCGTTTATTATACCGATCGACTTAGAATCACTTTCTGAGTTGATTTAGCTATGTCCGTCTGTCTGTCTGTCCGTCTGTCTGTCCGTCTGTCTGTCCGTCTGTCCGTCTGTGCATGTATTCTTGTAATCAAAGTACAGGTCGCAATTATGGTCCGATCTCGACGAAACTTTAAACATATCTTTTTTTTTGGCCCAAGGACGATCCCTATTGAATTTGGTTAAAATCGGTTCAGATTTAGATATAGCCCCCATATATATGTTAGCCCCGATTTGACATGTAAGCGCTATAAAAACTTTACTTTATATCCGATCAGTATGAAATTCGGCAGAAAGAGGTTTCCTATTATATGAATGAACACTGTTAAATTTGGAAGAAATCGGTTCAGATTTAGATATAGCCCCCATATATACGTTACCCCCAATTTGACATGTAAGCGCTGTAAAAATGCTATTTTATATCCGATCAGTGCGAAATTCGGCAAAGAGAGGTTTCTTATTACATGAAGGAATACTGCTAAATTCGGAGAAAATCGGTTCAGATTTAGATATAGCCCCCATACATATGTTACCCCCGATTTGACATGTAAGCGCTGTAAAAACTGTATTTTATATCCGATAAGTGCGAAATTCGGCAGAAAGAGGTTTCTTATTACATGAAGGAATACTGCCAAATTCGGAGAAAATCGGTTCAGATTTAGATATAGCTCCCATATATATGTTACTCCCGATTTGACATGTAAGCGCTGTAGAGACTGTATTTTATATCCGATCAGTACGAAATTCGACAGAAGGAGGTCTTTTTACATGACTGAGTATTCAGGGAAGATCGGTTCAGATTTATATTAAAGCTCCATATATATGTTCCTCCTGATTTGGTATCAAACCGCTATAGAAGTTGTATTTTACTTCCGATCATTAACATTTTCCATAAAGATGTTTCTCAATATAGGAACGAATATTGCTTAATTTAGCGATTATCGTTTCAGAATTAGATATTATGTTTCTACCCATTTACCAATTATTCCAAATTATTATGGCAATAACCCTTATCGCATTGTTAGGGAGGTGTAGGGTATTATATAGTCGGCCCCGCCCGACTTTCTGCCTTTCCTTACTGGTTTACAATATAAATTATACATTTATCCATAGATTTTTTTTCCAACAGACACTGTTGTCTTCGTTAAGATGCTAACATTCCCCATTTTGCAATATAATTTATAAATTTATCCATAGATTTTTTTCCAACAGGCACTGTTGTCTTCGTTAGGATGCTAAAATTCAAAAAATGGAATAAACAATTTTTCCTTTTTTTTCTATTTTTATGGATTTTTTCGTTCCAGCAAAAACGATGTTTTTGAAAAAAAATCGAGTTTTTTCTAATTGTTTTAACGACAGTTACTAAACTTCAATCTGAGAAAAATGAAAATTATGGTTTCCTGCATTTTTAGCCCACATAATTTCCTTTAATTTAAATGGTAGCTCGAGTTAATAAAGCAGGCTACGAGTATAGCCTATATAAAATATGCTTCAAATACTAAACAAATTTTACCATTAAAAATGTGGTTTTATAAAAACATATGCCTCAATCTATAAAAGTTTTTAGGTCTGGGACACAAAAACAATTTGCATAGTGTAATCATAGGGTTAGATAATGCAGATTCCCTGTTAAAAATTACTGTATGTCTTCACATTATGACGTTTTTTATTAACACATCGATTTCCACGACTTTTGATATATCATTATTTTTGGAGTGGGATTTGCAACGGTAAGGAGATGAGCGGGGGTGTCATGTATTTTAGGAGAAATACTTCTTGAAGTGTCTCCTTTATTTTGTTCGTTGACATGGAACATCTTTTCCGAAACCTTCTATACTAAAAAAAACTGGCTAAATATCTCGAAAAACGCGATGGCACAGGAAAAAAAGAAAAATGTCATTAAATTTAGCGGATCAAATTTATGTGCATTTTGCACACACAGTGTTATTGTCCAACACAGTACATCTGCATGTATTGTACATGCTGAACTGTTCATACATGGGTTCGTCCAGTAACTGTTTAAAATCGTTGTTAGCATACAGCCGAACCTTTTACTGTAATTAAAATATTTTTGTGTAAAACCTTCAAATGTAGTTTCTTTAAATTGAATATTTTAACATTGGACCAAAATCAAATTCATTTGGGAAACAGCTGATTTTTGCCCGAGTGTGGGCTATAACAAAATACATTTTTACAGGAAAAGTTAACTTTTAGCGAGCACCTTCACGCCCCTCTACCACACAGCTACTTCGTCTACTTATTGTTATTACATGTTTTTTAACATTATCTTGTACTTTTTTTGCTTGTTTGGATATTCTGGCATTACGAGTTAAATGATTATGTGCAAAGTTGGATTTTTCGTTGCTTCTTCTCAATTACGTTTTCCTTTAGTTTTGTTCATATTTTCCGCTTTTGCAGTGAAAAAGTTTATCCTTTTCACTTTTGGTCTAATGTGGTTTATTTTTCTTTAGTGTATGTATACGACCAAACATACACATACATACACACACACATATATACAAACAGAGAACACAACAAAAAGAACAACAACAGAGGTCCATAATAATGATAATAATACTAATAACAATAATAAATTCATTATAATTATTATTAAAAGCAATTTATTACAAGTTATGTGCGAATGTAGAGCTCTCAGTGTTTGAGGTATTCTGTAATTCCCCAAGACGTGGGAGTCGGAACAGGAGGTAGATGTGTTCCAAGTAATTGATAAAATGGTCGGACTCCAAAGCGACCTGGAATCATGAATCTCTTGTCATGTCAGCCTGTATAAATCAATTTAATAACTTTTGAAAATGTTTCATCAAAGTCAGAAATCATTCTGCTCTTGACAGCATCCAAGAAACAAAGGTAGAAATATTAATTGATATTTTGCCGTTTTACTACTTGTCCGTCCGGCCATTGTCGGAAAATGTTGTAATAAAGGAAGTCGAAAAAATTCAATTGAGAATAAGTGCCTTTTCAGTTGAGACATTTCTTTTGTTCAACTGTAATATTAGAGAATTAAATTATTTTTGACAGCCAATGATTTGTTACCATGACCTAAATATTTATTGCATTTGAGTGTATTTAAACTTCTAAAAATAATATAGTATATTTAATAATACGTACGTATATTTAAACATAGGATTGTCCAACGAAACATCATTTGCTACATCTCTAGGTGATGGATTCCGTATTTCCAACAATTTGCATGCAATATTTTAGTACCAATGACATTGTGGAAGCTTCACTTTTCAGCACAATTGTGTAGAATTTGACAGAGATACGTTTTTAAAGCAACGAAATTAGTTCCGAGTTCTGTATATGAATCTTTGTATACGAAATTGTATATGTATAATTTCAATTGGGATCGTCCTTGTGACAGAAAAGTATATTTCACCACAATCGGACCATAAATATGACCAGCACTTTTATTACAATGATATATCTAAAGGGTGGTCTAACCAAAACGCACGATGTTAATTGTAAATAAAACGATTTTTTTTTCGATAATTATCTTAATATTTTTTATTATGACAATTATGTGTGAAACATAATATAGGTCAAATGCTCGCCACGGTTTCGGTGACATACCTCTATTGATGGTTCATACTTTCAATGACTCTAAGACATAATTGAGTTAAATGTCGTTAATGTGCCGAATTATCTCATCCTTTGGCTCTTAAAGTGTTCTTGGCTTATTGACGTACACTGTTTATACCCTCACCTTACAAGGAGGCGGTATATATCCTTTGCTTTCTCATCCTTTGGCTATTAAAGTGTTCACGGCTTATTGACGTACACTTTTTATCCCCTCACCTTACAAGGAGGCGGTATATATCGCTTGCTTTGAACCAAAAATGTAATTAATCGAAGGACTGACCTAAGACCACAAATATGTTTGATGGAAATTCGATTTGGGTCATGTTAAGTCATTTGAGCAATGTCTGTCCGACTGTTTGTGTGCCTGTCTATCCGTCAGTCTGTTATAACCGCTATCACTTTGAAAAAAAATGGACAAATTTGCCACGCCCATTTTGGTACCTCCGCCCAAATGGACAATTTTGCACAACAACTTTACAGCTTTTACTTTACCACCAGTGCATAAAATAGTCCAAATTTTGTACGGTGTAATGTTTTTATAGCACCTAGAGTTCAGAATATTGTGGGCGTTATTGGCCCGCTCCTTTTATTAGCTTCCGCACAAATGTACCATTTGCACCAAAAGCTAATAGTTTATAACTTTTATACCAGTACATATAAATACTTGAAATGTGGTACAGTGTAATGCTTTTATAGTTCCTTCATGCCAGTGAAAAATAGGCGTCACTGACATATCCCTTTGGTGCATTTGTTTATAACACTTAAAGGGAGAATAAATAGACCCATCATTTATTATACCCATCGACTCAGAATCACTTTCTGAGTTGATCTGCTATGTCCGTCTGTCCGTTCGGTATGTAAGCGCTGTAGAAACCTTATTTTATATCCGACTTTCTGCCCCGTTGCACTTCACTGCCCTCAAAGTACGTTTCAGTGAAATAGAACCATATGATATGTTGACACTTTTGATATTACGGCAGTGTTTTCGGGTCGTCTATATTGCACCTAAATGCACAAATTTCGTGTAGTGCAATACCCGTAAAATCACCTTGGGAGGCTACGTCCCTCATTCTCTGTTGGGGCATATAGATTGCTGCGAAATACAGTCATACCAATTAGTGCAATAATTCTATCAGTATTTATTTTTTCTACAACGATGCCGCATGCGCGTAATCACGCCCTCTAATCCGATATCTCCCAATTTTGTTTAGTCACGTGCTCACTTTGAAGGCACTTCAATACTAAACACCCTTGGTCAATCTAGATATAATGGTCTCCAGTTATTTCGTTTCCAGCAATCGTGTTGTACGCATAGATACTTCCACTGATCAGCTTTTTAATCTGATTCCGTAGAGTGCTATCAACAGCATCCACTATAAACTTCAAGACATTGAGTGCAACGCCTCTCTATATTTCGTTTTGAGTACTTTGTCCATCGACACTATTTTTATGCACATTTTCAAAACTGTACTGCAATGATATTGGAAATTATTCAAATTCACATCTCGGGTTGTATGGGCGGCGCCACGCCCTTAGCACTTTTGCAACGATATCGCCGCAATACTATTTCAAATATTGCGTCATGCCAACTGTTTCCATCGTTCCTGTTTGTAGCTCCATCACCCATACTGATACCAAGGCCAGACAGCCAAACTTCGAAACCATGGCTGATATAGTGATCGAAATATTGAATTTTGAAATTTCAGGTTGTGTAGGAGTACGCACAGTTAATACGATGCCAGTTTTTGGTTCAATCATTGGTTGTGTTAATACGATGCCAGTTTTTGGTTCAATCATTGGTTGTGGTTCGATGGTTACACACCCATTTTTACAGGCTAACTTCAGATGTCATGTTTCACACTTCAGGTTGTGTGGGCGGTACCACGCCCACTGTTACTATCACGCCAGTTTCTTGCTCCAGCATTCGATCTGGTTCCACATACCAAATTTCGAGAATTTTGGTCCATTAGCAATCGAAATATTGCACTTCTGAATTTCTGGTGGTGTGGGTGGTACCACGCCTACTGTCACAATCACATCTGTTTTTGGCTCCAACACGCGTACTGCTACCAAGGCATAATTACTAAATGTCGCGATCTTATCGCAATAGTACTCAAAATATTTTTTTAGGTTGTGTGGGCCGTGCCACACTGTTTCCCAGTTTTTAGTCCTGTGACGCGTACTGGTACCAAGGTCAAACATACTAAATTTCGAGAATTTTAAGGCAATAGTACTCGAAATATTTCATATTTGAATGTTAGGTTGTGTGGGCGGTGCCACGCCCTCGGTCACTAACACCCCAGTTTTCAGATACATGACGCGTAATGGCACCAAGGTCACTCATACCCAAATTCGAGAATTTTGCTCCAATAGTATTCCAAATATTTCATATTTGAATTTTAGGTTGTATGGGAGGTGCCACGCCCACTGTCACTATCACACCGGTTTTTGGCTCCATAGTAGGTACTGGTGCCAAGGTCAGGCATATCGAATTTCGAGTATTTTGAACCATTAGTACCCAAGATATTGCACTTTTAAATTTTACATTGTATGGGCGGTTCCACGCCCCTTTGTCCAATCAAAACCGAATATAGCTACCAACCTTCCACACACCAAAAGATATTCTCATGAGTAAACACAGCCAAATTCAGGGAAAATCGGCTCAAAGTAAGATATAGACCCCATATATATGTTACACCCGATTTCACATATAAGCGCTCTAGAAATTGTTTACATCCTATACCACACCGTGGTACAGTGTATTATAAGTTTGTGCATTTTTTTGTAATACACAAAAGGAGAAGAAATAGACCCATCTTTTATTATACCGATCTACTTAGAATCACTTTCTGCGTTAATTTAGCTATGTCCGTCCGTCTGTCTGTGCATGTATCCTTGTAATCAAAGTGCGGGTCGTAATTATGGTCCGATCTCAACGAAACTTAGCACATATTTTTATTTTGGCATTAGGACGATCCCTATTGAATTTGATTAAAATTGGTTCAGATTTGCATATAGCTCCTATATATGTACATCCGATTTGGCATATATGCGTAGTATAATCAACATTTTTTAACCGATCTTTAAAAAAATTGACAGACAGGATTCTCTTGATACACTTAGAGACAGTACTAAAATTGAAGAAAATCGGTTTCGATTTAGATATAGCCCCCTTATATATGTTACCCCCGATTTGACACGTAAGCGCTGTAAAAACTGTATCTTATGCCCGATCGGTACGAAAATTGGCAAAAAGAGGTTTCTTATTACAGGAATGAACACTGCCAGATTTGGAAAAAATTTGTTCCGATTTAGATATAGCCCACATATATATGTAACCCCCGATTTGACATGTAAGCGCTGTAGAAACTGAATGCCATTTCTAATAGGTACGAAATTGGGCAAAAATAGGTGTATAATTACATAAATAAACACTGCCTAATTGGAGGAAAAGCGGTTAAGATATATAGGGTGATCAAAGTAGAGATACTTTTTTCAATAGCTTTTTTTACAGATCACGTGTAAGTCGTGTCATGCTGTCATGTTGTTTTTGTTAAGTATTGTTTGGCATTTCATCATGGAAAGACTTACGCCTGAACAACGTTTACAAATTATTCAGCTTTGTTATCAAAATAATCGTTATATAAAATAATCATTTTAGCTCTCGTTAAGTGCTATATTTTTGCCATTGACCGATTCCCGATCCGACGTACCGGAATCATCGGTCCATATTTCTTCAAAAATGATGCCGGTGAGAACGTAACCGTCAACGACGACCGTTATCGTGCCATGATAACCGCCTATTTAATGCCTGAAATTGAAGCTCGTGATCTCGGCGACATTTGGTTACAAGAAGACAGCGCCACTTCCCACACATCGCATCAATCAATGGATTTATTGAGAGAACACTTCGGTGCGCAGATAATTTCACGTTTTTGGCCGGTCGATTGGCCACCAAGATCGTGTGATATCACACCGTTAGACTTTTTCCTGTGGGGATATGTAAAGTCTAATGCTTATGCGGACAAACCCGCTTCAATTCAGGCCTTGGAGCAAAACATCACGCGTGTCATTCGCCAGTTACCAGTCGAAATGCTCGAACGAGTCATCGATAATTGGACTCAACGGATGGACCATCTGAGACGTAGCCGCGGCCAACATTTGATAGACATAACCATCAAAAAATAAATGCCAAAGAATGTTCTTTCAAATGATAATAAACATTCCCCATTCAATTTGAATTTTCTGTGTTTTTTCTTTAAAAAAGTAGGCAACCTCGAAATAGATCGCGCTATAGATATAGCCCGCATATATATGTTACCCCGATTTGACACGACAGCGCTGCAGAAACTATACGAAATTCGGCAGAAAGAGGTTTCTTATTACATAAGGGTAAGAATATTTAACATCGACCTATGTAGTTTATTTTTGGCTAAAATATTTATAAGCAGTTACAAATATTTTTATTTTTCAATATAATCTTCTGAAACTTCAATACACTTAGTCCAACGCTTATCTAGCAATTCTATCCCTTGATTAAAATAGTTTTCCTCAAGGTCTTCAAAATAGTGGTTTACAACTGTAATTGCATCTTCATTTGAGGTAAAACGCTTGCCAGCAAGGATTTTTTTTAGATTTGGAAACAGGAAAAAGTCACTGGGAGCCTCGTACTTTAATTCGTTGATTTTAGCCATTGTTAAAACACTATTGTGCGCTGGTGCGTTGTCTTGATGAAAAATTATTTTTTTGTGTTGTAAACCAGGACGTTTTTCTCGAATTTGTACATTTAATTGATCCAAAAGGTTGCAATAGTACTCTGAATTTATTGTTTTACCCCTTTGGAGATAGTCAATCAATAAAATACCTTTGAAGTCCCAAAAAACCGTTGCCATAACCTTACCAACCGATTGAATTGTTTTTGCCTTCTTTGGGGCACTTCCTCCAGCCTCAGTCCATTGTTTGGATTGTTCTTTTGTCTCTGGAGTATAGTGGTGGTTCCATGTCTCATCAACAGTTATGAAACGACGCTTAAAATCCGTTTTATTTCGCTTAAAACGATCCAAACAAGCTTGAGAAATGTTCATTCTTATGCGTTTTTGGTCGACTGTTAACAAGTGCGGCACCCATCTTGCAGAAAGCTTTTTCATCTGTAGTTCTTCATGCAAAATTAAATGGACTCGATCATTTGAGATGCCCATGATATTAGCTATTTCACGCACTTTTATTCGTCGATCATTTAATACCATATCATGCACTTTGGCTACAATTTCTGTTGTTGTTGCTGTTTTTGGAAGTCCACTACGTGGTTCATCTTCAATGCTTGTACGACCACGTTTAAATTCAGCAACCCAATTTTTTACTTTTGCATATGAAGGAGCACTTTCACCTAACACATTCACCATATCATTATGAAGTTTTTGTCCCGATAACGCACGGCAAGGGAAAAAATTCAATTTTCAATTGCAGAAACAGTTTTTTGTAGACCTCAGTTAGTAGAATTTTATAAATCGGAAGAGAAACAAGAGTTTCTTCACCTTTTACAAATTTTGAGTCTCACAGATTTTTTTACTGTTCTGGATTTGTGAGAGTATGACGAATATTCTGTGAAAATTTGAAAAAAAGTCGAGGCGGGGGCAATTTTTTCTACAAGGTTTTTCAAAAAACGTTTTGGTAAACATTTTTTTACAAAATTTTTACAAAAATTGTGCATTTAAACAAAGTAAACTTTGCCAAAAGTGGTTCAGCCGTTCGAGAACAATTACAAATTTCGTAAAACCTAAAAACTAATTTATTGAATTTTCCAAAATTTTAAAAAAAAATGTAAAAAAAGATAGCGAGACCTATTTGACCTATTTGTAACTGCTTAAAAACATTTTTGCCAAAAATAAACTACATAGGTCGATATTAAATATTCTTAGCCATAAATAGACACTGCTAATTTGGCAGAAATTAAGTTTTTGATTGAAGTTGATGAAAATCTGTTTGGATTATGTATAGTCCCATCTATTTGTTCGTTTCGATTCTTGATCTATGAAAGAATACTGCTCATTATAAGGTTATAGTTTCAAATCTAGTTTATTGGGATCATCATCTTCAACTCCTCCTTGGAATAAGCCTTGGCGATATATATTTTGTTAAGTTAAACAAAAATAATTATTCCAAATTATTATCGCAATGCCACTTTTCGCATTGTTAGGGAGGTGTAGTGTATTATACTCACATAGTCGGCCCCGCCCGACTTTTAGCCTTCTTTACTGGTTTTGTATTTGATCAGAACTGTCACATTTGGGGAAAATCAGTTCAGATTTAAATATAGCCCCAATATATGTTACACCCGATTTCATATATTGGGTGATCCATTTCGAGGTTCCCTACTTTTTTAAAGAAAAAAAACACAGAAAATTCAAATTGAATGGGGAATGTTTATTATCATTTGAAAGACCATTCTTTGGCATTTATTTTTTGAATATTGTGCCTATCAAATGTTGGCCGCGGCTACGTCTCAGATGGTCCATCCGTTGAGTCCAATTTTCGATGACTCTTTCGAGCATTCCGACTGGTAACTGGCGAATGACACGCGTGATGTTTTGCTCCAAGGCCTGAATCGAAGCGGGTTTGTCCGCATAAACTTTAGACTTTACATATCCCCTCAGGAAAAAGTCTAACGGTGTGATATTACACGATCTTGGTGGCCAATCGACCGGCCCAAAACGTGAAATTATCTGCTCACCAAAGTGTTCTTTCAATAAATCCATTGATTGATGCGATGTGTGGGAAGTGGCGCCGTCTTGTTGAAACCAAATGTCGCCGAGATCACGAGCTTAAATTTCAGACATCAAATAGTCGGTTATCGTGGCACGATAACGGTCGCCATTGAAGGTTACGTTCTCACCGGCATCATTTTTGAAGAAATATGGACCGATGATTCCGGTACGTCGGATCGGGAATCGGTCAATGGCAAAAATATTGCTCATGGGTGTCAAGGTCGTGGGCCTACTGCAAAGTGTTTTTTGGATTTAAAAAAAATGGACTTAGCGCAATTGGCGAACGATTATTTTGATAATAAAACTGAATAATTTGTAATCGTTGTTCAGGCGTAAGTCTTTCCATGATGAAATGCCAAACAATATTAACAAAAATAACATGATAGCATGACACGACTCACACGTGATCTGTCAAAAAAGGACTATTGTAAAAAGTATATCTACTTAGATTACCTGCACAATGGGGAAAAGGGGTAAATACGCGGGCATAGCAGTATTTTCTATCTCATGACTATGACTATACCGTTAGAGATGGAGTCCTACGGTTTGGATAATTCTTTGGAGAAGATATTGGTGTACCCAGATTTTATTTTACTGTTACCATGTATCGCACTGTGGGGCTACAAAAGCGACTTTGTGGAAATTAGTGTGAAAATCAGAATATCGTACTAACTTCAGTGATCTTGTTTATATATTAAAGCTGACAAAATTTAGTTTTTAATATATAGACCATTCAAGTTCAAAGATATTTATTTATTAATTTATATGAATTACAATACAAAGTAAATTTATATTCTAATTTTAAGGTCCAGGGAAAGGCCGGGTTACAAAGACCATATGGCTAAATGTTTGCAGCGACAGACCAGGGCCTCTGGTGGGAATCGAACCCACGACCCCCAAACTCATAGGCGAGTACGCTACCAACTCGCCTACTGGGGCGCTCCGAAGTTCAAAGATATTTTTGTGAAAATTGCGTTAAAAGTCTACAAAACCGGGCAATATTTTTGAAATTGAAACCAAAACAACATAAATAGGATAAAATTGCAGTCTTCAATAAGCTGAAGTTTTGCACTAATGCAGTTACACAATGTGTCGTCGACTGTTAATAAGAGAAAAGTTAAATTAAAAACAAAAAATAATCGGTCCACCCTAATACCCATAAACTGCAGATGGGTTTGACTTTATTTTTATAGTTTTATTAGAAGAAGTAAACTATAGAAATTACACATATATTCATAATATTAGATCGATAATTTTGATCGTAGAACTCTACAATCTTGCAACCGGTCTTGTACCGGTGTTATTTATTATTCGATTTTGCCGAAATTTCGTAAAAGTTATTTTTTTGAACCAAGAAAATAGGTCCATATGTTTCGGGAAAATCGGTTCATAGATAGATGTAGCTCACATATTCTCTTTATAATCATCTCTCGATAGCGCAATCCATTCAACTAGCTGTTGATCCAACCTCATTTTCGAAAAAGTAAGGTCCAATGACCCCGCCGGACCATAAACCACACCAAACAGTCAAACGTTGAGGATGGAGAGGCTTCTCAACAATGACTCATGGGTTTTCCGAGCCCCAGATGCGACAATTTTGCTTGTTAACGCAGCCACCGAGGTGGAAATGGACCTCATCAGTCAATATGATTTTTCGATGGAATTCAGGATCATTTTCATGCATTTTAAGGACCCAATCTACAAAGACACGACGTTGTTGATGATCGGTCGGCTTGAGTTCTTGTGTTAACTGAACTTTATAAGCCTTAAGACCCAAGTCTTTATGCAAGATACGGTGTAATGACGTTTGTGGAATGCCCAATTCCAAAGTACGACGAGGAATGGACAAACCTGGGTTTTCTTCAAAACTTTGCGCTACAGCAGCAATCTTCTCAGTTGTTCTTGAGCGACGTGCACGGGTTTTACTCTTCACATCACTAACTTGTCCCAAAAGCTCGAATTTTTCCACCAATTGTTGTATTACGATCCGACAAGGTGCTTCACGACGACCCAAAAATGCTTTAGTTTTGTGAACTGTGACTGCAAGATTTTCACCATTTTTGTAGTGAATGCTAATACTTTCAGTGCGTTGTTGAATCGTGTATCGTTCCATTTTTAGTAATGGCGTAGTTTCTACTTATCAAATGTCAAGGAATAAAAGCTTCAAAAGTGACAGCTACCGAAATACCGGGTGATTCAAAATAACACCTCTTGTTTGAAAACCCTGTATAATTTGTCAAAAAAAAAGATTTTTGACCCAAGTTGATGAAAATCTGTTTAGATTATGTATGTATGTATTTTTATACCCTCACTTTAGTGTGACGAGGGTATATATCATTTGCTACGGAAAAAAGTGTAACACATCGAAGGAGTGATCTAAGACCCTAAGTATGTTCGGAGGAAATCCGTTTTGGGTCATTTTAAGTCGAATGAGCAATGTCCGTCCGTCTGTCTGTCTGTCTGTCTGTCTGTCTGTCTGCCTGTCTGTCTGTCTGTCTGTGTGTCTGCTGGCTGGTGCGCACGATAACTCTCGATAGGAGTAACCGATTGACTTCAAATTTGGTATGTGGTAATATTTTGATCTATCTCCGGATGAGTTCGAAGATGGGCCATATTGGTCTACTCCTTCTGGTACCTCCCACACAAAGGGTTAAAATTTAGTGAAATATTGATTCTTTAATAACTTCTATACTACTTATTCGAATCTTTTGAAATTCTGCACATAATATTAGTATATTAGTCGCTATTAACTCGAGAAAAATGGGTGAAGTTGACATGCCCGTTTTGGTACCTCCCACACAAATAGACCATTTTGCATCAAAATTTAACTGCTTATAACTTTAATACAAGTGCATAAAAATGCTTGAAATTTTCTACAGTATAATGTTTTTGTAGCGCCTATAGTCCGGTAAAAAATGGGCATTATTGTACAGCCCCTTTTGGTACCTCCCACACAAATGGACCGTTTCGTACCAAAAGTAAACGGCTTGTAACTTGAATACCAGTGCATACAAATACTTGAAATTTTGTACAGTGTAATGCTGTTATAGTGCCTATAGTCCTGTAAAAAGTGGGCGTTATCACCCCGCCCCTTTTTGTACCTCCCACACAAAATGACCAACTCATACCAAAATTACATAGCTCGTAACTTTAATATACCAGTGCACATAAACGCTTATAGTTCAGCACAATGCAATGTATTTAAGAATGTACTGTTTACCGAAAAATATGTGTATTTGGAAAACCCCTTCTGGTACCTCCCACACAAATTGACAGATTTATTGGTGTAATGTTATATATTACATTACTCACAAAGTGAGGGTATACCTTAGTCGGTTTACCCGACTGAAACTTTCTTACTTGTTTCCTTATGCTTCTTGATCTATGAAAGAATACTTCGCATTTTAAGGTATCGTTACAGATCTAGTTTATTATGATCAACATCTTCAAGTCCTCTCTGGAAAAAGCCTTGATGATGATTTGGAGCTAAGTACTTTGTTAACTGAAACGAAACCGATTGTTCCAAATTATTATCGCGATGTCCCTTTTCGGATTGTTAGGGAGGTGTAGGGTATTGTATAGTCGACCCGCCCGACTTTCTGTCTTTCCATACTAGTTTATTATATAAGCTAATATTTTAACAAGCTTATATGATTCCTTGTGTTTATGATAACTATAGTTTTTTTTTACTAAAATTGCTGATCTGAAAAAAAGGTTTTTACTGGCGCAACTTATTGTGGGCTGAAAAAATATTTTTGTAAACGTATAAAAATTTCAAATATCCTCCGAATTCATTGTGAAGGAGTTTACCATATAGCGAAGAAAAAAATCATACCATACGTAGGAAATCCATGGAAAAAGAAAGCAGAATTTGCAAATATATTCGAAAAATTCTAGCCGTTGAAAGAGGTTATTATTTGCAGAATACGAACTAACTGAACTAACACAATATGTTTATACTTTTTTACAGATGCTATTAAAATATACAACTGGAAAAAATAAACAATTTGTTTTTCAACGATGGAGTTCGGTTTGACGTGACAATATACTCGCAATAAAGAATGAGGTCAATCCATTTGAGTCCTTTCTTGCAATAAACCAGCCATTCTGTGAAAAAATTGCATATTTTGTAGATTAAACTTGCGATTTCATTACTTGCGCACGTAGAACAATGTAAGCCTATATTTTTGCAAATATCATAATTTATTTCCATGGCTTATGCTTTAGAGTTGCGTTATTTTTATAAATTTTTTAATTATTGATATTAAATTAAATAAACACCTTTTTTGGCTGAGCGCTGAATTAATCGTTTTAAAGGCAGACTCGATAAAATATGTTTTTATGCATTTTACAAAAGCGACGGCAGTAGCAGCACCAGAGGCTACAACTGATAAATTATCATTGGCCATAAGAGTATTATGAAAATATTTCATTTACACGCAGAACATGTTAATATTGTGCGCGAAACAACTTAATTTAATTAAATTAAAATATTTAGTTAATCTTGATAATTTTGCATTTTGAAATCGGTCAAACGAAAACACAACAACAACCTACAATGAACAGAAAAAACACAGAGAACGACGAGGAAAAAGTTAATGTTTTGCGGTTAATTTACATGAAAAGTCTTCAAACCACTACAGGCGGCTGCGGTTTCTGATGATGCAGTTGTGCATCAATGCCATCTCTATGGTGGCCAGCACCACCACCATCACCACACGAACACTGCTGCAACATCTGTGTGCGTTTTTTTAATTTAATTTGTTTTTTTGGTGGGTGATATACTGGTGGCTCCACTCTGATAACACTGTTCAACAGATATACGAGTTTAAGAAATATTATACGATGAAAAAAACGTATCTGTGGCATACTTAAACATATTCTGTATTTGACAAAAACTAATATTATATTTTTGGAGAGCGCCGCAGCAGGTGAGTTTGTAGCGAGCTAGCCTATGATTTTGGGGGTCGTGGTTTTCATTCGCACCAGAGGCTCTGGTCTGTCGCAACAAAAATTAACAACCAACATGGTCTTTGTCACCCGGCTTCTCCCTGGACCTTAAAATTAGAATATAAGTTTAATTTGTACTCGTATTGTATGTCATATAAATAAAATAAATATTTTTGGGAAGATGTCGTCCTAATGAAATGTTTGTTTTCATCCTATTGTTTTAATACCCACCACCATAGGATGGGGGGTATATTTATTTTGTCACTCCGTTTGTAACACCACTAAATATTGATCTGAGACCCCATAAAGTATATACATATATAAGGTGATCTAAGTAGAGATATTTTTTTCAATAGCCTTTTTTTGATAGATCACGTGTGAGTCGTGTCATGTTATTTTTGTTTGGCATTTCACCATGGAAAGACTTACGCCTGAACAACGTTTACAAATTATTCAGTTTTATGTATTACAAAAATAATCATCGCCAATTGCGCTACGTCCATTTTTTTAAATCAAAAAAAACACTTTCCAGTCGTCCCACGACATTGACACACATGAGCAATATTTTAGCTCTCGTTAAGAGCTATCTTTTTGCCATTGGCCGATTCCCGATCCGACGTACCGGAATCATCGGTCCATATTTCTTCAAAAATGATGCCGGTGAGAACGTAACCGTTAATGGCGACCGTTATCGTGCCATGATAACCGACTATTTGATGCCTGAAATTGAAGCTCGTGATCTCGGCGACATTTGGCTTCAACAAGACGGCGCCACTTCCCACACATCGAAATGGATCACCCTATATTATTAATCGTCGTAAAATTCTAACACGATTTAGACATGTCCGTCTGCCCGACAGTCCGTCCGTCTGTTGTAATCACGCTACAATCTATAATACTTGAGCTAGGTGGCTGAAATTTGGTACATTTACTTTTTATATCTGCAGGTATGTTGGAATTGAAAATGAGAAACATCGGTCCAATACCCGGTATCTTTCACACGAGCAACGGTACTCATAGGTCCACGTTTTGATATAGCCCCCATACAAAGGTCCCTCTAGATTTGACTTCTCACGCCACAAACACCTCAAATTTCAACGAATTGGTTTGAAATTTGGTATAATAAGTTTATTAGTACCCGTAACCCTTCACGTTTTGTTTTTATACTCACAACCACAGGATGGGTGTATATTCATTTTGTCACTCCGTTTGTAACACCTCTAAATATTGACCTGAGACCCCGTGAAGTATATATTCTTAATCGTCGTAAAATTCTAAGACTATATAGTCATGTCCGTCCGTCTGTTGTAATCACGTTACATTCCGTAATAATAGAGCTAGGTTGATCAAATCTGGTGGAAATGTTTCTTATAGTTGCAGGTTGTTTGGACCCTCCGAAATACGGTCTTTGAGCCATAGATACCACATTTTTTAAGCAGTTTAGCAGAAAATTTGCAGTTTGTATTCTATTTTCACAAGACAATTCATATTTTGTTATAGTCAACCTATAGAGGTCGCTCCAAACTTTACGTATTTAAGTCATAAATACAATATTTTCTTAGCATTTTAACTGAATATTTGCAGTTTGTATTTAATTAAGGCAAGAATTCATCGCACTAAAAACGTTTTAAATCAGTTCATATTTTGTAATAGTCCACCTATAGATGTCACTCCCAAAGAGGCTTATTTCAGCCATAAGCACTAAATTTTCTAAGAAATGCAGCTGAAACTTTGCAGGATATATTCCATTTTGGCAAGAATTCATCTCAATAAAATTTATACAAATAACATTTTATTTTGTTGTAGTCCCCGTGAAGAGTAGTCAAGTGAAGAGTTTGGCTAAAGAATTTGCGGCCCAAAAACTGCAGCGTTCGTTTTTTAAAAATTTACTTACACAATAAGGATCGTTTCATGATTTGCGTCATATCCAAAAATTTCTCCAGTAATCAAAATTGAATGCAATCCCTTGTGGAGGGTACATAAGAATCGGCATGGCCGAAATTAACGCTTCTACTTGTTAAATATTAAATTTTTCGTCTAATACATATTTTGTTTTTGCACTTAGGCTCAAGATGGTTATTGTTGTTTTCAGTATATGAAAACAACTTTGGTAAAAATTAAATTAATTTCGTCTAATTGTATACTATATATCTAACCGGTCCTAAGCCCTGATAATGGAGGAGGGGAAGTCCATCAATTCCCAATAACTGCAAATCTGAGCTCTGAAACATGAGCTTCACCATACTACCTCGCAAAAAAATTAGACTACTAAAACACCAAGAAATGAAATTGAAATAACTATCTCCTGAACCGCACAGAGGGTGGAAATAAAACAGAAAACGAAAAAAATTGGCTGTTTCTTAACCAGCCAACCGATTGCAATACAACTTGGTATGTTTAGAGAAGATAAGTTTTGGATCTTGCTCCTTAATAGTTGTCTCGTATTTATCTCGTATAGCTACCGAAATATCTGCACTTGAAAATTTAATTTTCATTTCTCTTGTCCATTTTTTTGTGAATATCGGAGCTGAATATGCACCGATTTCTTTCACATCAACTTTTCTGATTAGGTAACAAAATTTACCATATCGATACCTTTATTCTAAACTATGCTAAGTGAAAAAGGTAGCTTTTCAGGAGAGGTGATCAAAGTTTGATGATTTTTTCAATTTGTGTGGAATTAATTTATGATGGACCTGTACTGTTTTGTAAATAACTTTTGACTGATGCAAATTCTTACATCCACTGGAATAGACCAGAAGGAAATACAATGTATTAACCAAACAGAAAAATCGAGGTCAGTGCTGTTCTGACAGAAAGTATCATAATATCCAAAGGTGTCAGGCAAGGGTGCATTCTGTCCCCGCTGTTATTTAACATATACTCAGAAAGAATAATCAAATAGTCTATCAGCAACGTCCGAAAAGGTATATATCTTCACCTGAAATCCAAAATAACGTAACTCACATGTTCATGATTTTTCATGAGAAGCAAAAAACAAAGTAAAGTAATTTGAAGCTTTTGACCAAATTTAAAGATTTCAGACTATTAAGGCGAAATCAAATAACAAATCGATCTTTTTTTTGTATATATTATGGCATACTGTTATATAAAATCAAAACAAAAAAATTTTTTTAAAAAATTTTTTAATAAAAATACTAATATCGTCGAAGGTACCCATAGTATTTGCACTATAATTTTTGGAGTATATGCCCGATCAGGTTGACCTATACGTTAAATTGAAGCTATTAATGTGGGCTACCAATGTTAGAAATATCTCTTTCACTTAGAAACAGGTGTTTAGTAACAGTCATTAAACAAATTGGAAAAAGTAGATTTAAAACAAAACATAAACCAGTAAGGAAAGGCTAAAGTCGGGCGGGGCCGACTATATAATACCCTACACCACTCTCGTAATATTGAATAACTCTGAAATATAAATTTTGGAATTCATGTATAAATTGTTTACATAAATTTACTTTTGAGTCATTTTATACTTAAATAATACCCTGTACCACAGTGTGGTGTAGGGTATAAAAACGATTGGATGTAAAATACAGCTTCTACAGGACTAAAGAGAGAAATCGGATGAAACATATATATGGGAGCTATAGCTAAATCTTAACCGATTTTCTTCAAATTCGGCAATGTTGGTTCGTGGATCAAGAAACTCTACCATTCTAAATTTCAAAACGATTGGATGTAAAATACAGCTTTTATAGGACTAAAGGGCCAAATCGGACGAAACATATATATGGGAGCTATAGCTAATTCTTAACCGATTTTCTTCAAATCCGGTAATGTTGGTTCATGGATCAATAAACTCTACCATTCTAAATGTCAAAAGGATTGGATGTAAAATACAGCTTCTATAGAACTAAAGGGCCAAATCGGACGAAACATATATATGGGAGCTATAGCTAAATCTTAACCGATTTTCTTCAAATTCGGTAGTGTTGGTTCATGGATCAAGAAACTCTACCATTCTAAATTTCAAAGTGATTGGATGTAAAATGCAGCTTCTTCAGTACACGGAGGAAAAAACGGCCTCTGTAACATAT